>CM053623.1:432368375-432419376 GCA_028646595.1 Phalanger gymnotis
CTAGGTTTTAGAAATCAAAATTTATATTCCTTTGGGCAGAGCACCTGCAGGTAAGGGTATGATTCTTTATGTGGACAGAGAGAGAGAAGAGAGAGGAGGAAGGGAAGGAAGGAAAGAAGGAAAGAAGGAAGGAAGGAAGGAAGGAAGGAAGGAAGGAAGGAAGGAAGGAAGGAAGGAAGGAAGGAAGGAAGGAAGGAAGGAAGGAAGGAAGGAAGAAGGGGAAGGAGGGAGGGGGGAAGAGAGGAAGAGAAGGAGGGAGGAAGGGAGGAAGGGAGGAAAGGAGGGAAAGAGAAGGAAATGGCAAACCACTCCAGCATCTTTGCCAAGAAAACCCCATGGACAATATTAGGGTGCCATGGCCCACGGGGTAAGGAAAAGTCAGACATGACTCAACCACAACAACAAATAGGCAAGGCACTATACTAAGCACTAGAGATACAAATACAAGCAAGCAAGATACAGTCTATCCTCAAGGAGCTTACATTCTAATGGTGGGGAATACAACACATCAAAGGGCTCTGAAAAGCAAAACAGGCAGCATGGTATGGAGATGGTTAGGAAGTGGCATGGGGACCTGTTCCCAGTAAGAGATGGCAAAAACCAGCTAATAGAGGAAAGGGCCCAGACATGGAGTCCGAGGTTGCAGTGAAGGGAGAAAAGAATGGCAGCTGGAGTGAAGGAAGCATGTAACGATGGCAAGGAAGTTCCCTTCAGAAGGCTATTCATATCTTGGATTGGGTGGGGGGGGTTGACCTACATTCTCCATCCCCCCAGGAGAGAAAGGAGAAAAAATGAAAGAAAGAAAAAAGGAAGGGACAGAAGAAAGAAAAAAGAAGGAGAGAGAGAGAGAGAGAGAAAAGAAGAAAGGAAAGAAGGAAGGAAGGAGGGAAGGAAGGAGGGAAGGACGGAAGGAAGGAAGGAAGGAAGGAAGGAAGGAAGGAAGGAAGGAAGGAAGGAAGGAAGGAAGGGAGGAAAATTCCCCTACTATAGTTTAAAAAGCATTTAAAAGGCTCAGTGATTTGGAGAGCCAGCTATATCCTATTTAAGCCTATGCAAGGCAAGGCCATGAAGGATAAGAGGATGAGGCAAGGCCCGCTCTTGCAGCTGCTATCTGCATGGGAAAGAACAGAAATGTTTCAATATGGTTAGCATCGTGGGAACAAGTATTTCATACCCAGGAACAAGGAGATAAAAAATATTACTATGTTGATGCATTACAGCATTGTAGTTTTATGAGAAGTCAGAATGACTCAGCAATTAACCTGGATTGAAGGCTGTTGGTGTCCCCATCAAAATCAGTCTACAGCCAGACTATATGATTCACCTAGCCCCGTGTTTGTGTGTGTGTGTATGTGTGCACGCACTAATTACTTCATCCTACGCCATGTGCCGCTGCCCGCACAGTGAGGCTCATAACAAGACTAGACTAGAGGTGGAAAGTTGGGACTATGATCCTTTTACTTGAATACCTGCCACTGTCACAAATGTCCCTGTTGTCTTCACACCTCCCCATCTTCTTCAGCACAATTCCTTCTTCTTAATCTTAAATCCTTCTCCTCCAATTATTTCTCTTCCATAAATAATCTTCTCCCTAGACACAGAATCATAGAATTTCAGATTTGGAAGGGGCTTCAATAGCCATCTAGAACAACCCATGCCCCCAAATAATCCCCACTACAACATAAGCAACAAGGGGCCATTCAGCCATTGTTTTAAGATCCACCCTCCACCCTATGATGAGGCAAAGTCCATTTAACTTATAAGTAGTTCAGATCATTAGGAATTATTTACTAACATCAAACATAAATTTGCCCCTTTGGTACTTCAACTAGTTGCTCCTATTTCTGTCCTCTGGGATGATTGAAACTGAAATCAAATCCTGATTCTACTTCCAAATACTTTCATAAAAGCCCTGATCAGATATCTGTAAAGCACTTAGCATGGTGCCTGGTATATAGTAGGCACTTAACAAATGTTCATCTCCTTCCTTCCTTTTCTACTCCATCTCCAACCATCCTAGTTCAAACTCTTACCATCTCTCAATAAACCACTGTAATACATTTCTAATTTGTCTTCTGGTCTTCACTTCCCCCCATCTTATTCCATAACAAATTATATTTTTAGTATATATAACCTTCCCCCCAAGCTTTGACTTAAATGTTTCACTCACCTTTCCTGTCTACTTAATACTTCTCTACAGCTATTTCCAGACATGTTTCATCTTTTAGTAGCTAATGAACTCTCAGAGGATGACTGTCTCTATTTTTAATCTTATATTCCCAGTTTGCAAAAAGTGACACAAAAGAAAGCACCAATAATGTTAATTAATCCATCAACAAGTGTTTATTATGCATCTACTGTGTTCCAGGTAATATACTAGATTGAGTCTGAGAATACAGATGTAAAAGTGAGACTAGTCCCTGACTTATATTCTACTAGGGAGAGAGACAACATATTCATAGATATGCACAAGAAACTCCACAGTGATGGTGTTGGGAACAGTAATAAGAGAGAGAATCAGGAAAAATCTGGGATATGGAATGTAAACTCCATGAGGTTAGGATGGGACTGTCTCATTTTTACTTTCATGTCCCAGCAACTAGCACATGGCAGGCACTTAATAAATGTTTGTTTATTAATTGATGGAGTGAGAATCTGAGCTAAGCTTTGAAGAGAAAGAGACTCCAAGAAGAGCATATGGATGACCGGAAAAAAAAAGTGGCTACTCATGTGACTCATAACAGGTCCAACTTTTTCATTGTCATCCACAAGATATTAAAAGATTCAGAGGAAGGCTACTAGTATATTGGGAAGGCCTTAAGATCATAGACTTATGTCTGGAAAGGCCCTTGGAAGTCATTGAGACTAATTTCTTCACATTATAGAAGAGTAAAATGAAGGCCAAGATTACTCAATCCAAGATCATTCAGCTATTAATTGTCTGAAGTAGATTTTGAACCCAAGCGTTCCTGACTCCAAGTCCAGTGTTCTAAGCTACACCATATGAATGTTCTATGGAATTGTTGTAATCATTGTCTTTGTTGTTTTTAAATGGATAAAAGTAGTACAAAATGAGGAGGCAGAGATGCTTCCCATCTGCACCAGTAGAGAGAGTAATTACCCCCAGTCCTACTACTGCTATGAATATGATTGTTGCTTAATAAATGCTGGATTGAATCCAGTTGAGCCAATAGCTCTGATACTACAGATAAATAGTAAAGACCCCTTCCATATTAAATAGTATTAGTAGAATTGAAGATCCCCAAGGGCAGGGCAAGTCTCACTCTTGTATTTGTGTCCTTAGCACATTCATAAAAGGCACTACGTAAATGTGTATTGAAGGGCAGCAAGGTGGCTCAAAGGATAGAGTGCCACACCTGGAATCAGGAGACCCATCTTCCTGAGTTCAAATCTGGCCTCGGGTACTTCTCAGCTGTGTGACCCTGGGCAAGTCACTTCACCCTGTTTGCCTCAGTTTCTTCATCTGTAAAATGAGCTAGAGAAGGAAATGGCAAAATACTCCATTATCTTTGCCATGAAAACCCCAAGTGGGGTCACGAAGAGTCAGACATGACTGAACGATGAAAACCTCATGAAGAAGGAACTAACAGTAAGTGAACAAGACTTAACAAAAAAACCATGCTCTGTTCTCCCTCTGCTGGATCTCAAGCAACACTGCACCCCGTTGCCCTGACAAACAATATCCCCTAAAAGTGACTGTGTACTTGGTGGAACCTTCTATTCAATTGCACCTTCCCCATTGTAATGCCCAGACTATCATTATGGGGAGGGGGTGGGGGAGAGGTATGGAGAAAACAAGTGGAAAATGACAGATGCCATATTGTGATAGCAGGTACAGGAAAAGCAAACACACTAGAGCTGAAGAGACAGAATATCTCTTCTTTCTATGAGTGTATGAAAGAAGATTGAGACGATTGGATTGGTTTTTTTTGTTGTTGTTTTTCTAAGGTCCATTTGCTCTGTTAAGTAGTAATAAAATCATAGCAAATTCATAAAATCATAAAGTCATAACAGACATTAACATGGCCTTTAAAAATTGCAAAGTGGTTTATCTCATTTTAGCTTCACTACCGTTCTGTGAAGTAGCTCTCAGAGGTTACTTCACTTTACAGATCAAGAAACCTTGTGAGACCTTTTCCTCAGGACCTTGGACAGTCACCCTTATCTTCTGGATACTACTCTTCCATCTAGGTTTCTCTGGTGCCACTCCATCCTGGCTGTCCTCCTCCTGACCAGACAATTCCTTCTCAGTCTCCTTTGCTGGATCTTCATCCAGGGCACACCCATTAGCCTTATGTGTCCAAAGGACTCTGTCCAGGGCCCTCTTCTCTCTATATATTAGTTCACTTGGTGATCTCATCAGTTCCGATGGATTCAATGATCATTTCTGTGTCAACAATTCTCAAATCTACTTATCCATCCCTAACCTGTCTGCTGACCTCCAGACTTACAACTCCAACTGCCTACTGTGAAAAAGATTCCTGTAGATATCTTAAACAAAATTTCCAAAACTGAACTCACATCCAACTCCTCCCCCACCCTTCCAAACTTCCCTTACAGTGAGCAATGGTGTCAAACTCAAAAATAGAAATGGAGGTCCCTAAACAATACATAAGGATCCTTGCAGACTGAATGCTGACTTAGAAAAACCACACATTTATGTATTTCTTTTTTATTAATACATCACATATTAAAATCAAATAAGAATTACATTTTAATCTGGTTCGGCCCCCCAACATGGCACCAGGTATTTGACATCTCTGCTGTAGAGGGTAGCATCATCTTCCTAGTCATCCAAGCTCACAACTCATCCAGTCATACAACTTGGATGTCATCTCACTCTCTCTCACCCCTCCATATCCAATCTATGGTCAAGTCTTGCCAACTTTACCTTCTTCTGTATATACCCCTGTTCTCCTCTGCCACTACCATCACCCTGGTAAAGGCCCTCCACACCTCACATCTGAACTATTACGGTGACCTTTGGTTGGCCTCTCTGCCTCAAGCCTCTCACCACTTCAGCCCTTCCTCCTCTTAGCTACCAAACTGACCTTCCTAAAGTGCAGGTCTGAAAGCGTCACCTCTCCCTATTCAATACACTTCAGTGGCTCCTATCACCACCAGGATTAAATATAAAATCTGTTGGGCATTTTCTCTGGCTGTCTCCCATGCCTTGAATTCTCTCCCTCTTCCCTCTGTCTTCTGACTTTACTGGCTTCCTTCAAATCCCAGCTAAAATTCCATCTTTTACAAGAAGCCTTTCCCAAATGCTTTTAAATCTAGTGCCTTCCCTCTGTTGATACTCTCCCAATTATGGTGTGTATGTACATATATGTATGTATGTATATCTTGTCTGTATACATGTTTGTTTTCTCCCCCATTAGATTGTGAGCTTCTCAAGGGCAAGAAATGTCTTTTGCCTTTTTTTGCATCCCCCTTACTCAGTACAGTGCCTAACACATAGTAGGTGCTTAATAAATACTTGTTGACTAACTGAATTTATAACCAGCAGAGCCATAACCAGCAATTCTGCCCAGGGCAAGCAACATAAAAGTGTCCTCAAATCTTTTAAAAACAAATTCAGGGGCAACTAGGTAGCTCAGTGGATAGAGCACAGGCTCTGGAGTCAGGAGCACCTGAGTTCAAATCCGACTATTGTTTCAAAATAGAATAGTCATGTTTAGCTATAACTAACATCATGTGTCTAGTAAAATTTATGGATTCCTTAAAATATTTTTAATGCATAAAATACATAAAATTACAAAGGAATAAACACTATTGTACCAACTATTCTCCATGTCCCAATAGATCATGTATTTGCCTAACATAATGGCATTTTAAAGAGCCTCAAAAAAAAAAAAAAAGCCTTTCCCTCTCCTCTACATCTTCATTTTCTTCAGGATTCAACTTAAGTCCCACACCTATGGAACACTTTCCTTGAATTGGAAACCCAGCCTCTGCTTAATCTCTTCCTTGTATGATGTCCTAGAACAATCATTGTTCATACTACTTACTGGACAGTGTTGTCATCAATTATTTTCATGAGTGTTTGCTGGGCACCCATGAACTCAGTCAGAAGAGTAAAGGGATGCCCAATACCTTCTCTCCCCTCTGTTATGTGCCCAATGAGGTGTGAGTTCCTTGGACAAGATAAGAATTGAAGACCTCAAACTCCATTGCTTTACAGATGTGGCCTTTGCTCAGGAAGAAAGTGAGGATCTCTGCATTAACAGCCCATTAGTGAGAGAGTTCACACACTTGGACTTGGCCTTTTAAAGAACCAACCCTGGAAACCTATCAGATTCAGGGAATGGATGTACACACAAGAAAGGAAGGGAAAGAGAGAGGGAAGGAGGGAGGGAAGGAAAGAAAGGAAGGAGAGGAGGAAGGAAGGGAGGGAGGGAGGAAGAGAGGAAGGGAGGGAAGGAAGGAAAGAAGAGAGGGAGGAAAAGAGGAAGGGAGGGAGGAAAAGAGGAAGGGAGGGAAGGAAAGAAGGAAGAGAAGAAAGGAGGTAAAGAAGGAAAGAGAGGGAAG
The DNA here is from genome assembly GCA_028646595.1 of Phalanger gymnotis. Lineage (NCBI taxonomy): Eukaryota > Metazoa > Chordata > Mammalia > Diprotodontia > Phalangeridae > Phalanger > Phalanger gymnotis. The sequence goes on from CM053623.1 coordinate 432,374,931, forward strand.
AAAAGATGGAAAGGAAGGAGGGAGAAGAGGAAGAAGGAAGAGAGGAAGGGAAGAAGGAAGGAAAGGGAGGGAGGGAAGCAAAGAAGAAGGGAGGAAAGGAGGAAGGAAGGAAGGGAGGAAGGAAGGAAGGAAGGAAGGAAGGAAGGAAGGAAGGAAGGAAGGAAGGAAGGAAGGAAGGAAGGAAGGAAGGAAGGAAGGAAGGAAGGAAGGGAGAGAAGGAAAGGGGAAGAAGGAAGGGAGGAAGAAAGGTAGGGAGGGAGGGAAAAAGAAGGGAGGGAAGAAAAAAGGAAAGGGAAGGAAGGGAGGGAGAAGAGGAAGGTAGGGAGGGAAAGAAAGAAGGGAGAGAAGGAAAGGAGTAAAGGAGGGAAGGAAGGAAGAAAAGAAGGAAGGAAATGCATTAGTGAATCTGTGAGTGAATGAATGAACGAATGATCATCCTGATTGCAGGATGAACTCCCTGGGCCTCGGACCACTAAGGGGCAGAGCAAGTTTATCAGCGGTGCCTTTGACCCAACTCTTCTGTTGAGATCATGTCTTGCCCATGCCAGACCTGTCCCATTTCTCCGGCCTCTGCCCGCACGGCCCGCAAGCCCAGGCCCGGGCCTGGGCTCCTTGGCCCTCCCGCCCTTCCAAAGATGGCGGCCGCGCGGACGGTCGCTCTAGCCCCGCCTCGCTCCGCCCCTCGCGCCCTCTCGCTGGTGACGGCGGCGGCGTCCCTCTAAAAAAGAGCCGCTCTAGCAGGCTCGACGTCCTCTCGCTGGTGGTGGGCGGTGCGAGCTGGTTGAGTTGCTGGTTGCTACGTGCGGAGTCGTTATTTCATGGCTGCAACGGGCCCGGGGGCTGAGGTGCGGGGAACGGCGCGGCAGGAGCCAGGACGGGCGCCGGGCAAGGTACTGGATGGAGGCCGAGGCAGAAGAGCGGTGAGGGTTTCGGGGCCCGAGTGCGAGGCGGGATCTCGGGCCTAGGAGGCTCGGGAGCAGCCGGGAAGCTGCGAGGGCGCCCTGGGCTTGGGGGGCGGGGGGAGGGGAGGGTTGGGAAGCCCGCGATCCCAGGCTTGCATCCCGGTCTTGTATCCCGGGCTTGCATCCCGGGCTCGCCACTTCCCTCGCTCTGTGTGCCACCTTGGGCGTATCCTTGCGCCCCTTCCCCACTTTGCCGCATTGCGGAGGAGCCTCTGGCTCTGTAGTTTAGGGCCTCGGGTTACCCCATGCCCGAGCCCACTAATCTTTCCGGAGGTGGAGAGAGGCAGGTACGCAACACGGTGGAACTCGAGAGTCGGGGGCCTGGGTTCAAATCCCCCTCGGTGCCTGTGCTTTAATAGCTCTGCGCCGCGGTTCTCCAGTCTCTAAGATGGGCACGGTTGGACAAGATGGCCTCCGGGCTTCTACGCCAGGTGAATCGTAGGGACCCCTTGTGTTTACTCCTGCCCGCCGGACCTGTTGGGCTTTTTACGGTGGCGCCCAGCGTGGTGTTGTGCCCTTTTTAGCGTCAAAGGCTCTGGGGGCGGGGGAGCAAAGGGGTCGTGGATTCGTTAGGCATCTTGATCGATGCCCATTTATTAAACGCCTAGTGTGCCCGCCTGGAGAAGACGGCGCATAAAGAAGTCGGAGAGGAGGGGGAGGGGAGCCGTGGCGCACTGGGGAAAGAGGGGTGCTCATGCGGGGCGTGTAACGTTACCCCAAAATGATCGCGCCCCTCGGCCCCAGGAGGCCGGGACTAGCCACGGACCCTCAAAATGCATTAATTTTAAAGACGTGTTGGAAAGTTTACAAGCCTGTGTTGAATTGGCAAAATGGCGGAAGCCACCAAAATGGCGGCCCTCGGGGGCGTGGCCGAAGGTTTGGTGCAATGAGGTAATGTGGTTTAAAAAATGCCGCATTGCGGTGGCCGGGGGGAGGGGGAGGGGCGGGGTCCTTAAATCCCCGATTATTGCCGATCTGCTCTCTCGGGCTGATAATCGATATCCCGCCCGCTCCCGGACAGTGTGGCATCACATTACCAATTAGGAGTAAAAGCTGGATTTTTTTTCTAGTGGTTGAATAATGAATGAAGAAAGAGAGGTAAAGGGTGATGGGTGGATGTCATGACCGGGACAGAACTTGTGTGGTGTGATGAGAGACCGGAGGAGATTTGTAGATAGCATCCAGTAGAGTAGAAAACAGGATAAAAGAGGAAAAATGTTTGCTCCAGCTCCTAAGGCTGACCCCGGGCCGGGACGTGAAGGGGGAGGATTTAGGTTTTTAGGTGTGGCCCACTCTGGAGGCTGGGGGGGGCGGGGCTGCTGGGATTTGATAGAGATGCAGCTGTCTTCTGTCGGTGAGGTCCCGTTTTGTTAGCCTGAATTTGTAATGACTCAGTCAGGAATCTTTATTCCATTCAGCTGAGAGGAGTGAAGAAAGTAACCCGGGGTTTAGGGATTCAGAAAGAGAAGGCCAGCGCCTTGCTGAGACGCCTACAAGACAGAACAGGACTTGGGGAGTGAATTCAAGAGGAATGAGGCAGTAGGAAAGGCCAGGATAGAATGAGGAAAAGTAATTTCTGTTTTCAGAACCTTGGACGTAAAAGTTTCACATAAGGAGCCGAAGATGTTTACCCCAGAAAAAGAAAGCCGTGGAAATAGGAAATGTGAGAACTGCTTTCAGATGTTATGAGGACCCATAACCAGAGCATTAGCCTTAACTTTTAAAGGGCGGAAATGGATTCCACAAATGAGTGGGTATATTGGAGGATGGTTACACACAAGCATCCTAGGGATCCTTACCTTCTCCCCCCCCCCCAAGAAAAACAGGCGAAAATTTATCTTTCGATTGTTAGACATCACCTCTCACCAATATTAGGAAGATAACTATGTTAATATGCAGTATTCACCCATTTTTTTCCCCTCTGTGGATCATGATGCTCTTTTGAGTGAACACATGTCACTTGGAGGGCACTAGTTTTCTGAGGCTGGGTGAGATAAAGTGTATCTGTAGATTGGAATTCTGCAAAACACCTCACCCTTTTATAGGATCTTGGGGCAGTGGGGAGGGCTTCCACAGTGGAGCCAAAGAATAATGGTGTCAACAAATCTTTAGCACCTGTTATAGGCTGGGGGGGTACAGGGACGGTGGACAATGACATGCTGAGCTAAGTGCTGGGAATCCAAAGGCAAAAGAATTCCTGCCCTCAAAGAGCTCACAATCTGGTTCTTTCCAGCTCCTAACATTTTTTGATCAGGGATATAAAGAAGAATCCTATTCATTGGTATTGGTATCACATCCTTTATGACAGTGGAGGACATTTTTGGTGAGCATTTATCTGTTTGTCAGTAATCAGAGGAGTACTAAAGTTAGGTGCAATTATTGCTGTGGAGTCATGTGAGCTTTACATTGGTAGTTTTGAGAAGTGTATTAATACCTAATCGTATGTGATAACATTTTTTGTTTTGTTAATATATACCAACAACAGAAAATAATATTTCTCCACATCTTTGTCGGTTGTGACTGTGAAGGTTTGGTTTGTGGCATAGTTTTTAAAAAACCCGCAAAGAGTTGACTTTTTCTTCAAGAAGACCTTCTGGAGAATGATGTATAAACGGTTCTCATTTACATTTTATAAGAAATGAGTAGGTATATGAGTAATTGTTATTGCTTTCTTTGTTGGCCTTTTTAGTAATAATAGGTCCATCTTTTCTTTTTGGAATTCTCCCTTTGTGATTCTTTGTGCAACGTTGGAGTGCCTTTTAAACATTTTTAAAGCCTTTTCTTAACCTTTATTTGCAGGCAAAAATATCAAATCATTACATTTCCAAAGGAAAAAAAGGTTCTGCATAGTAACATAAAAATGTCAGTGATCTTTTATAGTAATGCTCTTAAGCAGATTGTAAAAATCAGTCTTTCATCTTCCATTTTCCTAAATAAGTATCTACCTCTGCACATTTTCTTTCCTTGTGCAGGTGGCAGATATGCTCTAAAGAGGTGGTTGTAGCCTATGATTAACTCTGTAGATTTTAATACCTTTTAGGAAAGTGGTAAATTTACAGTGATAAATCAGCAAAAGGCTAGCAAATTTAGATTTGAAAGAAATTTTAGAGGGCATCTAATTCTATCTCTTGATTTTGAAACTGGAGGGAAAGAAGTTTAAGTAATTGACAAAGGAAATTGAAATTTTGTCCCCAAAGTCTGTCAGCAGTTGGTCAGTAAACTAAGAAAAATTCTCAAAGATCATTTAGCTTGAGTAGTGTGCACTGGGAAGGCTTCTCCAGCTGTAATGTGTGGCCAGATGTTAGAGGTGAGGGATCCAATTCATGAGAATTGACTTTATTTCTTTCGCCCCAAGGATCCAACAAATGCCTACTCCAGAGCAAATATTACACTGGAATCCAGTGGTGCCACAGGATTATTAAAGTAACTTTTCCCCCTATATTTAGAAATGTCTGTGAGCTCTATTGGCTCCATCTTCCCAGCATACTATATCGAAACTCTCCAGATTTGAAAAATCTTTAGGCACATCTTTGTCACCTCAGTTATGGCTCAAACTAACTTTGTTTTCACTGTTTGTCAGGCTCTACCTTCAAGGCAAATAAAGTTCCTGGCACTATGTATTCAAGCCCACAAAACACTTTCATTGATGAGTGGTCAAGGGTAGTGGTCAATCTCACTTGCCTACCTTTGGAGAGTTTATGGCCACCATAGTTGCTTTTACAAAAATGGCTTCTCTGATTGACATTCTCTTGGTTGTCTTCCATTACTAAAATTACCTGACCTTTATAGTCATTTAGTTTCAGATTCTACGTGAAAGTCCTAACTGTTCTGGGGGCAACTCTTGCTGTATGAGTGAATTCAGGCTGACAAAGTGGGTTAAGCCATATAGCTATAGCAGAGACCCACTTTCCTCTTGGACAGCCAGCCACCACTGTCATAGGGTGCTTTTAAAATTGTCACCTCTACAGTGAATTTCTTCTCTGTGTATTTGGTCAAGTTCATCTTTTCATCCCAATCTTCAAGGGTCATTTTTATTTCCTTATCTAGTACATTGAGTACTGAGTACAAATGATGGTTCCATTGTTGATAAAAATAGATTTGCTGCAAAAACATTGGTAAATCATTCACATCTATTTTTTGCTCTACCAGCTTCAACTGTGAATGCTTTTGGGAAGGTAGGGCTTATTGCCCAGTTTGTGAAATGTAGTTGGTGGACAGTGAACTGGGCTCAGAATTAAATAGCAGGAAGAAAGCTGCAGACTGAATTACATTTGGGAAAGTTCACAGCACTTTCAGACATCCCAAGCTGCTCTTTGCTGCAAAAGCCCATCTTATTAGCGCCAATATTCTCCTGTGATGCTATATGCCTGTAAATCATGGAATACTATGCCCTCAGAAGAATCAAAATTGCAGGTGACTTGTGGAAAGATTCATGATGGGGCTAAATAGACTGCAGCATGTTTTCACTGTTGATTTGCATGTAAAAAGCATGACATGTGTGATGAGAAAAGGAGTTGAACTGGTGAAGGGATAACAAATGGACAACCTGAGCATTGCTCTGGTATTCACAGAATATTAAATATCTAGAGGAAAACCTCCAATATGTTGGGTAACTCCTCTCTGGAGGATATTTGGACAAGAATTGCACAGGATGAGAAGGCATGGATGGGATCTACACCAATGGAGGATTACCCGCACTGATGAGCATACTTCAGCTTTGACAAAGAAACTCCTTGGCTCATTTATTTCTAGTTCTAAGAGAATTGTCTGCAGAAAACCTCATTGCTATTGAGAGGTCCTCTTCGAGTGAGGAAAACTGGGCCAGATTAGGCAAAACAGTTTTGAATTTTTTCTGTGACCTTAGCCTGCAGGTCAGACACTGAAGTAAATCTTTAGTTCCTTTAAAACTGTCTTTTTGTTTTTATATCACTTTGTGTTCTGAGGACAGACAAGGAATCTGACCTTACCTGAGGGTAAAGGGTGTGTGTGTGTGTGTGTGTACACACGCATATAGCCATATACAAAGTTGAGGATAAGAGACTACTTCAGTTTTCCTATTCTGGAAATGGGAGAAAGATGGGTGAAATAAGTAAAGACCATACCTTCCCAGACTTCAGCAGGCAAAACATTCTGATTTACCCTTGGGCAACATCTTTTGGGATATCTTCCCAGCTCTCATTTTACCATTATTAAAAAACGGGCTGCCAACAAGCCTGGCCTAGCCAGCCACTTTGGTTAATCTTTAGAAATAACAAAAGACCTTCCTGACTATGAGAGCTATCTAAAAGTAGAATAGGCTGCCTTGGTGTAGAGTTCACTGTCATTGGCAGTCTTTCAGCAGAGGGTGGGTGATAACTTGTAAGAAATGTTAACAGCATTCAAGCTTCAGGTAGGGGTTAGACTAGGGGGTGCCATCTGAGGTCCCTTCGATTCCTAAGGATTTCTGACTCAGGATATAAATGACTTGAGGAAAGCCAACCTGATTGTGCCAGTCATTATTAAGCAGTTACTATGTGCCTTTTACTGCCTTCAGAAGACGCATAGGATAGAATCATAGCTTTAGAGCTGGAAAAGACCTCAAAGCTCATCTAGCCCAACCTCATTTAACAGATAGAGGATCCAGGGCCCGGGAGAAGTGAAGGGATTTGCCTGTGATCTCACAGTGATGAGTAGTGTGATCCAATGCAGTTCTCACTTGCCATTTGAGATTACATTTGTGTCCCCTTAGGCTAGATCTCAACCACTGCAGTCTTATCTAAGGAAACAGTGTATCCTCCTTAATTGAATATGATTTTGAGTTAAGCTGATGAGAACCTTGAATAACTACTGATTTCTAGCAAGAAAAAAAAAGGGGGCAGGCAAATAAGCATACCATTTTTTTTTCAAAATGAGATAAATTATGATTTCAGTATAATACTTTAAAATGGGAATTACTTTTAGTTAAGATGCTTTCTAGCTTTGCAAATAAGAAATTAAAGAAGTATATCTAGAATCACACACACCCCTCCTTTTTTTGATAACTCTTGTATGGTATTAGAAATGTCCAAATAGCCAGTGCACTATTATTACAGCTTTATGTTCAAAAATGGTGAATGGGAAGAAACTGTTAGAAGTAGAAACAACTTCATCCTGGGGTCAAATTCCCTAGCCAGGCTAGCCTGCCTATTTAGGGTCACTCTTTCTCTCCTCCTCTGCCTGCCTTTTTATACGGTGTTTTACCTCTACACTGGACTAACTTTTTTTTTCTTCCTGAACTTACTTCCTCTACTTAGAGAGTTCTTTGACTTAAATGCAAATATCTAGTAAACAAGTGTGAAATAGAAGAATAACTTTGTGGAATTAACACAACTGAAATCCCCTAACTTAAAAGCAAGTTATACTTGGAGCGGGGGCGGGGCAGAATCTGCAGCTGTTAACTTTTGGTGCCTAGTCCCAGTATTCTCTCCAGAAAATCTCAGGAAATTGGTGATTCTGAAGACACCTTTAGCCAGTTTCAGGATTTCACCTATAGCCAACTTTATGCCCAGGAAAGGACACTTCTAGCCTTTCCTCTCTTCCTTGTATCCAGGATTCTGGTTATTACTATTAGATAAATTTCTCTGGTCTAACATGGAATTCTAACCATGATTGTACCTGTGAAAAAATTCCAAGTCCCAAACAGTTGACTTTAAAAAACGAACTTTGAATATGAGTTTTCTTTGGATTGAATTTGGATGTCATGATCTTGCAGGTGTTGCTGAAATTTATAACCCTGCAAATGTAATCCAGAATGTGAAGCATGGAGGAGAATTTTCTCAAAAAAACAAATGAACAAACAAAACAGTGTATTATATTTGCAACAGAAGTTTTAAAAGGGGGAATAAAATTCTATAGGGTATATAAATCTGATTTTTTTTAAGTGTCAGGCCTCTAGGGTAAGAAAAAAAAATTGTAACATAAATCTGATTGACTTTAATGCTTTCTCTAGGGTGATCCTCAATAGGACCTACTAGAGGCTACAGAAAAAAACCTAGGCAGAATTTTAAAAACGGTGAAATAGGTTGTTCTAAGGAAGTAAGATGGATCCCTGTTCAGTTGGAGTTCAGCTTCGTGCTACCAATGAATGTCATAAGACATACTATACTCGACATACTGGCTTCAAGACTTTGCAAGAATTGTCATCAAATGATGCGCTTTTACTTCAGCTTAGAACCGGAATGACCCTCTCTGGAAACAATACAATTTGCTTCCATCATGCAAAAATTTACATTGATCGATTTGAGGACTTGCAAAAGTCTTGTTGTGATCCTTTTAACATACACAAAAAGCTTGCAAAGAAAAATTTGCATGCAATTGACTTAGATGATGCCACTTTCCTAAGTGCCAAGTTTGGAAGACAGCTTGTACCTGGTTGGAAGCTTTGTCCAAAATGCACACAGATAATCAATGGAAGTGTGGATGTTGAATCTGAAGATCGCCAAAAAAGGAAAGCTGATTCAGACGTATGTATATGGGCCAATTTTTCACTTATTTAGGTCTGCAATTTAGAGTTTTGCTTGGGTAGTATAGAAGCATACCTTTTTTGGTTATCATTGCTCATATGCATTTTAAGTCAACATAATATCATGCATACAAAATTTAGACCAGTGAGAATCATTTAAGTGGTAAGATCAAAAAAAGCAGTGTCACAGTTTAGCATTTACAGCTAGAAGAAAGTCCAGGAGGGAGTAGCAGGTGGCTTGCAATGAATGTTTCTCCTTGCTCCTTTTATTCTCTTCCTCTTTTGTCCTCACTCATGTTTGGATTTGTGTGGGTGTGTCTAGGAGCACAGCTCAGACTCTTGTGGGCCTGTTTCCTAATTTTAGGCCTCTCTATGGTCACCAAAAACATGACTGTAAAATTTTGATTTGATTTTTGTGGGGTATGAGATATGGTGTGTTTTATTTTGAAGGTTTTTACCTTGAAAACCGCGTACCTTCTATTTCGAAGAACTTAACAATTCAATACTATGAAAGACTTTAATAGAAGGCTTTTAAAAATTACGTGGCACAGGATCAAATTGTACATTAGTGGGTAATGAACTATATTTCTTCCCTCCCACCCAGGACCAATAACGCTGCCATGTGTTAGCAAGCATGTAAGCACTTTTTCATTTGTGCTCCTAGAAAAATAAGATAGAAAAGTAGCATCCTGAGGACTTAGTGAAGCCTATTTCTTCAACATAAGCACTGTAAGGTGACCCTTCCCTTGTTTTCCTGAAGCAGTTCTCCCAGTCTCGAGCATGTTAGTTCCTAGTCACATTTCAGAAAACTGAATACTGCTTTTTGTCAGAATCCTATCTATCCTAACATAGTAACACATCATCGGTGTGTCCCACATGCCTGATTAACTACATAGCTGAAAAAATTCACCTTTGAGTGGTTTTTTTTTTTCATATTTTTTTTTTGTTTGTTTAGCCACTTTGGGAGGAATGTTTTGTCTTTTTCACAGTTCACTGATTTCTCAGAAGAAACTGAACTTAAATCTTTGGCTCAGCCTCATTGTGAAAGTCTACTATTTCACTGTGCTGAGTTGGTTTTTGTTTTGTTTTGACTTCCTCTTCTCCACTGCTATCAACCTTTAGTTCTGCCGCCAGTGTGTCTACCTCTTATGCCTTCCTCCTGTGCTACTTTTGATTTGCTGTGGTATAATAAAACAAATAACCAAGAGTGTTAGGGTTGTGTGATCTGAGAGTCAGTAAGCACTGAATAATGACCGCATGGCTTCTACAGAATAAATTTCAGTTTTAGTACATTGGGCTCCCAGACTTTGTTTCATTTCTGGGTAAGGCAGGCAGTATTCTGTATGGTTAGCTTGGCAGTCATTAAGAGTGGGATGTTCACTGTTTGTGTCTTTGATATAGAGATCTAACTTGAGAATTTTTACTTTTCCTTAGGGAAGGACTGCTAAAGCCTTGCGGTCCTTGCAATTTGCAAATCCAGGAAAGCAAACTGAATTTACTCCAGAAACTGGTAAGAGAGAGAAAAGAAGGCAGACTAAAGCAACCAATTCAGACAGGTAGGCAATTTATACTAATTAAGAAATGTAAGCTGGCCATCTAACATTTTATTGCTTATTTTTGTTTTGTCTTCATTTCTGAGATTTCCTAAATTGCTATTTTACATTGCTGGGGGCGGGGTATGGAAGGAGGAGAAATGTGAGTCTCCATTTCCTTGTTTTACAAATGAAAGTGTTGAAGGCAGTGAGTGATGTCTGGGTCTCTTTCAGTGCTAACCATTAACTTTATTAATAATCAAATTATATACCAAGATCATAATTTATAACCTGGTGGTGATATTTATACTCTTCAAAAGTCAAATCGAGGGTTCTTTTAAAATTTTTTTTTTTTTACTTTACATGGCAATCACTTAAAATATTCTTGTACTTCAGTTTTGAAGTTAAACTAGAAAGCCAACAAAGGAGTAGCAAGATTTGGGAAGAGGCGGGGGGCGGGGAGGACGACAACATTAGTTGAGTGAAGTGCTATCTTCTATTCCCATATAGAAATATTGACATTTGGGGGATATTTTCCATTCATACATTAGATTTCTGCTTCTTAAATGGAGATTATGACTACTCAATATATGATGACTTTGATCTAAAGTTATGAACCACTGTGACAGGACCATACCCAAGTTGTTAGAAGTACCCATATGGAATATTAGAAATCCTTTTGGTTATATATAATCAATTTAATATAAATTGTAAAAACTTCTCCCTATCCCCACCATACTTTACATTATTCTCTTTGTTTTTGTGCTAAAAATGGAAAAGAAATGAGGGGGTGGGGCTTGGAATTAAAAATTCTTAATGTTAGATTCATTGTTAGAAATAACTTTTTTTTTCCCTTTTTTACAGGCAAGTGATACCACCAAAGAGCAAAGTCTATGATAGCCAGGGCCTCCTGATAATAAGTGGGATGGATCTCTGTGACTGCCTCGATGAAGATTGCCTGGGGTGCTTCTATGCATGTCCTAATTGTGGTTCTAACAAGTGTGGAGCTGAATGCCGCTGTGACAGAAAATGGCTTTATGAGCAGATTGAAATAGAAGGAGGGGAGATTATTCATAATAAGCATGCTGGGTAATTTGAAGGGTTAGAATGAGCTGCTCTATTTCTTTGAAGCTCTAAAGTTCTACTGTATACTCAGAATTCAAGCATGATAAACAAGTGACAAGATTTGAAAAATGTTATTACATGTGAGTGTTTTGTGCTGTAGGTGTTTTAGAATTCATTGTGTTGTGTATATTTTAGGTGGACTTCAAAAAAATCAGCTTAAGTTCATTGGATAAATAAGCAAGCATAGTAGCTGGGAACAGTGCTTGACTGTACAAGGGGAACTGATCTTTGTACACCTGTTAAAACCATTCTGGCATTAGTTACTCATGAAGTAATAAATGGGGGCAAAATCTTCAAAGCACTTTATCAGATTACATTCCCTTTGAGTAAAGAAATAATGAAAACACAATTATTTTGACACTATCCTAAGCATTCTTACTCCTTTTCTACCCAGCTTTCTGTCAAATTAGAGATTATTAATATTTTGAAATTTAAACTGTAGCCCAATAAATTCTAAACAAATGGAGCTCACTTAATTTAGCATTTGGCCTGGCCTTCTAAATTGAACTTAGAACTCTGTTATGATGTAGATTCTACTCTGTGACCACTTTTCTCTGCCCCCCCCCCATCTTTTTCAAATTGAAGCCAAATAAGCCTCTACACCACATAGAATTTAGGTTTCCTGTCCAATCAAGAAGCATACTTAACTGACCTTTAAGATTTGTGTTCCTGTAATCCCCTTCAATAAGTTACAACAGTACACTCCTTAGGTGCAGACAATTTTAGATTTCTTTTAGAAGAGGTATATTTCTCACAAAGAATAGTGTATATGAAATCTCAAGTTCATAAGTTGCCTTCAAAAGTAGAGCTGTGTTTCAAATATTATTAGACAACAAATTTGAAATGATGGCACCAAGTCTTTAACACATTTACTTGGGAAATTGCCTAAAGAACACTCAGCATCCCTTGCTTGCAGATTTAGCTTTGAAGAGTCTGCCTCCCAGAGGTCTCACTTTAAAGAGTCCATAAGAAATGTAAATCCTGCCAGTTTTCTGAGTGGTAATTTGCAAGGCTGTTGAGGTTTCGTACATTTTTAAACAGTGAATCTACAAGTCCATTTCCTGTTCCTTGTTTGAAATGAGAGTGCTATGGAACCTTCAGGTCCTTTTTATGTTGCTGCTAGACTTCAGGGGACCTGACTATTAATAAAACAAATGCTAAAGCTGTACAAATGTTAATTTATGTTCTGTATGGATTGTAATAGAGAAATCTGTTAACATGCTGAAAGTTAAATTGAAATTAGAAATACAGGTATCCAGATTTTGTTTCCAGGTTTTTTGATGTTGCTAGTTCAATTGCACTTCTGCATAATTGATTAAGGTGTATTTTTTTTTGTAGTTTTATTTGACTTTCTACAGATCTGGTGTCTGTTTAATTAATAGCTGTGCTTCTGCAATGAATATCATACTGATAGAACCTAGTGTTAGAGAATCTAGTTGTAATCTTAAAGTTCTTGATGAGACTTTGTGTACTAGGGCTCTACAGCCCATGCTAATTTTGCTCTGTTGATGTGGGCATGTTCAGTTTTGTTGGAAAAATCCTTTTTAGCAATTGTGTTTCTAGGTCTTTATCTATTATTCTACTATATGTTTATATAAGTAATATAGGTACTATTCACATAGGTATTATACCTTGTCAGAATTATATTAAATATTGAAATATCTTAATGCTATGTACTTATATAATTCAGGAGGGAGGTGTTGCGTTCTTCCTAGCTGAAGGCTTCAGGAGACTTGTCAGTTCATTGTGGAGACAAAGTGGTAGGAGCTATGATAACACACAGAGAAGGGAATTGTTTTGGAAGTTAAGCTATTGTCCAGGAAGATCTTAATTCGAAATTGACTTACACTTTGATGCCTAATTGTCTTCATTATCTCATGTGGGTACTCCATCCATCCATATATAGATTCTACTCATTCTATCTTGTGCACTTTGTCTATCTTCCACGTACTGTCTAAGCTGTATACCGTTAACACAAAAGTAATAAATACCTTGATAGCAGTATTTACTTTGTCACCACTACTTTTAGATGTGCAAAACATTTTCTTGGGCCCAACACTAGCTAGCTACCCTTTGTAGCTGTTTTCCTTTACAAACCAACTTTTTTCCTTTATATAAAGATAAATTAGCAGTGTTCCAGCTTAATTTTAATTTTGGCCCTACCATAACACTCCGCCTTTGTTTAAATTTTCAAGGGTTTGGACATAAATTTGCCATATGGAAAGTCAGAATTACCACTAAGTGAACTGTTACTACTTGATCAATTCAGTTTTTCTCTTTATAGTTGCTTTGTTGCTAAAAGCATTTTGTTCTGTTGTAAAATTTGTGTGCAATTTATTTGGTTTTTGCTAACTGCTACTGGAACTATAAGAAAATAAACCAAACTTCTCATCCATTACTGCTTCAGCTTGATCACTTCTAATAAACCTTAGTGTGTTTTAGTCAATAATTACATAATGATTCAGTGGTATACCCCAAAAAAAGTTATCGACTCAGATAAAATTCTTAAACTCAACTATATTAGTCCTTATTGTCCACTAGTAATTGACAAGCCAATTTTGAGGTAGTTTTAAGTGAAGGAACTTATGTGAATGAAAGGATGTATTTCTGTAGGTAAGAAAGAATTGGGGAGATAAGATTCTCATAAAGAAAAGTTATCAGCAAAGCAGTTTTCTGAACCGCTTCTATGTTGTTAGAAACATTCCAGGTTATTGGACAGAGTTGGTCTTGAGAACAGGCTCCAAATTTTGAGTTTAATGTGGTTATTTTTAATATCAGTTACGTTATTTAGTATGTTCTTAAAGATATCTTCAAATGCAATTTTAAAAGGGTCCATGTATTTAAGTTTTGACAAAGTGGTAAAACTAAAATTTAGTATTCAACTTTCCTATAGACATTCATGAAGTCATTTCTTCATAAAATAGCCCCCCCCCCCCCCCAAACTGGAAGAACATTGTCACTCCATCTAACCTAGAATCAGAGCTTGTTTTAAAGAGAAAAAAACAAACTACACAGACTATAACTTTAGAATATTGGTCTTGACACTGAAATATAAATACCGGGTATCTGAAACTACCAAAAATAGAATTGTGCCAGTATATGGATAGTATTAGGCAAATTTATCTAGTTCATGCTTGATGTTAAGAATAAGTCATATTTAATTTAGTTGTGGAACTTGGAGAAATGAAAGATCTGTGGATTTGTGACTTTACCTCTAAACAAGGTTGCCTACTTATTTCAGTACAAATAGTTAACTGACGAAGTGAAATCTAAGCAAATCATTAAATGATGGAACAAATAGAATAATAAAAACTATTAGGATTTGTCTCTCAGAAGCTTTTCATTCATAATTTAAACCAGTATTGGGTGATAAGTAGAAAATCATCAAAAGTCCAAACAGTTACTTAACCCGCAAGAAAGAAATGGTGGTAGATGAATCAAATAATTCAGATTTCTTCCCCCTCATAGTTACAGTGGTGAGTTTCCAATATTTTTGGGTACCTATAGTGCTGAAGCAAATAGCTTCCACACCCACTTGTTCTCCTTTCTATTGGTGGTTTTGGCATTATAATTAGGATAGTTTTTGAGGTGAATTACAAAATGTGTTAGTGCTAGTTTCTGATGATGGTTGGGCACAGATAGGCAAAGTTACTTGTCCAAAGGCATACAATAATTGGGGGGGAGGGGTTGCACTTTATAAATAAAGTGCTGCTATGTGAGGTATTTTTAATCGTTTTGGTTGTATTTCACATTTTTCCTCAAAGACTGGCCAATTTTTCTTGGGTTGGATTTTGTTATCCTCATTAAGTTAGACTTCATATAGGGGGAAATTTTTTTCCTAATCCAAATGGGAATTTTGATCATTGGATCATAGGTATAGAGCTGAAAGGGACCTTTGCAATCATATCCTAAACCCTTTTATAAATGAGGAAACCGGTCCAGAAGAGTTATGATTTGCCCAGGGTCACATGGCTTAAGAATTCATGAATTAGAAGTGTTAAATGAAGCAATTTTTGAAATTAAAGTGATTTTCCCAAAGCTATGTGATGAAATACAACCATCCTTCTAAAGTCCTTTGAAATATTTGATTTCTGTTCATTCCCCTTGTATCTTCTCTAAGCTAGCCATACTTCAACCAGCCCTCATGTTTCTAACCCCTTTACCACCCTGGGTGTCTTTCTCCGGACATGATTCTTCAAAATGACAGCCAGAAACACAACATTCCAGATATCTGACCAGAGCAGAAATCAGCAAGACTGTTCCCTAGTAGGCAACCTGAAAATGCATTCATGTTTCTAGGTGTTGTGTTATTGTTGGTAACATCGAGCTTTCCACTAAAACCCCCAGATGTTTCTCCAGTGAAACTTGTCTAACCACCATTGAACTTACTCCCTCTGCAATATAATGGTTTTTGGATGCACAGACCTAATCTAAGTCTTGTGTCCAAAAAATTTGCTCTCCAGTGCTTCCCTGTAGTAAAGCTTAGATGTTTTTGGCTTTTGTTTTTTTACCTGTCATTCAAGAGCCTCTCTAAAATGGAGTCTTACCTTTTACAGTCTCATTTCAGGTTACTCTCTTGCACATACTCTGTTATTCACCCAAATAATTTTTCCAGTTCCCAAACACGGTTTTGTTCGTGCTCAGAAGATTCTCTCAGCTCCTTTTGACCTGTTGGACTCTTGCCTATCCTTTTAAGTACCAATGCCACTTCTTTCATGAAGCCTCTCACACAGAGAGGTCCCCAAACAATACGCCGTATACATCTATGGAATCATCACTGGATCAGTGATTTAAAGCTGAAAGGGACCTTCGGAGGCCAGCTAGTCCAATCAGCACATTATAAAGCCGAGGACGCTGAGGCCAACAAAGGGTAAATGATTACCCAAGTCACAGATTTAACATCACACTTGAGGTTTGAACCCAGAGCCTTGGTCTGCAAATCCAGTATTACTTACACTGAGATACTTGTAATCTTCAGCACAGTGCCTATCAGGCAGTAGGCCCTCAGTGAATATTTATTTTCTTCCCTCCTTCCTCATTTCCTTCAGTCCTTCCTTTCTCAAAAATGAGGTAAGCTGTCCTGAAATTTAGGTTGCATGTCAGTTTATATCCATTTTGCCTCTATCAGATTACAAAGTGGAATTCTCAAAACGATTATCACTTCTACCCCAGATCAGCTCCTATTGTTATTTCATCTGACTTTTGAAGAATGAAATTATCATTGAGACAAGTTGAGCAATTGTTAGCTGCCCTACCTTGGGCAGAAAATATCATCCACTCTCTGGATAAAAGTTGACTACTTTTATCATTCCCTTAGGCCAAAGCTCATACTGTGTCCCAAGTTCGTAACCTTTTTTTGCACAGTTATTCTCAATATCGTCTGAGTTACCAAGCATAGTGTTTATCTTTGGATATTTTTTTCTTCCCCTAATTTTAGTGTAAAACCCATTTTGATTAGATTTGTCCAGGCAAATATATTTTGACTGACCCTTTATAAGATGCATTTCACCTCTGGTCAAGAGCTTGTCATTTCTAGATTTTTGCCAAATGCCACATGTTTTAAACCCATTATTGCTTCGATAAGTAAAGGGCTAGCTGTGTGATATATAGAAATATTTAAACATACTTGGCTGCATATAGCTGAAAGTCAAGAGTCAAAGACAACTGAGCAGCTTTGTCTGGCTTAAGTCAGGTGTAGACACACCAATGAATCAGGGAAAGACACCTGAGATTTGTCTCTTTTGGGTCTCAAAGAGCACGTTGGTAGCAGGAAGAATTAAGCACTCATTCTTACCTACTTCTACATGTGGAGATAACACCATAGCAGTTTCATGTAAGTTTGGAGCAGATTCACATCAGAAGACACCAGGGCAAAAGTCCACAAAAACATTCCCCATCCACCTGTAAATCCTTATGGGTCGATAGGTGGATGCTGTAGTTTGGTATCATACAGAAAAATCTAGTCTGAAAGATCAATTGGCTTGCAACCGTGGACTTGCCTGAAATTCCAAAGTGATCCTGACACTGACTGTAATGACCCTGTGGGTCATTGCTAACCTGGGGAATAGGGGCAAAGGGATACCTCAGGCCTGAATCTTCCACTGGGAGAGCCACAGGATAAAGCCAAATTTCTTGGTCTTATTTACAACCTGTCTAATGTGACGGTTACATTTCAAAGCTACTAAAAAGACTATGGTGGAAGGTTGTGGATATAAAGTCCTTTGTAAACCTTAAAGAACTAATAATGCCCCTTGCTCTGGGGCAAGTTACGTGACCTTTCAATGCTGTCGGGCAAATCTCTAAAACTAGCAATCACAGAAAAGGTGCTCACCTGCATTGGTAGAGGGACTTTGCTCACCCAGGAGAGCTCTATACCAATGAAATCACAGGTCCAATACCTATCCCTATTAATTCAACAAATATATATCAAGGGCCTGCTGTCTTCGGGAGACTGTTTTGCATATATGGTCCCCTGGAGCCCAATATTTACTAACCGATATATTTCCCTATTCCAAAAGAAGCATATTGCAACCTATCCTCATCCAGGAAACCTCCTTTAATTGTCCCCATCAGCACTAAACATCCCCTAGGGTCTCATGTAGCACTTTGTTCTGAGCCTCCCTAATGCATTCACTGGTCTGGCAGGCACCCTACTCTGTTGGACATCACAGAGTTTTTGGAGGAAGGGCAGTGTAGGAGGCCATAACGCAGTGGAAAGAGCTCTGATTTGGGAATATAAAGACCTGAATTCAAACCCCATTTCTGACACCTTGCCTGATGGGATATTGAAGAAGTCACAACCTCTCTGGGTCCCAATTTCCTTGGTCTTTAAAATACAGGTTTGACCTAGATGGCTTCCAAGATCGCTGCCATGTCTCAATTGGTGATCTTAAGATGGTCTTAAAATCCCATAGATTGAAATTCAGTGGAGGAAATCAATCCAAGATAGACAGGAAGCCCTAAAAATAAAATTATGAAGACAGGTTTGATGAGGAAGAAAAAGAGTTGGCTAAAGAGAAAAGCATTGACAGATGCACAGGGAAATCATTAACCAAACTTACATTTTTAAAAGACACACATAAGATAGAGCCAAATCAGGAAACAGGAACAAATACAAAAACATGACCATCCTGCACAAATAGCTGGTGGGCAAAATTAATTTTTGATTTGATTTGGTTTTAGCCATGATGGGGCTAATGAGTTCAAAGAAGATCTGAGGACCATGATAAATGATAACAGAAGGCAAAGCTTTTCATGAGAGTCAATCTGCTTCTGATTTCTTCCTCCTTACCTCCACCCCGCCCCAGTACTTTTAGATTAGATTGAAAAGACTACAACAAAATTAGCTAATAAGAAACTAGTTTCCTAAATAGAGAAAGAATATCGCCCTTGTTAAATTCAAGTCACTAGGTCCAGGTAACTGACATCCTATAGCAATGATAGTAAGTCTGTGCAAGCCTTGTGATCCTTAATTTTCAAATAAGAAACCTGAGATTCTGAGGGGTTTGTGACTTGCCCACGATCACATAGCTGGTAAATTGATGAGGCAGGATTCAAATTCAGGTCTTCTGGCTCCAAGTCTTCAAATGCAGCTTTCTTTCTGCTCACTACACTCTAAAAATTACTAAAAGAATTGGAATATGTGATTGCTAAACCAGTAATTTTGAAAGATTATAGAAAATGGGAAATAGACCATAGGATCAGAGAAGAGAAAATATACTAATTCTCCCAAAAGGAAAGAGAATTGTCTCCAAACTCTAAGCCAGTGAGCTTTATTTCAATGCCAAAGAAAATTCTAGAAGGTGTTGTTATAGATCAGTGAACATCTGAAAAAGGAAGCAGCGGTCGCAGAGACATCCTGGTTTCATTAATAACATGTCATGCCAGACTAATTTCATTTCCTTTTCTGATAGTGTAACTAGACTGGCACTGTAGTTCGACAGAATGCTATACACAGAGTTTACCTCAGTTTTAGCAAAGCATTTGACAAAATCTCTCATGCTATTCTTGTGGAAAAGATGGAGAAATATGAGTTGGACACATCTTAGAGTCTATAATTTAATGGATTCAAAATGGTTTAAAATGCTTTGAACGGGAAGACCCAAAAGGGAGTTATTACTGGGTTGATGACTACTTAGAAGAAAGTCTAATCCAGTGCCTCAGGTATCTGCTGTGCATAAATTTTTTATTTTAATATTTGTTTACATATAACTTAATATATAATTTAATTATTTAACATTTATTATTTAATGTTTTTATCAATGATTTAGATAAGGAGATAGAAAACATGCTTCCCAAATTCACAGATCATGCAAAGTTTAAAGGGATAGCTAACAACACATTACATGATTACATGACATAGTCAGGATCCTGACAGGTTCAAACATCTTCACCTTTCTATCAAGAAGAATTTCACAAGGGATAAATGTAGTCTTATACTCGGATCCCCAAAATCAACTTCGCAAGTACAACATGTGGGAGGCATGGACATGCAGGAAATCATCTGGAAAAAACAGTTCATCCTTCATTTTTGAAGAGGACCAATGACATACAGGGTGGTCTTGACTTGCCTGTGAAAGATTTATGTGAGGCAGAATTGCACAACGGTGTCAGCTTCACTCTGTCTTCCAGAGTCATTAAAATCCAGTGGTAAGACAAAAGTAAGGATAACAGGATGACCTTGGTGTCTTCAATATCTGACCAAGCTCTAAGCCCTGAACAGCACCTACTTCAGCCACCTTCATGTCCATTGGAACAAATTATTCGAATCCACCCATTCAACCAGAGGAAGTCTTCACATGCTTGTGATAGACATACCCCTAACTCACTGATGAGTTTGAGGCCCAGCGGTTACTCTCAACCTGGTTATAGCACATCTGCCAAGACAGTTTCACTGTGGTATGACCACTGCATATGCTTCAACTTCTTGGGGCCACAGATGAGAGGTAGCCACCAAAGATGAATGAGCAGCCCTGAAAAAGGTTCAGCAAGCCCCCACACTAGAGATGCGAGTCTCATATGCCATCCAAAAAAAAAGTACTGGTATTAGTGAACTGCAAGCTTAGTATAAGTAAACAGTGTGATGAAAGACAAAGTTAATGCAATCTACACTGCATTAATAGAGTCAGGCTTACAGGAGCTGCCCTCCTGAACTCTACTCTGGTCATATGACATAGAGTATTTCGTTCACTTCTGGGGGCCGGATTTTAGAAAGGATGTGGCTATCCGAGAACGTCCAGGAGAGGATGACCAAGATGGTCAAAGCCCTTGAGTCCATGCTAGATGAAGATCTACTGAAGGAATCAGGGATGTTTAATTTGGAAAAAAAAAAAGGAATAATACTTGGAGCTGACTGGCAGAGTAGCTGTCTATAAGTCCTTAAAAGACTGTCAGGGAGAGAAAAGAGATCTTACAGGCAATCTAATCCAATTCCTTCATTTTACTGATGAGGAAGTAACCCCTGAAAGATTAAGTGATTTGTCTGAGATCACAGGAGCAAGTGGCAGATTCAAGCTGATATCTTTTGACTCCAAAGTCAAATTTCTTCCCATTGTTCTATACTGTACTACATGCAGATTATTCCATTCCCAAATGTACTAATTATGTTACTTATCCTGGGTCAGCCCAGTGGTGCAGTGGATAGAGCTTCCTGACTCACCTTCCTGAGATCAAATCTGGCTACATCCATTTACTAGTTGTGAGACTCTGGGCAAGTCACTTTACTGTTTTCTTCAGTAAAATGAGCTGGAGAAGGAAATGGCAAATCACTCCAGTAACTTTTCCAAGAAACCCCCAAAATGGGGTCACAAAGACTTGCACAGGAATGAAACAACTGAACAAAAACAATTATTTATCCAACTGTATGTCAGAGCTGGGATTTGAATCCATTTCATCCAACTCCAGAGCCAGTGTTTTTTGACTATTCAAATACTATTCAGTTTTCCATTATGCTCAGCCTTATGCTTAATAGTATGCACATAACTTTTTGTCAGTTGAGTGCACAATAATGGCTAACTGGACATCCAGCTATACTCTCCTGGCTTCATAGGTCTCCTGTAAGGAGAAGGAGTTAGTTTATCCCAGAGAATAATTAGGCATTGACCGATAACTTTGGGGGTAGCCTGCACCGTTGCAAGTTGGGAAAGGGAACAGCCAAAAATGATTCCTTTCTTCTCCCTTTGCTGCTATCCCAAGAAAGCTATACTAACCGGCTCAGCATAATGGAATGTCACTTCCCCAGCATCCTTTATAGAGATTATCCAAGCCAAGGAGAAATAGTGGTCCATTCAGAGAATTCCTAGAAAGCCCTTCAAGTCTGGTCACAGTCTTGTTTGGTCATGAATGCCCATGGAAACACTTGGGTTGAGTACACCCCAAGTGTTGTTGCAATAGATCCTAACAAGGCACAGTGGGGCTAAGACAGAAATGAATTTTTTAATACAAGTCATAAGGAAAACTTAAGAGAGTACAAAACTTTCCATTTATACTCAAGTAATGGCAAAAAAAAAATTCCTAACAGTATGGCTTTATGATATTGGAGCTCACTCTAGGGAACTGAAGCTTGTAGACTTACTCATGATAGATTCTGGTTTTTGTTGGTTTGTTGTTGTTCCGAGGGGGTTGCTTTTGTTGTTGCCTATATGGATATAATCAAGATTAATTTGATAGGTGAGTGGAGGATGGACCAAAGTGGGGAGACACTTAAAGCAGGAAGACCAACATGCAGATGTCTTCTGAGGTTTTGAAAATTAGGTGATCCAACTGCAGAAGTATGATGCAGTATGCTTCCTTTTTATCTGGGGACATTGGATGGGGACATTGTTAGATATCTGTCAGGTGATATTGGGAAGGAGAGGGGGGAGGAGTATATTAGGAAATCACTATGATATAAAAATCAAAGGCATCAATGCAACTTTTTAAAAAAGAAGTATGATGAAATGGTAAGACCACTGAATTTAAAGTCAGACAGCCTAGCCTCCATTCACAGCTTTATCACTTAACCTCATTTCTTAAAGAGGCCTATTCACTAAATGGGTGTTGCCTCACTCAAAATGAGAATTTGAAAAGACCTTAGCTTTAAAAGGCCAAGGTCTTCCACTGCATCCTGAGCCATCTCTAGTCATCCTGATTGATATCTGGCCACCGGATCTGGTGAGGGATGGGACCTGGACCCCTAAAAGGAAACGATCATGTCTTTGCCCCTGAACTTGCCCACACATTTCTATCTACTCAGTAATCTTTTTAACTGCCCTTTAACTGTGGCTCCTTTCATTGTCTGCACCTGGCCCATTCCTTAATCCTATCCAGATGTGAGAAAACAGTCTTTTTTCTGTATAAATGTACCAATCTTATCCCTATTAAGTTGCAGAGCTTCTATTGGCACCACGATAAACTCTCTGCTTCAACTAGAAGGCTTGAGCTGCTGAGGCAGACCCACTGTACCCTTGCATTCTGGGGTTTCCAGAACTCCGGATGGCTCTGAATGAGAAAGTGAGGCGGGTGACTTTGCACAACACTCTTTCACATAAATGAAATTCACATGGCATCATCTCCCTGATGTCATGGTCCTCTTCAAGAACAAAGGACAAACCACAACCTATAAGAAGTCTAAGCTGCCCTATTGGGAACTCAGCTGGTCAGTTCCAGTGGGGCATCTCCTCTCTTCTTCTCTCCTCTTGTATCATGCCCTTACCTGAGGGTGCTCTGCCCAAAGGAAGGTAAATTTTGATGGCTGAAACCTACCTAGTTAACTTGGAGTTTACTTGGGGGGAACACTTAATTCCTAAGAGTTAGGTAATCACATTCCAATAAGATTAAATCCCAAGTCTATCCCAACCTCTCAATGCCCCTGCTTATTCCAGAAATAAAAACTTGTTTTTATTTTTTATTTATTTTATTTTTATTGTCACATTCTCCATAAATTTTGTAATTTCAGGTATTTTTTACATTTAATATTATTATAAATGTCTCAAAGTTAGTCAAAGTTGATTTGCAAAATATCTGAGAGGGAAAGATTCCACAGGAATGGAAAAGACCTTAGCAATCAAAGTCATCAGTAACTACTTGACTCATTCTTATAAAATAGTCATATCCACTATGAACATTTATTAAGCACCTACTATGTTCCAGGTGAAGGGGTTAAAGAACTATGTATTTTTAGAGATCCTCAAGACCCCAAAATACCAACACGCTGGGTCCTGCTTGAATGAATTCAAATCAAGCCTCCTCACAGCCAAAAGGTTCTTTTTTAATACCTTTTAATACCAAAAGGTATTAAAGGTTCTCCATAATGGGTTGTCTTAAGAAATCTCACCATTCGTGACACTTGTTTTTTCACAAGCAGCCCAGATTCCACCTGAGGTAGATGGAATCTGAGCACCTTCAAGAAGGAAAGATGAAACTTATATACACAAAGATTGTGGGAGGGATCGAGGGTGGTCCTAGGGTGATGGGAGGAGGGGCTTAGGGAGGGTCTTGAGGAGGAGTCTTAGGAGGAGCTTGATGGGACTAGGGTAACTAGAGTCAGACTCCAGGAATGAGAGTATGGGATTAAGGGTGGGAAGTAGATGAAGGCTACCTGGAGGTAACAAGACAATATAGAGCTAGGCTAGTTTAAGGGTAACAGATTTAGACATAGACATTTCCATACGATCAAGGGTGGAAACTAGCCAGACAATGGAAGGGCTAGGCTAAGTTAGGAGTAACCTATCCTAGAGATTTGGGCCTAGCAATAATGAAAGGCTTATGGCCTCAGGCAAATGCCTTATCTAGTGGGAAGATTCAAGGGGTCTCCCACAGTCTAAACCCCATCATGGGCACAGTGTCAAATGCTGGAGATTCAAAGAAAGGTAAAAACAGTTCCTGTTCTCAAGAGACAATGTGAAAATAGCTATGTACATAAAAGATATATACAGAGTAGACTGGAGGTAATCCCACAGGGTAGGCACTAGAAGTTAGGGGAACTGGAAAGACCTCTTGTAAAAGGTGGGATTTTTCCTGAGACTTAAAGGAAGCCAGGAAGTAGAAGTGATGAAGGAGAGCATTCCAGGTGTGGGGGATAGCAGGTGAAAAAGCAAGGACCAGGGAGATAGCATCAGAGCAGCTAGGTGGCACAGTGGATAAAGCACTGGGCCTGAAGTCAGGAAGTCATCTTGAGTTAAAATCTCGCCTCAGACACTTACTAGGTATGTGACCCTGGGCAAGTCACTTAACCCTATTTGCCTCGGTTTCCTCATTTGTAAAATGAGCCGGAGAACGAAATGGCAAACCACTCCAATATCTTTGCCAAGAAAACTCCAAAATGGGTCATAGAGAGTGAGACATGACTGAAATAACTGAATAACGGCAAAAGGAGATGGAGTATCTTAGGTGATGAATAGCAAGGAGGCCAGTGTCAGTGGAGCCTAGAGTACATGGAAGGAAGAGTGTAATGTCAGAAGGCTGAAATGCAGAAGGAAGCCTGGTTATGAACTGTTTTCAAGGCCAAATGGATTAATGCTAGGTGTAATAGCAAAATACTAGAGTTTATTCAGTGTGAGGGAGCAGGCTAGGGGAGAGGGGGTAACATGGCCAAACCTATATACCTTAAGATCAATTTGGTAGATGATTGGAGGATGGATTAAAGTGGGGAGACATTTTAAGCAGGAAGACCAACCAGCAGGCTATTGCATTAGTCCAGGCATGAGGTAATAAAGGCCTGCACCAGGGTGGGGGCAGTGTCAGAGAAGAGAAGTGGGAGATAGATAAGCGAGATCTTGTGAAGACAGGACTTGGCAACAGATTGGATATAGGGGGTAAGAGAAAGTGAGCAACTAAGAATAACACCCGGGTGGTGAGTCCGGATGACTGGAAGGATGGTGGTGCCCTCAACAGTAGTAGGAAAGTTAGGAAGAACTTGGAAGAAAAGATAATGAATTCTATTTTGGACATGTTGAATTTAAGCTGTCTCTGGGACATCCAGAGCAATTATTGTTGCTGGTCCTTTGTTTTTGAAGAGGACAATGACATCACAGTTATGTGTGGCTAAATAAAAAATCAGCCATGTGAATTGATAACTGAACCCATGGAAGTAGATGAAATCGCCGAATGAAATCGCATAGGCGGAAAAGAGAAGAAACCAAGGTGAGAATCCTGGGGGAGGGAGCATCCACAGTTAGTGAGCAGGATGAAGATCCAGCAAAGGAGATGGAGTGGTCAGGCAGGTAGAGCACGAGCGGGAGAGAGCATCGTCTTGAAAACTGAGACAGAATAGAGTGTCAACAAGAAAAGGGTAATCAACTGGGTCAAAGGCTACAGAGAGGTCAAGAAGGATGAGAACTGAGAAAATACCATTAAATTTGGCAATTAGGATTCACTGTTAATTTTGGAGAAAGCATCCCAGGTTGGAAGCCAGACTTCAAAGAGTTGAGATGAGAGTGGGAGAAAAGGAAATGGAGGCACCTACGTTTGTGGTCTTCTGAAGGAGTTTAGAGGATGGTCTATGTACACATTGAAGGTGTTCTTTTAAAAAATGTGAAAACAGAACAGGAAGACTTTTGCATATACTTTTCTGCAACAGACTACCATCTTCACACTCCAACAATTAACCTACGGGTCTAGAAAATAGAAGTTCTTAGTGTATTTATTTGATCATCTTCCCCCCACTTGACTTTGTGCAACAAAATATAACTCTCATAGCTCTCCTCCAGTAAGATGTCTTCTATGCAAATATTAAAATAAAAGATTCAGGAAACGTGCAACCTAAAATAACTTTGTGCAATAATCCATAAGCAAAACATAAGCACAGAGAAATGAGCTCACCGAAGGTATTTGGCAATGCCACAGAGGTGCAAATGACCTTGTGAAATCCATAGTCATTCAAAATGAGATCAGCTTAGCCACATGTAGGGAAAAAACAAAGTAATTGAAAAAATCCTTATTATCATGATGATGGCAAAAAACCGACCAGGCGTTTTATTGGGTGACTATCTCTCCATATGCCCTCAATGGACACTCCAGATGGAAAAAAGAGCTGAGCTTGCAATTCTCCAGGAGAAAATCAGATAACGTTTGGGAAACTACACAATTTGGGAAACTTTCAGCAATTCCAAGTTGCTTCCTGGTGCAGTCATCCATTCTCTCCTTTCCCCTCAGGTTCTCACCTCTCCTGTTCCCACATTGAGTGGGTCCTCTAAGGAAGATCTTCTCAAAAAAGATATAGACAAGAATTTCACAGATGGGACTATGAAAAAAGTTCTTGCACAAGTGAGATCATTAATCTTTTAAAATATCTAAATATGGAATTTTAGAGCTGGCAGAGACCTTGAAGATCTTCCCAGTGACATGAAACAGGTTGCCTGAAGCCAAAGTAACAGAACTGGAATTGTCTTCCATTCCATAACTTTTACCCCAAGAGTATCTCTGATGCCCTTTATTTATTAAAATATTTTTGTATTGCACCTTTTTGTTTTTCATATAATCTAAATTCCCTAATATATTCCTTCCCCTTCCTAGAGGGCCATTACTTATAACAAAGGATAAAAAGGAAAAAAAAAAGCAAACTAACCTATTCATTGAAAAAAATCTGACACTATCTACAGTGTTCCACACCCAAAGAAGGGAGGGAGATGCCTTCTCAATTCTCCTCTTCGGGGACAAACTTGGTCATTATAATTTTATAACATTTGGTTTCAGTTATTTTGTGGGATTTTTTAATAGTCATTTTATATGTCTTTTTTTCTGGTTCTGTTTTACCTCACTTCTAGTTTGTTCATTTAAATCTTCCCATGCTTCTTGAATTTCCTTGAAATTTACATCATCCAAAAATGAATATACCCTTTGGGAAATAGTGACTTTTATTTTTGCTTTTAAGAATTGGTTTTCAAAGCTTTTACGAAGCAAGGCTTTCATCATCAAGAAACATTTGTTTATGTTCTTGATATTTATACATTGTTGAGTTAGGATTTGGAACTGTGTCATTAACTTGCTAATAAGGATTAGTGTCAATGGTTTTTCCTAATCATTTGAGATATAAAATCCTTGATGCTTGTTGGCTCATTCTGTTAGAACATTTGGTTTTTCATACTTTGATTGTTGTTCTATTTAAACTTGCTTATGTCTTCTATGTCCCCAAGAAGATTTCCACATACAATTGGATGGGCAGCCTATTGAATTAATCCCTTGTATGTATGTCTTAGAAGAGAAGCTCTATACGTTGACAGTGAGTTAATCCCAGAATTTAAAAGGAGAGAGAGAGAATTTGGAAATTACATGGTATAGTCTTCCAAAAACCCATCACTTTAACACCAGCATTCTCCCTGTTATACTATATGACTGTGAATCATAGAGCTCATTGGTGTCAGAAGAATCCAAATTTCATTTGATCTTCAAAACAACCCTCTTAAGCAGATGCTATAATCATTCTTATTTTACAAATGAGAAATCTGAGGCTAGGGGAAGTCAAGTGAGTTGCCCAGAGTCACACAGCTAGTCCTGTTTTCCATGCAATGCAACACATGGCTGCCTACAGATGACGACATCATCAAGGATACAAATGGTGGGGAAAAGGAAATGAGATAGTCATGCAGTAAGATCAAGGGATTCCATTCCATTCCATTTAATAAACATTTGTGAAGCTCCCACTCTGTGCCAGCACCGTGCTAAGCACTGGGGATACAAATAAGATAAAAGAAAAACAGTGTCTGCCCTCAAGGAGTTTATAATCTAAGGGGAAGACAACACACAAAAGGAATCTGGAAAGGGAAGAGGATGCAAGGTGGTACCCAGCACGTGGGCATCTTGTTCGGTGATGTTGAAACTAAACAGAGCTGCAGATTGAATATGAGATGAGCTGGAAGGCCAATTTATGCCCTCTATAAAGGAAAGCTTTGGGAGGAGTGAAATACTCCACCTTCCAGCCCTCCAATCCTAGGGGAGAGGAAGTTGGGAAGGTGTTGAGTATCCAAGGTTTAGATACCAACATCAGAAATGATCAGCTTATCCTGGGAGGGGCATCTTGTTCAGGAGAAGACAAATGGACAGCTGAAATGCTGCAATATTATGCATGAAATACTTAAGGAATGTCCCCATGAATTCCAGAGTGAAGTTTTATGGAAAGATATGGACAAAAGTCTAACACTATGAGAAAACATGGATAGGTTTTGAGCTGGACCAGTAGAGGGAGTAACTGTTCCAACAAGATCACAAACCCATAGAACTGGAGAGTTTTGGACAGAGAAGGCACCTTGGCAGACACTGAGTTCAACTTCCCATCTTATGGAGAAATTCCCTCTACAGCATCCTTGTCAATTTCTTTCTGCTTCCATGTTGGAGATCCAGGCTGAAAAAAATATCATCTGAAAATTGTTAGATGGCTATAGTTGAGCATATAATTGGATTATAAGTTTGAGGCCATAAAAAAAAAATCCTGTGTATCCCTGTTGGTTCCTAGTAACAATTTTAAACTCTCATCAATACATCAATTGTCCAGCAGAGGGCATTCTTTTACTATAAACGCCCATTGGCACGCTCCTTTCACCAGTGAAATGGACAACTGTGCACACTGTAGGACAAAGTGTGAATCTCTTAAGATGGAGCAGGATTTCTGTTGGGCTTCATTCACAGAAAATGATATTTCAAACGTTGCCTAGTTGTAAACTATTTTCCATTATTTTCTCTCTCATTTATCTAAATTGAGCCCTTGGAGTTGACAAATGGTATAGAGTAACTTTAGTAAGTAGTACCGAAATTGTCCATATTCCCCATTAATTTCTGCCTTCGAAGACATGGTGGGAAAACCTAAACAAGAAATGTGGGCATGCTGGTTGTGTCATTTGGACCAAATGGCAAAAGGTCTGACTTTTTCTAATACCTGGAAAAATGTATTTTCAACGGTGATTTTATTAACAATACAAACTAGTTTGAGTAAAGTGAGATTGTCTTTTGTCTCCATGAATTTCTCATTGAGAAATATTTTTATAGAGTTTTATGATTCTGAGAGGGCACAGGAAGAAAGAAAAAGAGAGTTATTCATTATTAGGTCTGAGCAGCCAGAAAATTAGAAGCATGAGGGAATTCCTTAGCAAATAAACAAACACTTAAAAAATATTCACTCCCTTCCATGAAAGCCATTGCCATTAACACCTTTTCTTGAGCATCTCTATTGTGACAAAGAACAATCCTTGGCATTTGTATATTTAAATGCCTAGAAAATAGGTGGTTTTGTCGGTGTGAATGCTCCTTCACAGAATCAGTGAGTATCTGATCTGGAAAAGACTCCTGAGGCTACCTAATCCAAACTGCAACATCAAGGATCTCCTCTTTGACTTAACTGAAAAGAGATCATCAGGATTTTATCTGAGGATAGTGAGTGAAGGGAAAGTCACTACCTTCCCTGGCAGCTCATCCCACTTTGCCAATTAGGAAATTCATCTATAAATTAAGCCTAAATTATCCTATTTGCAGTTTCTACCTGTTGTTTCCAGTTCTGATCTCTAGAGTCAGATGGAACAAGTCGAATAAAGTATAAATAGACCTTTGAGCACTTGCAGACAATTGTAACACTATTTGGCTAAACTTCCCCAGTTTCTTCAATGGATCCTTCGATAAGATACTTAATTCCGCCTCAGTCACTTGCTAGCTTTGTGACCCTGCTCAAGTCACTTCACATTGCTTGCCTCAGTTTCCACAATTGTAAAATGAGGATAATAATAGCACCTACCTCTCCCAGGATTGTTGTGAGGATCAAATGTGAGGATCAATATTTGTATATTTTACAATTTGTATATTTTACAATTGTATAGTTCCTGACCCATAACAGGTGCTTAAAAAATGCTTGTTTCCTTCCTTCATTTAGACATATTGTAGCTTATAAACAAATGCCTGTTCTGATCTGCCATGGCCAGAATTAGACCCAAAGGCAGCACCTTGGTTCACTGGGGAAAGAACTGGAAATGTATTCCGATGACCTGGGTTCAAGTTCTGCCTCTGATTTTGTGACCTTGAACAGATCACTTAAACTTTTTGAAACTCATCTAAAAAAGAGGAGATATGAATCTCTGAAGTTCCTTCAGGCTCTGATTCCTGTGTTCTTAAGTGATCTGCCAAAGGCAGAAAAAAGAGAGGTGATGCCCTTTCTTATTCTGGATATTTTCCAGAGCCCATAGTAATATAGTGAATACAGATCTGGCCTGAGTTCAAGTACTGCCTTGGACTCAGATTTACTATGTGACCCTGGGTAAGTCACTTAAACTTCTCAGTACAGCCAGCCAACTCTCTAGGGGGATCAGTTGGCAAATACGTACTGATGCATTGTTGGAAGAAATTTTCTCACCAAAAATTCCCTACATCAAAGATATCATGGTTTTGCCCCCACTCCTTTCCAAAATTCTTTGGCTTTTAGGAGGCTGCCCTATCACACGGTTGGTTCCTATGGAGCTATTCCTCACCCTACATCTCCCCCATCCTGTTTTGATAAGGCATATCCTGCTTCTACACATGTGTACTCTGTGCCTCACCACACACAGCCCAGGTCTAAGCAATTCGACTCTACATTTCCATGTAACTGACGAGATCAGAGCTGACCAGAAAACAAGGGGGAGAATTGTTTGCTTCCTATGCCCTCTCCACTCATTTTTTCCCAAAAAGCTGAGAAGGAAAAGGAGAGCTCTCTTTCTAGTTCTAATATGACCTCAATATCTATGCTAAACAAAGTAGACCCTGAGACCTAATAAAAAGCCCAAGAAATGAAATTTAACAGTGATAAATGTAAAGTCATCTACTTGAATATAAAGAATCAACTGCAAGATGGGAGACATGGATAGACTACTGTTGATCACGGTGAGCTCAATATAACCTTGGGTTCAAGCCTGGTCATTTGCATAGATCCTCCTCTTTGGTGGAAAGAATGATAACTTGATGTTCTGTGCCTGATTTCTGACTCTGAAAGAGATTACATATATATGTAAATGAACCAGTGTCTAAATAATGTCCCTATTTTCAGCTTATCAGAGTAGAGACATCAGGGAATTTCCCTTTGGGTGAGATCAGGACACATACTCTCTCTCTTTGTCTCTCTGTCTTTATGTGTGTGTGTGTGTGTGTCTGTCTGTCTGTCTCTGTTTCTCTCTGGCTCTGTCTCCCTCTGTCTCTGTCTGTCTCTGTCTCTGTCTTTCTCTGTCTCTTTCCTTGATCCAGTGGGATAGCTCAATTCAGTCTGTATATTGTTTGGCATATTCTAATTTGTACCTTATCTAATTCCTTTTTTGCTATCTACTTGGATAGGTGGGTTTTTTCATTTCCTTATTCAATATTTGTGATGGTTTTTGTGAAACTATCATTTATCAAGCCTTTGGATACACTTTGGGATACTCCTTTCCTGTTAAGGGATACTGACCAGGAGAGTGCCTTGAACCTAAAAAAATAATTTCCTCACCCCTGCTAGACTTACAATATTTATGGAGACAGGTAGATATGATTCTAGCCAGGCACCCTCTCCTTGAGAACAGTACAGTGTCTTCCTTGTGGCCCCTTCTTCTACTGCTCTTCAGGCAGGAATAAAAGTCTCCCTTGAAGTAGAATAAACGAGATTCCACACATCATGCATCTCTGAGAGCCTCATTTAGACTAACCTATGCAAAGATACACATAACCCACAGAGAAAAAACACACACAAGCACTTTACAGAAATAAGTTGTATATCAAGAGGAGGATGACCAGGACTTTGAGGATATAGTAGACCATGAAGATTAAGTGAAAGAATTGGGGAGCCAATGCTAAGGCCCCTTACATCAGAAGGATTGGACTTGTTCTTCTGGGTCCCAGGCATCAGATCTGGAAGGACTGACTGAAAATTGCAAAGAGGCAGATTTAGACTGGATATAAAAGAAAACTTCTTAATGCTTAGAGTTGTACTAAAGTGGAGAGGACAGTTTCAAGAGGTAGTGAGCTCCCTTTGACTAGAAGTCTTCTAGTAGAAGCCGAATGATCCTTTGCTAAGGATGTGGTGCAGGGAACTCCTGTGCATGTACAGGTTGGGCTAGGTGACCTCTGAGGCCCATTCAAACTGAGATTCCGCGATAGATCCTGAGAGTAATGGAAGGCTAGAGAGGCAGAGAATGTTTAGGAATGGGAAGAGTGGAATGAACAATAATGGGGACTGGAGAGAGAGGGACTGGAGAGAAGGTAGGGAACAGAAGAGTAGTTAATGCTTGACAATGAGAGCAAAGGACAGCATGCCCTGTTATCAGTTGCAATAAGACATGAAAAGAGAAGAGAAAGCAGGGGAACCTTGGTGTCCAGGGAAGCACTCAGAGGCCCCCAGGACACAGTGAAGGAGTCTGGAGCTGGGAGGGACCTTGAGAGGTCATCCAGATCCTTCCCCCAGGCCCCAGACAGCACCCCAAGGGAAGAAGAGGAAAGAAAAATGAGCTGCAGCATAAGGGATTTCAGTTAAATGCTTCATTTGAAACTGTTTAATGGGAAATCTTGACAGACACACACTTTTAAGGTAAAGAAATGTCAGCAAAATCCATTCAGAGCAAAAATAGAAAAGAAGGCAGCTGGCAAAGGTTTGTATGAGGTAAAGTACTAAACCTAAAAGGTAAGCTAGGAAGGCCAATGTCACAAGGACCCTGTCAGGCCAGGAACAATCCCAAGTGAAAGACATGGATCTCTTCTGGCCACTCCCACCCCCACCCCCACCCCCTAAGCCCGGAGTAGCCTATGGTGCCCTAAATATGTGATTGCAATTTTAATATAAAAGGGGGGCAGGACAAAGATGAGGAAGAAAGGTGGGGAAGACAGAGACCAAGAGGGGTGGAGGAGAGTAGAGGAGAGAAGGGGAGGAGAGATGAGAGGGAGAGAGAGAGGGAGAGAGGGAGGAAGGGAGGGAGGGAGAGACAGAGACAGACAAACAGAGACAGACAGAGAGAGGAAAGAGATCTTTCTATTAATTTAATCTAATTATCTAATTAATTTAATACTTCTATTGATTTGTATCGGTTTGTGAGAAGCCACATAGGGAAGTGAGAGGCTGGGTGTGATGAGAGGCAATCTGAGTTTCCATTGAGATATGGCCATCAAACTCTTCAGCTATATTAAAGAGAAGTATAGCTTTCAGAAGGATCCCTTTCCCCTCCCCGCCCCACCACGCACACACAGAAAAGCACAGATAGACACACACAGATCCCCCAACTCCTCTGCCCTGGCCGGAGCATGTCTGAAGAATCCTGTTCAATTCTGGGAGGTGGCTGTGTGGAGGGGAGCCATGGCAACAAATCTGAGAAATGAGAAAGGCAATGTCATTGTGAGGAATCTGGAGTGGGGAGTATACCGAGGTTCACAGAACCACCCAAGGGAAACCAATGGTTTTACCAGTCAGGGACTGAGTCAAAATTTGTCATTAATAACCCAAGAAGAGAGAGGAGGATGAGAAACATGGCCTCTGTCGGCACTAAGATGAAAACGTTTTCATGGGACCCTTTCAGAGGTGCCAACTCCCTACTTCCTCAGTATTAATCATGGGCTCTCCATGATTTCCCCTGGGTACCTGTTTAGGCAGAACTCTAGTAGACCAAGGCTTTTCTGGTTTAAAGAAATGTTTACACCTCAGCTGCTAAGGCTGAAAGCTCCTCTATAACATAATTCTCAATACGGAGTGATAAATTATAGGCTACTTACCCCCCAAGTCTCGAGATACAGGCAAATGTGCTTCTAGCATCACTTAGCAATTGCTTGAGAGCTTTGAAAGTCTCTTGAAAATAGGAGGTTGAGAAAGGCTCTATAGAGAAATTATTGATACTGAGGCCTGAGAAATGCCATGCAATATCTTTTCCCCACTCAGGTGGGGTTGGGTGGCTGAGTGTGTTGGGGCTATTCAAAGGCAAACAGATTTACCTCCCATCTCTCCAAGTGATTAACATCCTCCAGTGTTGTGTGTTTGCTGAAAGGCTCATTAGCTAGAGGAGAATTTTAAAAGGTAGGGAGGACAACTTCAATTCAGATAAATCTTGGATAAAAACTGGATGCTTGCCAAATGGTTCTTTAAGGAAAAAAAAAATAAGTAAATAAAGGCCCTGTCTCCTAAGTGTTGGGAAGGCTGTAAGAGCCCTCACGCCTAATGTGTCTGAAAAGTGTTTTGTATTCTTTCATGTTAGAAACAAACATAGAGATGGACTCTTTATCTCTTCCTGGAGGTTGGGTTCAGCCTGAACAACCATTTCAGAAATCATGAAGCCAATCTCCAGGTCTCAGTCCAGTCAAGAAGGGGATCTTCTGAGGCAGGGCTCTTTGCTCCTCTAATCTGACCCTCTCCCCAGAGCCATAACAAACAGTTCAGTTCCCTGGTCAACAGCATGAAAATATCTCTGAATGAATGTTTAAGACAAATTCTATTGGGCAGGGAGTATTCTAACCATGAAATACAAAGTCCCAATGGGGAGAAAGGGGGAGAGACACTATCCCATGGGCAGAAGACAGGGACCCTGGGATACTCTGAAGCTGGTGATGTGGAGGCCACCATTTGGAGAGGCAGCAGAGTAACCTGGGCAGTAGCCACCATCTGGGAGATTGCTATTTTAACTAATTATTCCTGCTTACTAGATACTCATTTCAGTTGTTTCTGCTTGCTAAAAAAGAGTACAAGTGGGACCTGGGTCACGGTCATTCACCACACCCAAGTTATAGTGATGCTCTATTCCCAACCCCTGACCCTTAGCAAAAATTATGAATTAAGTGAAATTTGGATTTGGTACACCATCTGCACTCTCTGTATCTACCAAGGAAGGAAGTACCTGTGACTCAGGGCCCCTCATGATAACAGGCTGCCTCATGGAGCTTCTTAATCCCACCAAGATTTCCCCTTCTCATCAAAGTTGACTTGTCCTCAGGCCCACTCTTCCAGGTGCTTGTGTCATAGGCAGACAAAGCAATCCTTGATAAAGTAGTAAGTTGCTATTTATGTTTGAGAAGAGTGTGTGTGTGTGTGTGTGTGTGTGTGTGTGTGTGTGTGTGTGTGTGTGGCTGGGCCAGTTCTTTTCCCTAGAAGATATTGAAACAATCCTTAAGACTTAATTGGCTCAGAGAACTAAAGGATTAAGCTGCTGTCATCACTTCGTGATGATCTGAGTACAAAAAGCCATGAAGGGTTGTAGTCCTTCTCTGATGCCTGACTGTCCATCAGACCACCATGGGCAACTCAGAGGCAGGAGAGCTGAGCTCAACTGGATCAACCTGTGGAGTCCTCGCTGTATATCCCTGTTGAATATCCTTCACCTACTAAAGCCAAATAAATTTATTTTTTGTTAACTATTGGATGACCTTGTTCATGCGGAGCTATAAATATCCTTCAAAAGAAGTTTCAAAGCAGAGTGACAATTCTGTTATGGGACAGTTACTTAGTATTTAGAATTATAGATCTTTCAAGTGGCAGGATGGCATAGTGATTCGAAGTCAGAAGACCTACAGCTCTGCCTCTTTGTTACCTTAGACAAATCCTTTGGCATCTCAGGGCCTCAGTTTTCTCCCCTGTGAAATAGACAAGGGAACAAGCTTTTATATAGTGCCTACTTTTATATAGCGCCAGGCACCGTGATTTATTAACATTATCTCATTTGAGACTCACAGTAGGTACTACTGTTATTTCTATTTTACAGTTGAGGAAACCAAGGCTTGCGACTTGCCCAAGTAATGGCCAGTAAGCGTCTGATGCTGAGCTTGAACCGAAGTCTTCCTGATTTCAGAAATAGCTCTGTCTCTGCATTGCCTAGCCAGATAGGATTAAATGACCTCTAAATTCTCTTCAAGCCCTAAGTCTATGACACCAGGACCCCCATTCAGTCAGTAGTTTGTTTTAAAATATATCCCCAAATCAGAGTTATATTTGAAGTGCTATTAATCTCCAAAGTTTAGTCCCTTACCCATCAGCCCTCCCCCACCCCCCATCCCCAAACCCCTGTAGTGTAAGCCAGAGAGCTCATTCATCACACAATTACAGCTCGGAGTTTGTTTGATATTTTGATATCATCATGCGAAATAGACCCAAATCCCTAAGGAACAGATGTGCTATTCCTCCCCCCCATCGTTCTCTTTCCTTTGAGCATACTAATTTCACAGTTTGATGTGTGTGTGTGTGTGTGTGTGTGTGTGTGTGTATTTTCTAGTGGAACCGCAAGTCTCACCTTCCAGACAGCTCTTGCGGATGGTGCTCCCTGCATGTCAGAATTACCACTGACATTTCAATTTTGCTTTATTATTATTTTTTCTTTCTTTGATAGTATGATGGAGAAAATTTACATTTGAATAAAAAGCAAACAGTGCATGTCAGAGTAAGCATCAGGGAATGTCAAATTGTTTTTTTTCCAATTACAACTCTATTTCAAAGAGGGTAATGCAATTAAAGGATAATTACTAGATGTGCAAAGCCAAGGTTATGATCAGGAATGGTTAGCCTTTCACTTTAAGCCCTGTCTTGCTAAATAAAATATTCCTGTGGGGCAAGTTAGCATTTGAAAATAGAATATACTTATCCAGAAATGGCCAAATGCTTGGCAGTATCTACAGAAATGCCAATTTCTGTGCAAACTCAAGGATTTTAAAGTCAGGGTAAGATTGTAGGTGAGCTTTGCTTTCCCTTGGCTTTATCACTCTGATTAATAATGTGATAAAGTAGCTGGAGAACACAATATTAATTAACAGTATATTAGTCCCTTTTATTGCCAATAACATAACAAGGTCTGAAATAAAGAGTCCCACTATAATGCTGATGTGGTCTTTTTTTTTGCCACTAGAGCCATGGTTGCATTTCTCATTTGTCTGAGTGGGGCATCAGCAGCCCAGGAAAACCAATTACGTTGCATTCTGCCAAACTCTAGGC
Organism: Phalanger gymnotis; assembly: GCA_028646595.1. Classification (NCBI taxonomy): domain Eukaryota; kingdom Metazoa; phylum Chordata; class Mammalia; order Diprotodontia; family Phalangeridae; genus Phalanger; species Phalanger gymnotis. Next base: position 432,411,879 of record CM053623.1, read on the forward strand.
GGCACTTTAGTTCATCTAAACTTTATCCAGATGTTACTGTTTAAAAAAAAAAGTCTGGCCTGAGAGGGGCACTCATAAAGTCCCATACTGAAAATGATTCAAGATGACTCCCTAGTCACCAGACCGTAAGCTGCCATGCTGCCAAATAGCAGCTGTGAGGCTCCTCCTTGAGAAGGCCAGCCTAGAGACGCGGAGTCCAGAGATGAGGGGTGGACAACTTGGTCAGAGAGAGAATTTCATTATAACCCAAGAAGAAAATATTTCAGGACAATTGTTCTCTTTTCCAGGGGCAAGCCCCCAATTCATGTGGCCATCCAGGTAAAAGGAGACTGACCCAGGATCGGAAAAGAATAGGTTGCCTTGACCAAAGCTATCCTGAATTAAGAAGTATTTTCCGTTACCTGTTAGAATGAATCCTTGTTTTTAGAAAAGGGGAAGAGGGCTGTGTAATTTTACTTGGAAAATACAATAGCAATTCATATTTATATTATGCTTTGAGTTTTACAAATGTTCTTTTTTTCACCATGACCTCCATTCCCTCTGCTCCCCCTCCCCCCCAGTTCTTTCCCAGGAAATTGCCCCTGAATTGGCTTCTCTCTAACCCTCTCCCTTTCTCCACGCCTTAGTGAATCACTTCTACTGTACCTTACCTTCTTACCCCATTGTTCTGTCATGGATCAGACCTTTCCAAGCCCTAATTCTCAATCACTTCCACCTCCTCCACTTCTATGCATGTATTGATGAAGGGAGCTTAAGGAAATCACAAAACCAAGCTAAAGAGGTCCGCTACAGATTTATGCTATCTAATCTCCCTTGGGTGCTAAGTTCATCAAAGCAAACATCCCGTTCCTCCCCTAACTGATTTGCTACCCCACTCACCATATCAGGTGTTCCAGACTTTCTGGGCTCTCTTCAAAGCTGCCATGGCCTTTCCCCAATACTCCATCTTCTCAGCTGAGGACCTCCTTCATGCTTTATTAAAAAAAATGGAGGCCGTTCACCATGACCTCCATATTCTCCCTGCCACTTCATTTCTTACCACTCACTCATTTCCCCCAACTATTCCTTCCTTCACTTCTGGATCAAATGAAAAGTCGTTCCTGTCCCTGCCAAGACCAACCCATGTACGTGCATCTTTGAGCCCATCCTCTGCCATCTTCTCTAGCAGGTTGTCCCCACTGTAATTCCCACTTTCTCATCATTAATTTTTCCCCGTGTACAGCCTCTTTCCCTGCTGCCTACAAATGTGCTTATGTCTGCCCTATCCTTAAAAAAAGTCACTTGATCCTAATATCCCCACTAGCTACCCTCCTATATCACTCCCTCCATTTGCAGCTAACCTCCTTGAGAAAACTCTGCACTCGAAGCTTCCAATTTCTTTCCTTTCACTGTTCTAGACCCCTCCACAATCTGACCTCATCATTCAAGTGAAATTGCCCTCCCCCAGCTGCTGGTGAGCCCTTACTGGCCATTTCCTAAGTGGCATTTTCCAAATCCTCATCCTTCTTTGACCTCTTTGTAGATTTTGACACAGATGGTCACTTTATCTTCCCACATATTCTTTAATCTCTGGGTTTGCAGTATGCCTGTCTGATTACCATTCCTAACTCCTTTGATGGCTCTTCCTCTATCCCGTGCCGACCAACTGGACGTATCCCTCGAGGTTCTGCCCTGGACCCACTGCTATTTTTGCTTTATACTATCTCACCTGAAGATCTCATCAGCTCCCATGGGTTCAACCATCGACTCTATGCATTTTTTTCTCAAACCCATTTATTCAGCCCTAGTCTCTCTCCACAGCTCTAGTCCCACATCACCAATTTTTGACAATTCAAACTTGAACATCTTTTGACATCTCAAATTCAGCTCATTGTGTTTCTCCCCAGATTTTCCCCCTTACTGAATCCCTGTTACTGTTGAGGATACCACCACCCTCCCCACCTCCCAAGTTGGCAATGTCAGTGTTATCATTGACTCTTCATTCTTCTTCATCCCCTACAGCTTAATCAGGGGTCCTCAAATCTTGTCCTTAATGCCGTCACAACATCTCTCATAAATGTTTCTTTCTCTCCACTCACAAAGGCCACCCTTGACCCTTCCCTCCCGGATTACTCTCTAAACTCCTGGAGCCTTTCCACTCCAGAAAATCCAGCAACCACTGAGACCTTCTTACCCTCTTTCTTTCATCTCTGGGTTTTCCCATTGGTAAGTTCCTCTTGGGGCATCTATTTTATGGAGGGGCCAGACTGACCAGCCTTCATTCCCCTTCAGACCCTGTTCTTGACTTCCTGGACTTCAAAACAATGCCCATGCCCTGGGTACCTTCACTGCCACCCCTCCCTCCTCTTTAATGCTTTTCTGTGTGTTGTCTTTCCTAGTTAGAATGTAAGCTCCTTGAGGGCACAGATTGCCTTTCCTTTTGTTCGTTTTTATATACCCAGCACTTAGCACAGTGCCTGGCACACAGTAAGCGCTCAATAAATGCTTATTGACTGTTTTCTTGGACACAGAAGAAGGAGGCGTCTGGAAATCACACTGATAAGGAGCTCCTGGCAGAATCCGAAAGGACCTTGGGTACCATGAGTACACCATACATATAACAGGTCATTGGCTTAGTCATCTAGGACAGTTCAGTCATTTTCAGTCATGTCAGACTCTTCCTGCCCCCATTTGGGGTTTTCTTGGCAAATATACTGGAATGGTTTGCTACTTCCTTCTCCAGCTCATTTTACAGATGAGGAGACTGAGGCAAGCAGAGTTAAGTGACTTGACCAGGGTCACACAGCTACTAAGTTTCTGAGGATGGATTTGAACCCATGAAGATGAGTCTTCCAAATCCAGTACTCTGTGCACTATGGCACCACCTAGAGCCCCATCTAGGCCAACCCCCTTATTCTGCAGATGAGGAACAGAAAGCGAAAGCACCCTTCACTTTGAAGTATTAAAGACTGAACTGGAATTCAAGTCCAGGTTTCTAACTATGAATGTCATTTTCCTTCTCATCACTCAATGAGTCAACAAGCATTTATCGAGCACTTCCCAGGTGCCGGGAGGTATTCTAAGGACCGATGATGCAAAGAGAAGCAAAAACATACATTCCCACTCTGTCTTTACATCTCAAGCACTAAACACAATCCCTGGTATATAGTAGGCACTTAATAAATGCATGCTGGCTGACTTATTGACTTAGAGTGAGAAAGACGTGAATTCAAATTCTGCCTCTGACATTTACTGACTGTTGATAAGTCTGAGACTTGATTTATCATCTGTAAAGTGGGGATGACAATAATTCCTCTGGTTTCCACTGCAGAGGGTTGAGAGGCTTTAATTGGATACCATATAAAAAATGCTTCAGAAATCTTAAAGCAGTAAGCAAAAGTCAAGAACGATGAAGACACTGAGAAAAAAAAAAAAAAACTCAGAGATTGCCCCTCCCCTCAGGTTAGGTGACACCAGATAAAGACATAAAGACATTGCACCGTATTTCCTCATTGCCTATTTTTATTCCTGCGATTTTTTTCTTGCCTTATTGCTACAGCTAGCATTTCTAATACAATGTGACGCATCACTGTGACTCCTGGACGACCCAGAATAGATTTTCCATCTTTGGAAGCTTCTAGACTTTCCCTCTGTCCCTGGCTGAATGGCAGGTTCTGGCCTGGGCTTCCCGATCTGTCTCCAGATGAGGCAAAAGCCCCGCTGTGACCCCCGTTCCTGCTGGGCTGTGCCAACGTAGTGTTTATTTTTACTTGACCGTATTTGTAGGCCTCTAAGAGTGCTCATGAGATATCAGTGCACTCTGAATAAATCTTACCAATGAACAATAAACAAGGGATGAGTCTTTTGCTTCAGAGAAGGCACCAAGTACAGAGGATGGCCAGGTGTAATTAGGGCTTTGGCTGCGGTTTGTTTTATTCCAATGTTCATAACCTAACCCCAAGGGGAAAACAGAAGCCCAGCTACAGAGTCACCTTGTACTGACCCTGCAGAGAGGCAGTGAAAAGTACAGAGTCAGAGGACCTGGGTTCAAATCTTAAAACTGCTTTTATTACATGTAGGACTATAGGTAATACCGGCATTCAATGATGACTCTGGCTCTTAATCTATGACCCCATAATCCTCGATTTGTCCAATCTTCAGAGTTATGAATCTTTTCTTTATCTACTAATGAGCAGCATCTAAACTCCCTGTCAACAGGGAGTGTCATGGCTGTTTACATCATTATATCCCCATTGCTTTGCATATAGTAGGCATATAATAAGTGCTTGGTGAAGGAAAAATGAACCCCAAAGTAAATTCCTTTCTAATTCTTATTTTTTCCTGCAGGAATAGTCTTTATCCTATTAATTCCATATATATATACATATATACACATATATGCACATGTACATAAATAAATCCTATATATATTTAAATCCCATATATATTATATATGTGTGTGTGTGTTTTTTAAAGGCAGAAATCTCACTTGGCTACAATGTTTTTGATGTCCTTTGACCAGGGAGAGTTACAAAAAAACTTGAAGATTGATCTGAAGGACACAGGTTCCAGTTTCCATTAAAGTGTATTAGTGCCAAGGTCTGTGCAATTAGCGAAAAGTCAATTCCCATTACTAGTTAACACTATTGAATATCTGCTTTCTTTAATAAAAAGCCATGCCCAGTACAAAGAGGATTAATCGATAGGTGGCTGCATTTAGATCTGTTCTGACTTCTTCTAGCAGGCACAGAGAAATCCTTCATCATCAGGACTGCTGCCTGCCAAGCACCGTCTTTCCACTGGCAACCTGCCCTGAGTTATTCCCCGCATCCTACAGCGACCACTTCCTTGCTTTAGCATTAATTTGAGCAATCAGGGAAGATGAGTTTTACTCCCGATTTCACCCTCCTCCACCCCATTGGAAACTAGTGTTTCTGATGAAAATGGGCTCTATACGGCAGTTGTAACTTGGTTACAGGTGGGCAGATAGGTGCCATAGTGGATAGAGTGCCTGTTTGAGTTTGAATCCTGTCTCAGACACTTACTAGCTATGTGACCCTGAACAAATCACTTAGATTCCCTACCTCAGTTTCTTCATCTGTAAAATGCAAATAATAATAATAGAACTTACCTCACAGGGGTTTTTTTGAGGAAGATTTCATATACAAAGTGCTTTGCAAACCTTAGAACAGTATAGAAATGCCAGATAGGGCAGCTGGGTGGCACCATAGTGCACAGAGAGCCTGGCCTACAGTCAGGAAGACTCATTTTCCTGAGTTCAAATCTGGCCTCAGGTACTTCCTAGCTGTGTGACCCTGGGCAAGTCATTTAACCCTGTTTGCCTCAGTTTTTATAAAATGAGCTGGAGAAGGAAATGGCAAACCAGTCCAGTATCTTTGCCAAGAAAACCCCAAATGGAGCCATGAAGAGTCAAACACAACTAAACAAAAAATGCCAGCTATTATTACTTTGGGAGGGAAAGTCGGTTCCTGCCCTTAGAAATTGCAACGGTGTTTGCTATAAACTTTTTGGTGTTGCTTTAATTCCTCTCAATAAGGGAGAATCTTTTTTTTTACATTAGTTTTTATTGATATTTTTTTTCCTTGTGTCATTATCCTTCTCCCTCCCAGAGCCATCCCATACAAAAATCATATCTCTATGACAAAAAGAAAACAAGGAAAAAAATTGGTGCAACTAATTAATTTGTTGAAAAAGCCCCCAAATATGTGCAATTTGGAACACCCATGGACTCCTACCTTTATAAAGTGATGAGTTGGGGGGGGTCTTCTCATATTTCTTTATTTAAGTCATGCTAGGTCTTCATAATTTTGTTCCATTCACTCTTCATTTGTATATGTGTGTGTGTGTATGTGCGTACTTGTGTTAATTCTTTCCATTTCCTTTGTTTTCATCACTCTGCATTGGTCCATATAGATCTTTCTAGGCTTTTTATATTCATCACACTCATAATTTCTTACAGCCCAGTAATATTCCACTATGTTCATGTACCACAGTTGGATTAGCCATTCCCCAATCAATGGAAATCTACTTGGTTTTCAATTCTTTACTTTCACAAAAAGTCCTGCTATAAATATTTTGGTGAACATAGGCACTTTCTTCTTATCTTTGGCTTCCTTGGGATATAAGTACAAGTGATGGTGTCTCTGGTTCAAAGGCTATGGACATCTTAGTCACTTTATTTCCATAATTCCAAATTGCTTTTCAAATTGGCTATACCATTTCACAGCTCCACCAACAATGTATCAGTATGCCAATTGTCCCACAACCCCTCCAACATTGACTATTACCGATTTTTGTCATCTGCCAATCTGAAGGATGTGAGGTAAAACCTCAGCGTTGTTTTGATTTGTATTTCTCTTATTGGTGCTTTGGAACATTCTATCACATGATTGTGAATACTTTGCAATTCTTTTTTGTCGAGACACAACATTGTATATAGCTTGCTTTTTATATATTTGTTTGCACGTTGATAGTAAGCTCCCAATTAGATTGTAAGGTCCTTGAGGGCAAGAGCTACTTTTTGTATCCCCAGCACTTAGCACAGAGCCTGGCATATAGTAGGTGCTTAATAAATGTTTATTGATTTATTGTTCATATCTTTTGATCACTTATCTATTAGAGAATGCCTATTGGCCATATGTATATTACATATACATATATATGTACACATATAATACACACATATGTGTGTGTGTGTATCTTGGATACCAAACCTTTATCAGAGAGATTTGATACAAAGATTTTTCCCATGAATTTTTATTTTATTTGAAAAAGCTTATCCTCCCCCCCCATTTGATACAAAGATTTTTGTTTGTACCATTTCCCTTGAGGAAGAGGGGAAATCTAAGACAAAAGCATGGCAGAGCCAGACAGGGTAAGGAACAAGAGAGTTGAGAGAGTATCATTGGGCCATCTGAGCCCTATATTCTGGGAAGGACATTGACTATCAGTCAATAAGCATTTATTAAGCATTCATTCAATAAGCATGTGCTGACCACTGTGCCATAGGCCAGGTATACAAAACACAAAGAATGAAACAGTTTCTGCTTTCCAGGGACTCACGCTCTATTGAGCGGCTTATATTCCATTGACAAATGGAGAGTAAGGCAACCAAGATGATGATGATACCATTTGAGGTTAGGGTAGAAGTAGTGGTGTTGTTCAGTCCTTTCAGTCATGTCTGGCTCTCCATTACCCCATTTGAGGTTTTCTTGGCAGAGATACTGGAGTGTTTTGCCATTTCCTTCTCTAGCTCATTTTACAGATGAGGAAACTGAGGCAAACCGGGTAAAGTGACTTGCCCAGGGTCACACAGCTAGGAAGTGCCTGAGGCCAAATTTGAACTCGGGAAAATGATTCTTCCTGATTCTAAACCCAGAGCCCTATCCACTGCACCACCTAATCACCTAGTAGTTAGGGGTACTTAAAATTGGGTTAGAGGAGAGCTGGGGAACATCTACTATCATTGTTAGCTGTCTTCAAGCGTCTGAAAGATTGC
>CM053623.1:432419476-432441143 GCA_028646595.1 Phalanger gymnotis
GAGACCTGCAGAGAAGCAACTGCTTAAAGTCTCATGGGTAGAAAATTATGGAGCTGGATTTCAAGCCCATATCTTCCGAGCTCTCTCCAACACACTCTGCTGTCTTTGCTTAAAGACTTTCAGGAAAAGGGGATCTCACGACCTCCCAAATCAGCCCATTCCATTTTGGACAAGCTCTAATTGTTAGCACGCTGCTCAGTTGAAATCTACCTCCCTGTAATGTCCGCCCAGTGGTCCTAATTCTGTGAGCTGGGGCCAAGGAGAATAAATCTAATCCCGAGCTTACATGACAAGTCTCCTGACATCTGAAGTCAGTCACACGCCCTTCAATTTTATCTTTTCTAGAGTTCAAGTTTTCAATTCTTTGTATGATACAATTTCCAATCCCTCCACTCTCCTGAGGATTGTTTTCCTCTGGGCATGCTTCTTTCTGTTTGTCAATGTCCTTCCTAAAACATGGTACTCAGATCTGCTCACAATAGTCCACAGCACCCAGGGCATGTCAGATACCACTTCAGGTTTGATTTTGAGAGTTATTGAATGTCCGGATATCTCTGTGCAGTCCATATGCCCAAAGACCTGTGATTTCATTGGTTCCCTCTACTCGAAAACATCACAACTCCCGTAACTAAGTAGGTGGATCTTAGAAACTTGCCAGAGACTCAGAGAGATTAAATCACTTGCCCAGAGTCACAAAGCTAGTATTTTGGTAATTTTCGAAAATCGATTTGGCTCTGGTTGAAACTGGTTAACAAGGTGGGGTTGTTTGTTTTGTTTCATGAGGGTGGGGGATTGACTTGGTTCATGTTTCAGTAAAAGAAATCATTATTTAGATTCTATCTGATTCAGAATTTGACAAATCAGTGCAGTGTGTTCTGGGTTTGTGTTCACACCTGCCATCAGTCTAAATCCCTGGTATTTATTTATCCAACAAGTTAACCACATGTGATGAGTAAAGGGTTGATTAATCTAGGGGCAGCATAGAAATATTCCCGTTTTGTAAACCTTTCTTTTTTCTCTCAGGGATCTTATGACAGAAATGGAAATCTGCACTCTGTCAGCTTGAGGTGCCCACTGCTAGGTGCCCTTCCCATGCCTTTGGCCAGATAGTGGTGAGACGGAGGAAGGGGGAGAGAGTGGGGATTGGTGTGGTGGTTCTAGCTTAACTGGGAAATCCAGCAGACAGCCCTAGGCTAGATTGGAAACCTGGCTCTTTGCTCATCCAACTTCTCCAAGTACAAACCATTAGGTAAACAACATCTTGGACCAACACAATCCAATTCAATTCAACAAGTGTAACACAGTGTTTCTAGCCAAACCTGGGGCCTTTTTGCAAGAGATTCTCCTAATTAGTGAAGAGAATGCAGATGCAACCGTAGCCTGTGGGCAAGAGTTGGTGTGAGAGCTTTGGTGAGGAGAAACATTCTTTTTTTTTTCCTTTGAAAGGAAACCAAAGTAGTTCTAGACTTTCTCCAGGTCCAATCCAGGCACATGGGGAGAGATAAAAAGACTCTTGAAGCTACAGACATGTAGGGGAAGCCAGATCCTCAACATATCCTACTTTTCATCTTGCCTCCCTAGAACCTTTAGGAAATTTTCTTCTGGGTGAGATCAGTTTTCCTCTGTCACTGTTTCTTTCTCTATGTCTCTGTCTATCTTTCAGCTGAGATATCCCACTGCCAGCATGAGAATTCATTTCCTCTTTTTGGCATATTCTAATATGTATAATGTCTCTGATTTCTCATTGCAATTTGTTTGGATAAATGGGTTTATATGCTATTCAATATTTGCAATTGTCTTTTTTGTAATTAGTATTTGGTGACGAATCAAACCAGTGAATATAAGCTAAGGGCTTCTCTCCCCCATTTAAACGCAAGCAGTTTTTTTTTTTCTGAATCAGTTATTTCCCTAGACTAGCAACACTTAGGGGGACAGAGAGATATCATTCTAGTCTGACACTCCTTCTCAGAGACTACAGAAGAGACTGGTCAACCTCATAGTTCTTTTCTTGCTCCCCTCGATGGCTGAGTCACATTCTCCACCATACCTCAGATCCTATCTATCCATACTTCTGTAAACCACATGTAGATAAACCCATGTGGACATGCCTAACCTACATGGGCAGCATACTCCTTACACAAGCATTTATTCAGTGCTTACTATATTCAAGGCACTGCGGCAGGTGTTGGAGATTCAAAGACATAATTTTTTTTTTGTAAAAGTCTCTGCCTTCAAGAAATTTACATTTTACTTGACACAGAAATCCAGAAACATGTTATGTTCTCATCACAATGAAAACAAGGGGAGAAAAACTCAGGAGGCCAAACAGCTCCATCGCCTCTGCTGGCCATTCTTGGCATCTCTGACTATACACTCTCCATTCACCATCATGTGTAGTCTCATTTAATCCATCCTCACTTCATTCTGCTTCCTATAAATACCTTGATTAGTTCAACTCCTGGTGTAAGACTACGTTCACCACATCCTAGGCAGAATAGACATACATCCTCAGGGAATCTGGAACACCATATGAGGCATCATCATTGCCTTCTTCTGCCTTAGTACTTTGCAGGGCATCATTTTCACAGAACTGCTGACATATTCCTCTTGAAGAAAGAAAGTTACAGATCAGGCCCTTTCTTCTGAAACTGCTTAGTTCAATATATTAACTCTGTAACACTGAGTACATCCACCATTCAGGAAGTGCCCTTTATTATTAAAGTTATAGGAATTATCTATCAGAAGAGTATAGGCATGACTTGCCTGCACTATTTCATGGGCAGTTTGAAAATGTTTTGTATTGACAGTGATGATGGGGGACAACAGTAGAAAAATGCTAGGGTGAAAATTCTCTTTCCAAGGAGCCACTGCTAATCTTCCATTGTAAAAAAAAGAAAACTTGCAGATATCAAAAGATATCAAAATGAGTCAGTGAAGTAGACACACCTTTCTCAAACACTGACTGAAACCCTACCTCATCTTAGGAGGTGATCTTCATGAGTGTCTGTAGACCAAACAAATCCGTTACCTACTGGTCGATCTTACGGTAATGAACTACTTTGGTCTTTGGATAACAGACGTGTGGTCCGTCACAAGACAAAGGCATTCCAAGCTGGTAAGTTCCACTGAGAAAAACATTGTAGAGTAGCAAATAGAATGCTAGATTCTCAGAGGCACAAACACTTGTGTTTCAATCTCATCTTTGATACTACTGCTGGGATATTGGTAGAGAGAACTTCCAGCTGAAGAAATTCCCTCTACCTTCTGATTTCCACGGAGTTGCCTACATCATGACTTGTCCAGGATCAATCACACAGCCAGTCTATATCAGAAACTAGGTGTGAACCTAGGTCTTTCTGGCTCCAAGACCAGTCCTCTATCTGCAGTGTCACACTCCCTCTATTAATAGCCTAGAAGGGCCAGGAAGTTAGATGAGGAAGCAGCAACTTGTCTACTTCCAGACAAACAAAATACACTTAGCCACAGGTTAGAGACAATTTCATATTTAGGGATGGAAACTTGGGAGCAATGGGGTGAATGTGCAAAGGGATTAGCCAAGTCAAAATGCAGGACGAAGGCATGTTGGAGGATAGATACGTAAGAGCCAAAGTTAAATGTCTATTTGATTCTCATACAAAAACAAGGAAATGTTTCTTTAGGATGCTTCTTCTTCATCTTGTTGTTTAAGGTGCTAAGGTGCTACTCAGGGAAAAGTAAAGGAATGAGAAAGGGGAAAAACAGGCTCAGATACTTTACTCTTATCTATCTATATCTAGATTTTATATATAGAGATATGAAAGTACAGCCCTTTGGAGGGCAGTGAGGTGGCACAATGGATAGCCTGGAGTCAAGAAGATCTAAGTTCAAATCCAGCCTCAGACTCAACTATCTGTGTGACCCCCGGGGAAGTCACTTAACCCTGTTTGTCTCAGTTTTCTCATCTGTAAAACGAGCTGGGGAAGGAGATGGCAAACCCCTCCAGTATCTCTGCGGAGAAAATCCCAAATGAGGTCACAAAGAATCAGATGTGACTGAAATGAATCTGCCCCAGCTATGAACTATATAAATGAAATATAATGTGTGTGTGTGTGTGTGTGTGTGTGTGTGTGTTTCGTATAGCATTGGCACACCAACCATTTCCAATATAACAGGGCCCTGGCTTAGATCAGCCTCCCTCTACTTTCCAAATTGAGGATGCTTCCAAGAAACAATTCCTAGTAGAAGAGAAGTTATCTCTCCAGGGCCCAAGAAAGTAGCAGCAGGGAAGCTGCTCATAAGACAATGAGGAGATATATTTTCACCTTTGGGTTCAAGAGCACATGGAGATTCTGATCTGAAATAAGTAGGATTAGTTTCAAACATGAACTCAAGGAGGAAAGTCACCATCCAGCCACTCGAGAGTACACATAGGCAGGCTGGGACACAACCAGACCACTAGAATGATGCATCAGAAGTTTATTCTCTTTCATAAATTAACAGATGACAAATCCCTATACTACAGATAGGGACTTGAAAATATACTCGAAAATTTTAACAAATAAACCATAGGAAGACTGGAGCATTGCCACAGACACAACTATTGCCCACAATTACGTGAACATGATGACACCAATCATAAAAAATTAAGAAAAGGAAACTTTTTGATAGATATTGTCATACCAAATACTCATAGACCCCCTCTTCCAAATGCCTACTAAAGCTTCTTTGATTCCTCATCATGATCTCAGATCTCCACCCCTCACACTGATCCAGGCAATCGCTTCTGCTCTGGCTTCCCTCTCCTTCCTTCCCAATCTTGACCCCTCGATGAAACAAGTTGAAATCTGTAATCTCCTCTATAATCAACCCCCTTGCTCTGTTGTCCTATCATTGCCCGTATCTTGCCAAACCCCAACCTTTGATTATTCCCACCACCTGCTCCCACTTGTGAGCTAATGGACGGAACTGGAGGAAATGATGAAACTGCGCTGAGTCCGCTATAAATTTATGCCGTCTCGACTCGTCTCTCGCTGAAGCAAAGCAATCTACTCTTCTCTATTTGATTACCCATCTTACCACAACAGCTATTCAAAACCTTCTCTTCTTCCCTCAGGCCTCCCACGCCCCCTCTCTCCCATCTTCTCAGCTGAGGACTTCACTGCGTATCTCACTGAAAAAAAAAGGATGCCATTCATGGAGGGTTCCCCTTTTCATCTCCTACTCATCTCACATCACTCAGATATCTTCCCTCACTACCTCATTCATCGCTTTGATCTCTACCGAAGGAGTAGTATGCCCTTCTGCTTGAAAAGGCAACCCCTCGACACGGTCACTTGATCCTATCGCTTCCCGTTTGCTCTGATAGATTGCCAGCCAAGGTCTCCCACTGCATCTGGAGCCATCTCTACTCATTCTAATCTAGATCTGGCCACTGGACCCAGTGGACTCAAGAGGAGAGAGTGAGGCTGGTGACTTTGCACAGCCCTCCCTCACTTAAATCTGATTCACTTGCAAGTCACTGTATCATCTTCCTGATGTCATGGTCTTCTTCAAGAATAAAGGACAAATGACAACAACAGGTTGCCCCAAGAATCACATCTTATCTTCAGTCTCTCCCTATGTATTGGCTCCTTCCCTGCTACTTACAAACAAATCTCTATCTCCTCTATTCTTTTTTTTTTTTTTGCAGGGGGGAAGGCAGGGCAATTGGTGTTAAGTGACTTGCCCAAGGTCACACAGCCAGTAAGTGTGACAAGTTTCTGAGGCTGGATTTGATCTCAGGTCCTCCTGACTCCAGGGCTGGTGCTCTACTCACTGTGCCACCTGGCTGCCCCTTATCTCTCTTATTCTTAAAGAACCCTCACTTGATCTACTTATCCCTGCTAGGAATAATACACATCTTTCTTCCCCTTTGCAGCTAAATTTCACAAGAAAGCTGTCTACAACCGTTTCCCCCAATTCCTCATCTCTCTGGACATAGGAGATGCAGTGTTGTTAGAGAAACAGAAAGAAGGTCTCTGGTTGGATTGCAGAGTGTGGGAGGGGAGTACTAAATAGAAAGATAGCTTGGAGGGTTTTAAAAGTTAAATATACAGAAGACTGTATATTTTATCTTAGAGGCAAAAGCAAGCCACCAGAGTTGATTTAATAGGGAAGTCGCACATCATATACATGGGAAATTATTTGGCAGTACTGTTTAGGATGAAATGGGACGGTTAGGGACCTAAGACAAAGACACCAATTAGGAGTCTGTAATAATAATCTAGGGGCAATGAGGACTTGAATTAAGGTGGTGGCTATGTGAACAGAGGGAAGAAATTGGATATGAGTGGGATTGTGGAGGTAGAAACGTAAGCTAAGGGGCAGGGAAGAGTTGAGGATAATGGTAAAGCCTGAACCCAGGACACTGAAAAGATGATGATGCCTCTGGCCGAAATGTTTATGTTTGGGGGCCTTTCCAAGACTCCTCCACTGTGAATATCTTTCCGTTTCAGATCACCTTTATCTATCCTGGAGATTTGGGAGACAGTGGAGGACAGAGGGACCCGGCATGCTATGGTCCGTGGGGCACAAACAATTGAACACAACTGAAGGACTGACCAACAACCCCAACAACAATATGTATCTCTGATGTCCCAAGTTATTGACATATTTTCTTCCCCTTTAGAATCTGAGCTTCTGGAAGGCAAAAGCCGTTTTTGCCTTTCTTTGTATCTCAAGCACAGTGCTTGAGCATGATAAGTACTTTAAACGTGCTTGTTGGCCGATGGACTATTTTTTTATATAAAGCAAAATAAGAGAGTTGAATGGAACAATTGCCCGATAATTATGGTTATGGAAACTATGGAGGAAGGTGAGAGCCTATGCCTTGCCCCTGGGCTCAGGGAGAGTGATGTGAACAAGCTACATTGTCTAGTCACTCATGTGGGAGAGCTATGGTCCAAGCTCCATCCCTGGGCTCTCCCTCACTTCTTGTAGTTACTTCATTTCTCTCCGTAAAGGTGTGTATTTGTGCTCATTCTGACCTTCACATTAAAGAAAGGAAGGGCTTCTCAAACCATCTGGGTTTTTTTTAAGTTGTCCAAGTGAACCAATAAACCAGGGAACTCAGAAAACATTCATCTTTGCCTACCTGGGCTTTGTTATTGTTGTTGTTGAGTTGTGTTCAACTCTCTGTGACTCCACTTGGGGTTTTCTTGGCAAAGACCAAAAGTGGTTTGCCCAGTGGTTTCTTTCTCCCACTCAACTTACAGATGAGAAAACTGAGCCAAACAGTGTCAAGTGACTTGTCCAGGGTAATATAGCTATAAGTGTCTGAGTGTGGATTTGAACTCAGGAAAGTGGGTCTTCTCGACTCTAGGCCCAGCATTCTATCCATTGTGCCACCTACCTGCTCCATCTGAGCTTAAAAGAAGGTCCCTCTGGTTGGATTGCAGAGTGTAGGAGGGGAGTAAAAAATAGAAAAATAGCTTTTCTACTTAAACACTGTCTCCCAGTTGGGCTCTCTGATTTACCAGCCCCTTGAGAAGGCACCAAGGAGCTACCCTGACCCTAAGCCCATGTTAAGAATAGACCCCAAGACTTAACAAAGGAGTCAACTCAACAAACAAGGCACTGCAGTAGGTGAAGGAGACACAAAAAACCCAAAAGCAAACAGTTCTTGTCTCAAGGAGCTTAAATTCTATTGGGGGTTGGGGGGGGAGGTCATTTTTCCATTGTCTCCACCTAAGGCCACTGATGTGACAAACATCAAGATTTTCTAACCCTTCAAATGGACACTGACAGTATTCCAGGAATGAACAAAATAAGAACTCAATTATGTAATTGACCTTCTGAGACTCCACAATGCAAATTTTTTCTTGGTTCAACCCCAAGGTGCCCCCAGTTTCCACCTCAAGTCCCTTTATTTCCATCTCTATCTCAGTTCTCTGTGATCTTGACCCACACATCATGAGATGATTTGTTTGTACAGAGAAAGAAGATCTCATTCTCTCTCTCTCTCTGTCTCTCTGTCTCTCTGTCTCTCTCTCTTTCTCTGCTTTCTTCCTCTGTCTGTCTCCTCTCTTTCCCATCTCTCTTTTCCCCTTCCTCCCTCCCATCCTCTCTCCTCTTCTGTCTCTTTCTCCTCTGTCTCTTTCTGTCTCTGTCTTTCTGTCTTTCTGTCTGTCTCCTCTTTTTCTCTCTCTCTACATCTCCTCTTTTCCATCTCTCTCACCTCCTTCCTTCCCCTCTCTCCTCCTCTCTTCTCTTCTCCTCTGTCTCCTCTCTGTCTCTCTGTCTCTGTCTGTCTGTCTCGGTGTTTGTCTGTCTCTCTGTCTCTGTTTCTCTCTCTCCCCGACCCAGCCTCTTGAGGTATTAGAATTGTCCTCCCCTATCAATTTCCTCCTGACCAGCCCCTCCATTCGCCGATGGCCTTTGGTTTATACACACCAGTCTTGGAAACAAAAGGAAAACAAAAATCCAGAAAACAGAGCTCCCTCCAGCTGGCCTCACTGTCTATTCCCAGAGTGTCCCACTGCCTGTGTCATGTGGAAGGGAAATTGTTCTATCAGTGACTATGTTAGATTCATGACCCCTCTACAACCTTGAATTGGCCTTTAGTTGTCACTGATGGGATCTGAAGAACAGCTCCTGTCCACATGATTGCTGCTCTCCAATGAATCAGAAAGCACAGGGCACCGAGCAGCACATTAAACTAGCAACAGAAATATATCACTGTACTTTTATATAGATGTATTGCTTTTGCCCAGGCATATAAATGATTGGGCTACCCACTTATTTTTTTTTCAAGGACTATAAATTAAAAATAAGCTAAGGGTTTTTAAATTATGTTCCTTTCTTTTTTTCATCTGGGTAGCTATTTCAAGGCTACAGCAAAGCATTTAAAGATAATCTTATATGGATATTTCAAACAGTGTCTTTGGAAAGAGAATCTACTCCTGCCACGTGCACTCAAGTTAGTGCACGGGCTGATTTATCATGCATGTTCAGGTAGTCAAAGGGCCCTGATCCATTCTCTGCTTTTTGGGAAAGGATGCTTTTCCCTTTTGGAGAGCACATTTGCTTAACGACTTGTTTTCAGAGACATAAGTGGTATAATTCAGAAATCAAGTGATGATTGAAATGAACTGATATTTTTATCCACATTCCTAAGGACCATAGAATTAGAGATGGAAAGGGCCATCGAGGTCAAGTCCAACCACCCTCATTATACAGATGAGCAAAATGACACCAGGGAGGTGAAGGGGACTTCTCCAATGCCACACAGGTGACGGAAGTAGGAATGGGATCCCAGGGCCTATAACTCCAAGTTCCATGTTCTCGTCTGGCATGATCCCACAGCTCATCCAAGCCAACTGCTTGGAGCTAGAGTCAGGAAGAGCTGGGTTCGAATAGTGCCTTTAGCATTTGCTAGCTAGGTGACTTTGGCCGAGTCACTTAATTTTTGTGAACTGAAATTTCCTCTTTTGTAAATGGCATATCTTGAACTTTTTTTTCCCTTTTATTATCATGCCATAGTAATTTCTGGAAATCCCTTCCTCACCCACCCAAACTGAATGAGAAGGCCTTATAATAATAACAACAAAACAAAAAGAATTCAAGAAAATCACCTAGTACTACTAGTAATCATGGATGAAGACATATACACACACACACACACATACACATATATCTTGTATCTATATCATATATTTATCTTGTATACATTTATACACGCATATCATATGTATATATGTTTAACATGTATCTTGCATATCTATATCATGTGCATATATGTATATATAAATACGTGTATACATATATGCACATGTGTATATATGTATATATACACGTATAAACACACACATGTACACACACACACATATATATATATACACACACACATATGCTACAAGCATATATTAGGTATCTACTATATGCCAGGCACTGTGCTAAGCTCTTTATAATTATTATCTCATTTGATCTCACAGTAACCCCAGAGGTAGGTGCTATTATTACCCCCATTCTACAGATGGAGAAATCGAGCCAGGCAGAGGTCAGGTGACTTGCCCAGGGTCACACAGCTAGTAAGTATCAAGGCAAGATTTGAATTCAGGTCTTCCTGACTCCAGGCCCAGCCTCTCTGCTCTATGGAGGCCACCATCACTGAGCTATCTCAGGACCAATATGTTATAGAAAAGGCAGCATATCTGGTGGAAATGCCCATTTCAATGAGCTGACTAACTCATTTGCATTTCAGAGCAGGGAGTGAGTGTGGTACACCCTATAAAGCACTAGATTTTATTCAGAAAAACCTGGATTCAAATCTCACCTTCCAGGCTTATTAGCTGTGTGACCTTTGGCAAATCACTGTATCTCTTTGGGCCTCTGTTTCTACAACAATAAAGCAAGGTTGTACTTGATGACCTCCCAGGCCCCTTCTAGATGGGCCCATGAATAGTGTCAGAAAGTTTAGAATGGCTAATCTCAACCTCTTCTGCTGAAGACCACAGTTCGTTGGCCACCTCTTGGTCTTCTGACCAGTAAGTCTGTAGACTAGCATTTATTAAGCACCTACTATGTGCCAGACACTGCGCTACTAATCCAGATACAAAGGTAAAAAAAAAAAATTCCTGCCTTCAAGGAGTTTACTGTCTAATGCGAACTTTGATCTCTACTTAGTATTTCACATAATGCTTAACGTGGCCCTTTGCAAGGAGGGACAGAGAGAAGCTTGCTTCCTTCCTCTCCAGGATATTTTAAACCAATTGAATCTAATCTAGAAACATTTATTATAATCCAGACTTGAGATATCCTTTGAGCCTCACTACAGGTGTAATTAAGCCCATTTTATAGATGAACGCTCAGAGAGGTTGAGTAAATTAACCACAGTCACACAGCTAGTAAATGGTGAAGGGAGTACTTAAACCCAGATCTTGCCTTTTCCAGAGCCAATACACCATCCATATTATCTTGCTGTCTCTCATCAAAGTGTCCTGTGCCCCTGCTATACATAAGACACACTTTGCTAGGCACGAGGAATCCAAACAATCTTTATAATAAAATCCCTGCCTTCGAGGAACGTATAATCTAATTAGGAAAACAGACACTAAGAAAGGTAAATGATAGCAAGTAAGATAATATAGTCTAAGGAAGGGGTAGGGAACCTGTGGCCTGGAGGCCACATGTGGCCTTCTAGGTCCTTGCGTTTGGGCTTTTGACTAAGTCCAAGTTTTACAGAACAATTCCATCTATTAAGGGATTTTGTTCTGTGAAGTTTGGATTCAGTCAAAAGGCCACACTTGAGGACCTAAAGAGCCACATGTGGCCTTCAAGCCACACTTGAGGACCTAGAGGGTCACATGTGGCCTCTAAGCCACAGGTTCCCCATCCCTGGTCTAAGGAATAGGAGAGGTAGTGTATAAATCTCTACCCCACCTACTCATCCTAAAGATGCATCAGGGGAAACACAGATAACTATAATTCACAAGTATAACAGAAGTTCACTGCAGCCTTCAAAGAAAATGGCAGAGGAGGGATTCTTTGCCCCTCCCATCTCCTTACTAAGGCAAGCTGATCCTACAATCCACGGTTGCTGATGTTGCATAAGGAATAAATTAAGAAGAACGCATGAATTTCCCTTTCTATAACTGATAATCATGATAATAGCTGATATTTATGTAACACTTCCAGGCTTGCACGGTACTTTACATATATTATCTCATTTGACCTCCATAACAACCCTAGAAGGTAGATGCCAATCCATCCTCCGTTTTTCAGCTGCCAAAATGATTTTCCTAAATCATGGCCCTGATAATGTCACCCCATCCTTCTACTCAAGAAACTACACTGTAGTTGTTCTCTGCACCACTAGGTGGCGCAGTGGATAAAGCGCCCAACCTGTAGTCAGGAATACGTGAGCTCAAATCCAAAGGGAGACTCTTTAATTGTCCAGTGACCCTGGGCAATCAATCACTTCACCCATCAGCCTCATTTTCAGCTATAAAATAGGACCATAACAGCACCCACTTCATAGGGTTGTGGTAAGCATCAAAGGAGACTAATTTGTAAAGCCCCTGGCATACAGTAGGAACTTAATAAATGCTTGCTCCCTTCCCCTTCCTATTATTCCTCCAGGATCAAATATAAAATACTGTGTTTGACATTTAAAAGTCCTTCACAACCTGGACCCCGACTCCTTTTTCTGTTTTCTTAAACTTACCTTCCCACACTACAATTCACAGCTGTACTGGTCTACTCTGGGGCAGCTAGGTGGCACAATGTTTGGAGCCCCAGGCCAGGAGTCAGGAAGACTCATCTTTCTGAGTTCAAATCTGGCCTCAGACGCTTATTGGCTGTGTGGCCCTGAGCTAGTCACTTAACCCCATTTGCCTCAGTTTTCTCATCTGTAAAATGAGCTGAAGAAGGAAACGGCAAACCACTCCAGCATCTCTGCCAAGAAAACCCCAAATGGGGTCACGAAGAGCCAGACGCGACTGAAATGACCCGACAATAATAACGCTGGTCTTTTTGGCATTCCTCACATACAGCAACACTCCATGTCCTGACTCCGTGTCTTTGCGTCGGCTGCATTCTAAGCCTGGAATTCTCTCCCTCCTCACCTCTGCCTCCTAGCTTCACTGGGTTTTCAAGACTCAGCTCGAATCTCACCTTCTATAAGAGGCCTCTCCTGGCCTCTCCCCGCCACTGCAAGCGTCTTTCATCTGAGATGATCTTCCATGACCTCTGGGTGTCTCTTACATGTACACAGTTTTTTTCCCCCATCTTGTCTCTCCCACTGTTATATGAACACCTTGAGGGAAGAGACTGTTTTGTTTTATTTTGTTTTTTGCCTTTCTATCACCAGTGCTTAGCACAGTGCCTGGAATGTAGTAGGTGCTTAATAAATGGCTATTGTTTTACAGATGAGAGGACTGAATCTCAAATAAATTAACTCACCTATGGTCACACAGCTAGTAGGTATCATTGGCGGATTTGAACCCAGTTACTTCTAACTCCATGGTCAACATTCCTCACATTATATACCACTATCTCCATACTGATACTTTTTGGATACTCTGATGTATGCCAAAAAATATAAACGCACACTCACCAAACAAGAAATAAACCAATAAACATTTATTAGGCACCTACTATGTGCCAGACACTGTGCTAAGCATTAGGAATACATAAAGATATACCCCAAATGTGCATTTGTGAAACTGCAACAAGGTCTAATGGACCGTAGATCTAAAGTTGGAAATAACCTCAGGGGTCCTCATTTTACTGATGAGGGAAGAAACTGAGTCCTGGGGAGGTTAAGTGACCTGCCCAAAGTCATTCATGTAGTATCATCAGAAATGAGTTTTGAACCCAACATGACAACATCAAGTGATAGAAACCAGTGGTGGGCTCAGCTCAACCACTTCCTGATTCTTTATCCCGTTCTAGACGGCAGTTCTGCTAGCAAGTGAGCTGCCATTTGTTTTTTGAAACTCCCACAAATGATCCCTATCCTTCAACAGTTCCTCGGGACCTCCTGCCAGATGAGCACTAGCCTCCTCGTTGAAGAGGAGACATTTGCTTTCTGCCCTTCTCCCTGGGCTCCTCTTGTTCTCTCCTCCCTTCTATAGTACATGTGGGCCTCTCCTGTCATCACTGTACACACTGCTCCCCCCTCATCTCAGCACAAAACCACATGGAGTTGTAGATGGCAGAGGAGGGTGCGATGGAGGGATGAGAAACACCATAACTGTTAAGCAGGACAGAGGGCTTGGAACTGAGATTAATCACAGTGGCAGGAGGAGCAGTTGAGAGAGCATTCTACAGCAAATGGACCTGCCAAAACACCTCCCTATGTTCTTCCCAAGGAGCTAATCACCTCCTAAGGGAAGGGCCCAGGCTCTCACTGGCTGTGGAAGCAGCTGCTTTGGAAATTAACCTTTTCATAGGGTCGCCACCACTGCCATGGAGAATGAGCCCAACTGGCTGCCCGGGAAATGGACCTGGGCGTTGCTTTTGTTTTTCATCCTGTTTAACAGCCGTAAACAGCCTCCAACTACTTTTTTCTACCATGTTTAATTTTATAGAAAGCATATTTCACTTACAGTTCAGCAATACTTCCTTATTGTCTTGGACCTGTTAAGATGGTAACACAACTGGACAGAAAGAATGGCAGGTTTCTGGCCACAGGGAATCATTTCAATGGGATAAAGGTAGATGCTGGCCTCAGAGTGAGGAAATGAAATCAGATTTACTTGAGCATCCCTTTTCCATTCACCAGGTTCTCCAAAGATAGCTTCTTTTAACATGGAGACTTCCATTCAAAGGATTCAAGTGACATTTATTTCTCTCATTTTTAGAATGTCTCTGTGAGACATCGCAGATTTCAAGCTAAAGGGAACTTTTCAGAGCCCATTGAACCCAATCCGTTCATTTATAGAGAAGGAGAAATGAAGTGACTTGACCAGCGTCACACTTTTAGTGAGCATTTGGGGCAGGATTCTACCTCAGCTCTTCCTGATTCCAAGTCTAGCACGCCATCTAATACAGCACACTTCCTCTCACTCTGACTTTAAAGACAGAATGATGGCAGCTCACAGAGGAGTCTCTTGGCCATGCCTAGAACATTCTCCCTCTTAAACCTCAGCCTTTTAGAATCCCTAACTTTTACAAGTGGTATATTTGTCATTTCCTACTGTAAGACGCTTTTTCTCCTTCCCCTAAGTTAGCACTTTTCCAGTCTTAGCTTTTAGATACTTATCTGTTTATCTGGTATACCACCCACTGCGTGAGTATATAAGCTCTTTCAGAGGCCAGCACTATTTTCCTTTTGTCTATGGATCCCCAACACATGACAGAGCCTTACCATGGTAGCAGCTTAATAAATAATGACTTCCTCAAGGCTAATTCAACAATAATTTAAGATAATGCAACATTTATTAACATTGCTTTTGGCTGTCTAGACCTGGTGATCTTTTCACCATCTATCCTTGATTCTGAAACTTCTGGACCAGTGAAACTCCAGGGTCCAGGACCTGGCAGACTTAATCCTTTGAGTTCTGGATTACCCACCCTAGGCCAAGTTGTCCTCAGTAGCAGTCAGTGAACACACACTCAGGCAGCCTACCATATCCAGCCAGCTCCTGACCACCAAATTGTGTTTCTAACCATACACTCTGGCTAGCTTTTTGTCCTTTGTCTTGCCTCTTTCCCCAAGAACTCCAATGAAATGAACAACACTACCATAGCTCCTGGAAAGGGTGTATGGCTTCATTCAACATCCCTGTGACTTCTCAGGCTAAAACATCTTTGTCCAACCACCACTCCCTTATACACATTGTCTTTTCCTATTCAGAAGTAAGCTTCTTAAAGATGGGGATTTTTTGTATTTGTATCCCAGTGATTGGCATGTAATAAGTGCTTAATAAATGTTTTTCATTCATTATTAATCAAGACTATGCGGGGTAGGAGTAGGAAGAGAGAGAGAGAGAGAGAGAGAGAGAGAGAGAGAGAGAGAGAAACCTGAATAATTGGAGAGATAGTAATTGTTCATGGATAGGCTGGGTCAATATGATTAAAATGACAATACTACCAAAGTTAATTTACTTTTTCAGAGCCATATCAATCAAATTATCAAAGGATTACATGATAGAATTAGAAAAAAATTAAATTTCATCTGGAATAAGAAAACAGTGGCAGAAATAGTTTAAACCAACATCTTATACCATATACCAAGACAAACTTCAAATGGATATGTGACTGTATATCGTAATACCACAAACGAATTAGGAACAATGAAGGAAATATCTATTGCAACAGTGGATAGGGGAAGAGTTCATGACCAAACAAGAGATAGAAAGGATCAAAGAAGATAAAATAGATATTTTTATTAAATAAAAAGTTCTTGTACAAATAAAACCAATTCAATTAAAATAAAAGGAAAACAGTTAACTTGGGGAAAAAAATCTTTGCAACCAGTTTCTACAACAAAGGGATAATATGCAAAATATATAAGAAATTGATTCAAATATATAACAGAAGTCATTTTCCAATGTAGTAATGGCCAAAGGATATCATCACAGGAAGTTTCCAAAAGAAGAAATCCAAACTATCAATGACCATATAAAAATATTTCAAATACCTCATGTTAAGAGACATAAATTAAAATACTTCCCTTATATCCATCGAATTGGCAAAAATAACAAAAAAGAAGAAATGGCAATTTTTGGAGGAGCTGGAGAAAAGCAGACACATTACTACTCTGCTGATGTAGCTGAGAACTAGTCCAGCCATTCTGGAAAGCAACCTGGGAACTACACCCAGGAAATAACTTAGCTGTGCATACTCTTTGACCCAGCAATATAACCACTAGACCAATAAATACACCAAAGAAATCAAGGAAAACATAAAAGGGCCCATTTGTTTAAAAAAAATTGATAGTTACTTTGACAGTAGCAAATAACTAGAAATTAAGGGAGTATCTGTCAGCTGAGAAATGGAAGAAGAAAGTATGCAAATGTAATAGAATATAATTGTATCATAATAAATGACACAAGACAGTTTCAAAGAAATCTGGGAAAACTTGTACGAGCTGATGCACAGACAGCAGAAACTAGAGAACAATTTACATATCAAAGACAACATTGTAAAGAAACAACAACTTTGAAAGACTTGAGGTCTCTAATAATGCTATGACCAGCCATGATTCCAAAGGACCAATGAGGAAATGTGCTACTCACCTCCTGAGAGAGAAGTGAGAAACTCAAGGTGCAAAGAAATATATAATTTTCAGACATGGCCAATGTAAAGATTTGTTTTGCTTTGACTTTGCATGTCCGTTGCAAGGGTTTTGGTTTTTTCTTCTTTCAATTTGAAGAGGTCTGAGGGTAGTATGGGGCTAGAGAAAGGGTTACCACAATGAAAAACAAAAGAAAAGAAGGTTACCAATGTATTTTTTAAAAAATGCATAGAAAAGACCACAACTGGAGTCAATAGGACACATATACAAGCAGGTCAGCTTTGAAAATTACATGTTGAATTTATTATATACTTACAAAGAAAAACAAGCTATACATAATGGAGATTCTCAGGTTCGTGTACAATCCTCTTATCCCCCCTTTCTTTGTATGTGGAAGTGCTCATCTTATTTGGTTGAGTTCGAAACAAAAAGCATAAAGAAAACTGCATACTAGAAACAAAAGGCGTGACATCATTAGAACTGCACCACAGGAAAATTGTTCACCCATAATGTGAAAAATGGGTTAATATTGGGAGAGACTTGACCCAGACCAAACCAAGTAGGAGACTATTACAATAGTCCTGGAGAGAGCTCATGAAGGCCTGAGCTGGAGGGTTGGTCATGTCATGGCAAGAAGGGAACAGGATGTGAGAGGTGTCGAGGAGGTAGAATCAGAATGACTTGACAACTGATTGGCTATGGGGGATGAGGGAAAAGGAAGAGTATCAAGGATGACCATGAGACCATATAGGAAGACACTGGTCGAAGTTTGGTCTTACTGGCCTAGAGTTCATTCTACTACACAAAGCTCTTCGTTCACAATCAATAAAGATTTTAGACATATGGTATATAGGCATACCTCAGAGATATTGTGGGTTCAGTTCCAGACCACCGCATACAGCAAATATTGCGTAAAGCAAGTCACACAAGTTTTTTTGGTTTCCCAGTGCATATAAAGTTATGTTTACACCAAACTGTAGTCTATTAAGTGTGCAATATATTATCTAAAAATGCAAATACGATGATTAAAAATATTATCTTGCTAAAAATGCTAATCATCATTTGAGCCTTCAGTGAGTCATAATCTTTTTTGCTAGTGGAGGGTCTTGCCTCAGTGTCGATGACTCCTGACTGTTCAGGGAGGTGGTTGCTGAAGGTTGAGGTGGCTGTGACAATTTCTTAAAATAAGACAGCAAGAAAGTTTGCCACATGGATTGACTCTTTCTTTCACTTGAACACTTAGAGGTCCTTGTAGGCTTATTAATTGGCCTGATTTCAATATTGTTGTGTCTCAAGGAATAGAGAGACCCAAGAAGAAACAAAGAGATGGGGAATGGCTGGTTGGTGGAACAGTCAGAACATACACAATGTTTATTGATTAAGTTTGCCTTTTTATGGGTGTGGTTTGTGTGGCAAAGCAATTCCAATAATAACATCAAAGATCACCCTAGCAAATATAATAATAATGAAAAAGTTTAAAATATTAGGAGAATTACCAAATTGTGACAGAGTCACGGTCTGAGCATATGCTGTTGGAAAAATGGCTTCAATAGATTTGCAGAACACAGGGTTGCCAAAAAAGAAAATGCAATATCTGTGAAGTGCAATAAAATGAGATATACATATAGTCAGTTGATGAACATTTATTAGACTCCTGCTGCATGCCAGGTGCTGTGCTAAGCCATGGGGTTACAAAGTAAGATGAAGCAAATCAGACAGCATTCCATGTGCCTTATATCTCTGTACCCTAAACAGCAACTCAAATGAGGCTGGCCCGGGAAAAACAAACAAGCAAACAGTGGATATAACCTCTGGCTGAGGATGTTTGCAGTCTTGCAAGCGGAGAGAAAAACAATCCACTCAACTTCAGAAAAATTCTGATCACTTGGGCATAAAAAGTCTATCTGGCACCCAAAAGGCATTTAGAAAATCATTACTAAAGGGTAGTCAGTTCAGTCACAATTAATTAGTTTACTCTCCCCACCCCTTTCCCCCATTCAGTAAATTTTTTCACTATTTGATTTGACACTCATGTTAGGGGCTGAGGCTCCGAATGTCCCATTTTTATTTAGGAATGGAAACTGAAACAGTGGAAGGAAATCACAAAATGTCCTGGCCCACTCCACTCAACCATTCACTCCACTGCTCACATGAGGGAGAAGGTTGACAAATTTTCGATATCAAAACCAGCTGTCAGAGCAACATAGGGTAATAGCTGTCCTTGTCAAATGTACCAATTAATTCACTGGACTGTCAATGCTAGGATAATTGATAGACTCCACAATCTGGCTGAGTAATGAAAGTCAAAGGCATTACTAAGACCACCTTACCTCCTAACAGGTCTCATGTTAATGAGGTTGGGGCTGTCAGATTCTCAGCACACCAGAAATCACTGCAAATGTAAAAGCCAGAATAGAAGGGAGGGAACTTTAGACCCCAAATACATTTCCAGAATTGCAGAATTTCAGAGTTGGAAGGGACCACAGAGGGAATCTAGTCCAACTGGAACTGAACCGGAATCCCTTTTTAAAAAATTCTCAGCAAGGGGTCATGGAGCCCTTAATTGAAAATCTTTAAGCGGCAGCTAGGTGTGAGCCTCTCTCTCTCTCTGTCTCAGTTGAAGCTAATAACAGCACCTGCCTCCCAGGTTCTTGAGAGGATCCAGTGAGATCGCATTTGCAAAGTGCTTAGTTGGGAGGAAGGGAAGTGGTGCCACAGATGCTAAATGACATACACATTCGTAGATATGGTTACCGTGCCAGCTGATTTTCCTTAACTGTTTTTTCCTTTGTTACAAGGGAGAATTCTGATGGTTGAGGGGTACGAAATGCACATATTATTAAAGCAAAAGACATTAATAAAACTTAAAAATAGTATGCAAAGGATTAAGGCTCAGTGGGAGCTGAGGTTGCCAATGAATGCTAAGAATGATAGAAAGAATATTTTCTAAAAGTTTGTTGAGGTCAGTAGAAGAATTAAAGAAGGAATGTGCTTGTTTCTGGGGCTGGGGTTCAAATTCTAACAGTTCACATTGTGGAGGTAGAGCGCTTAAACCGTAATTCTGCTTCTGTTCTCTCTGTTAGAGAGGGGCAGCATGACATAGTAGATAGAGAGGTAGCCTTGAAGCTAAGGAGCCAGTGGGTCAAATCTTGCCCTTGACACATACTGTCTATGTGATGTTGGCCAAATCATCTAACCTCAGTGTTCAGAATAATATTAAGACAAGAAGGTAGGGCAGCGAGGTATGCAATGCATAGAGCTTGGAATCAGGAAGACTGCTCTTCCTGAGTTCAAATCCAGCCTCAGACACTAGCTGTGTGACCTTGGGCAAGTCACTTAACCCCGTTCGCCTCAGTTCCTCATCTGTAAAATGACCTGGAGAAGGAACCACTCTAGTATCTTTGCCAAGAAAACCCCGAATGGGTCACAAAGAGTCATATATGACTGAAAAATGACAAATAACAAAGACAAGAAGGTACATGTCTGCATTGGTAGAGGGAGTTTCCTCACCTGTGACCTCCATATCAGAGAAGTCACAGGTCCTATCCCTATTCTGTATGTATCAAATAAGAACAATCTTCAGATGATAAAAAAGAGAGTTAAACTGGTTAACAGGAAGTAGAAACGCATATTAAATAAGGAGATGGTAAGAAAACACTGGATCTCATTTGGAAGGGACTTTAGAGGTCATTTAGTACAATCTGTACTTGGATAATAATTGCTCCCACCATGTTCCCAGTAAGTCAGTTTGTAGTTTTTGTTTGAAGACTTGAAGTAAGGAGGAACTCACTAATTCCCTGTTGCCTCAGTTTCCTTATCTGTAAAAATGAAGGGATTCGAGTGGATAGCCTCTGAGGTCCACTCAAACTCTAGCATCCTGTTCTGGGCCTGTTCTCTCTCCTCTTGGATAGCAGCACTAAGGCCAATAAGGCAGATTTCCCTTACAATGAGCACAAATTTGCTTTCTGCGACTTTAATCCTCTGTCCCTGGCAATGCCCTTGATTTTTTTTAAGCCCTCAACTTAACAAAACCAGCATTTTCATAACAAAGTAGAATAGAAAAAAAGAGGATTGCATATGAAACTGCAAATCTAGTGTGTACTTTCTCCTTTTAAATATATAGTGAAGTTATCCTGTAACTTTCTTTTCTTCCTCTTGCCCCACCCCATCGTAGAGATGGCTACCATTTAGATGGCCATACCCTTAATGACCAAACAAAGCAAACCTAATTTCTCATGCACATCACACCCCTTCAAATACAAAGTCATTGTCCTCCCCATGGTGGGTGGGGGTGTGGTGAACCTCTTCTGAACCCTCTTCAGCTTATGAATGACCCATATATTTATTAGCTAGCTCCAGTCCAAAAGTGTCTTGGGGCCAGTAAGCTCCTTAATAATGCAGCAAGAGCTCAGGATACACCTAGCAGTAGGCAGGACACAACCAGGATGAGTCAGACATGGCAAGGTCTGGCCAGCGTGAGAGCTACAGCAGTCTTTTGCTAGGACGTGTTGGGGATTGAGGTTGCTGTCACTGTGATCTAAGCTCCTTCATTAGCTGCCCTCAGGTCGCCAGACGCAGAGAAAGTACTACTCAGGGTACTGAAAAACCTCCTAGATGGGATTGCTAATCCCCTGGTGACTGGCAAACAAATATTGGAAGATGGGAAAAGGTCTTATAAGGACTGGAGGTGGGCAAAGGTTATCCTAGTTTTTTAAAAAAAGGAGATGGCGATGGGGACGAGATGAGATTCTTTAAAACAGCTTCAATTCGGGGGCGGAGCCAAGATGGCGGCTGGGAAGCAGTGACTGGCGTGAGCTCCCCACCAAGCTCCTCCAAAAACCTATAAAACAATGGCTCTGAACCAATTTTAGAGCTGCAGAACCCACAAAGTGGCAGAGGGAAGCAGGGCTCCACCGCAGGACAGCCTGGATGGTCCCTGGGTAAGGTCGGTCCCACACGGACCTCCCA
>CM053623.1:432441643-432478972 GCA_028646595.1 Phalanger gymnotis
CCTTCGCTGGAAGTCTTCAAAAAATGATTGTTTGTCAGAAGGTTATCAAGGTCTTTCTTGTTCAGATACTTTGGCCAGATGACTTTTGAGATCTCTCTGATTCTAAGTAAGATTCTGACATTCTGCGAGTTTTGATGCTTTATCATTCGGGGTTAATAGCTACACCTAACATTTCCACCCTATCCCTTGTGGCTCAGCTTCCCAGTTCCAGTCAGAAATTCCTTGATATCCTCAGATTTTTCTTGACTAACACCTACTAGTTGACTTCATAAGTCTAGCATAAGGAGAAATTATGTTTCTCTCTATAATAATAAATAGGTAGCATTTATGCAGCACTTACTCGGTGCCAGGCACTGCACTAATCATTTTGCAAATATTATCTCACTTGATCATCGCAACAAACCTGAGAGGTAGGTGCTATTATTATCCTCATATTACATATTGGGGAACAGGCAAACAGAGCTTAAATAAATGACTTGCCCAGAGTCACACAGCTAGTAATTGTCTGAGGCTGGATTTGAACTCAGGTCTTCCTGGCTCCAGGCCCAGCATTGTATCCACTTAGCCACCTAGCTGTCTAACTGTTTTTGCAACAGCACACACCAGCCAGAAAAGGCATATTACCAAGGTAGGGCAGGGGGAATTATAGTGGAAAGAAGACTGAATTGGGAGGCAAGAGACTTGGGTTGTGGCCTCAGCTCTACCCTAGCTGTCTGTATGACCTTGGGCAAGTCGTTTAACCTTTCTAGACCTCAGTTTCCTCATCTGTAAAAATAAGAGGGTTGGCTAGATCATCTCTAAGGTTTTTCCAGCTCTACGTCTTATGATGATTCATATGAAAAAGATAAGGGAATTCTAGTGAACCACAGACTACTGGAATTTGGAGAAGAGATTTGTATCCTTCCAACTTTGACATTCCATGTTCTATGGTTAATCTATCTTTTATATTCTGTGTTCATAGTCAATTTAAGCCAGGGCCCTCCCAACTCTTTTATTCTATGTCATATATTCTTTTTAAAAAACCAATTTTTAAATGAATAGTAATCTATTTTCTCTCCCATTCACCATCTTTTTTGGTGAGGAGAAGGCAGGGCAATTGAGGTTAAGTGACTTGCCCAAGGTTACACAGCTAGTAAGTGTGTCGAGTGTCTGAGGCCAGATTTGAACTCAGGTCCTCCTGCCTCTAGGGCTGGTGCTCTACTCACTGTGCCACCTAGCTGCCCTTTTCTCTTTTTTTTTTTTTGGAGTAGGGGAGGCAGGGTGATTGAGATTAAGTGACTTGCCCAAGGTCACACAGCTAGTAAGTATGTCATGTATCTGAGGCCCAATTTGAACTCAGGTCCTCCTGATTACAGGGCAAGCACTCTGTTGACTACGCTACCTAGCTGCCCCATGGAGGGGAAGGGGGAAGAAAAACCAAATCCTTGTAACACACGTTCTAAACTTCCCTCCAGCTCAGACATTCTATATTCAAAGGTTCTAAGGTAGATAGCTTTTACATGCTGTGTTCAACTGACATTGTGTGTCACATATTCTAAAGCCATTTCCAGCTCTAAGATTCACTTTCCTGTATTATGAGGTCCTTTCCAACATTCTGTGTCCTGCGTTCTAAGGTCCTTTCTGGTTTTAACATTCTGTGTTCCAATGTCTCTTCCAGCTCAGAAATTCTACGCTCTAACGTCCTTTACAACTTTGACATTCTTTGTCCTGTATACTAGCATTTGTATCCCCAGCCCTTAACACAGAACCTGGCACGCAGTAGATGCTTAATAAAGCCTTGTAGCCTTAATTTGCCTTCCAACGCTCCAGCTCCCTGGTTTTGTTCAGCACCACTCAAATCCCAAATTTGACTTTGCCAGTTTTTATCCTGGGAATTCAGGATGCCGATAGATCAGAATGCTTTTCAACGTCTCTTACACTCAAAGGAGAAAGAAATGTGATGGAGGGGGAGCAAACGAGCCGTGCGGGCCGAGCATGCTGGGAGCGCAAACAAACTCAGCACTCTGGATTAGTTTCTGATGGGCTGCCTGGTTGATAAGCCAGGATTTGTCCCAGGTAGGCAGTCTTCAATTTAGATTTGTCAGGATCAAGAAGATTTGTTTCCTTCTGCAGTGATATATGGATTGGGGTGAGTTAAATTTAGGGTCTATTCACCTTGACTATGTCCCCTTAAAACCACCACCTAAGGGAAAACAAACAACATTTTGTTCTGTCCTCAATCCTCGGTGAAAAATAGTCTGTTTACAGAGAGGAAAGACATTGTAATAAGAAATGAGAAAGACCCATGCTTTTGTAGTCACTTTTGCTAGTTTACAAAGTAACCAAATGGCCCTGGGAGGGAGCGTAGCATCCTGTATCCATACAGGGAAGGAAGCAGAGAAGCCACTGTCAATTTGTTTTTGTTTTTGTTGTTGGGTGGTCATTTCAGTTGTGTCTGACTCTTTGTGACCCCATTTGGGGTTTTCTTGGCAAAGATACTGGAGTGGTCTGCCATGTCCTCCTTCAGCTCATGTTACAGATGAGGAAACTGAGGCAAGCAGGGTTAAGTGACTCGCCCAGCTAGGAAGTACCTGGGGCCAGATTTGAACTCAGAAAGATGAATCTTCCTGACTTCAAGCCCAGCTCTATCTGCTATACCATCTATCTGCCCTAATGTCCTAGCTGCCATTTACCAATGGGCGAAGCCATGACCCAAGGCTATACAACTGCAGTGGCAGAGTCAAAATGCCTATGAAAGCTTCCTCACTCCCAAGATTCATACTGGCACTCTGCCCCACTGAACCTCACCTTTTCACAAATGTGCTCTGAAATATGGGTCTTGTACTGGGCCCATAAGGTGAGCTTAGCTGATGGGTTCCATGGAACTCCTCATGATGGGAAATAGAGATATTCGATGTCTATGAAAGTCAGCTTCCTCCCCACCCCCTTATTTTAGCCTCCCCCTCTCTTGCGCATTTTGGCCAGCTGAAGTTGTCCCGTTCTGCAGCTAAATTTGTTGTCCTATTGTGGGCATCTCATCCGTCAATTAACATTTCTGCCTTCTGCACTAAAGAAATTATCTCCCAGCACATCTTGGCAAAGCTCTGTATGTTTGTGTATGTCTCTGCCTCTGTGTCTCTGTCTTTCTCTCTGTGTCTCTCTGTTTCTTTGTCTCTGTCTCTCTCTTCTCTGTCTCTATCTTTTGCTGCCTATCTGTCCCTATCAGTCTCTGTCTGTGTCTCTGTCTCTTGCTCATTAGCCAGGCTTTTTACCAGAGCCTTTTCATGTTTAACATTAAGGAGAATTGTTTATATAGGTTTTTTTCGATGTGCTTATGCCTGTGTCTCTAAGCACAGAGACGCACCATTTGATTTCTTTTCAAATCTCCTTCACGTCAATATAGAAGGGACATCAATGATTCCTTTTCTCTGCACAAGTGGTGCCTGACCTCTGTGTGGTCCATTTTTCCTTTTCAAAGCCTGGAGTGTAGCAAAAAAGAACACTGGCTCTGGAGTCATCAGATGATCGATTTAGCACTAGAAGGAATCTGAGAGGATTTAAGAGGAGATATTTAGGGTTGGCAAGGACCAGAGAGATCACTGAATCCACCTCCCTGATTTTACAGATGGAAAACCGAGGCCCACAGAGGTTAAATGATCAAACCCAACTCTTTTCAACTCTAAATCTAGCCCTTTACTCACTACCATGTTGTTTCGTTGTTGTATGACAAGACTTCAGATCCTGTTTGACCTTGGCCTAGTCATTTCCTCTCTGTGGGCACTGATTTTCTCATCTGCATACTAAGGAGATAATGGCAGAGTAAACTGACTGTTCTAAACTCTACAACTCCCAAGTGAAAAAAAAATGAACCATGTAGAACCCTGAAGGGACAATCTATTCTGGACAGTCACATTTTCCAGATAACTGAGTCGCTGACTTGCTGAAAGCCCCATAGTCAATTAGTGACGTTCCCAGGACCAGAACTCCATCTAGCCACTGCACCAACAATCATTTTAAGAAATTTGACGTATAATCTCTTCATGAATTCTTCCGATATTCTTCTTAAGTTAAAGAATAGCACCACTTATGTCTTTCCCTAGGAAATGAACTCCTATTATCCCCAGGGTACCTCTTGATAGCTCCTAAATAGTTATTTCAAGGACACACTCCAATTTAATTGGGATTGACTGCCATAGCCAACAGATACTACCAATATGATGGGAGTTGGAAAGCCTGAACAGGAAGAGGTCATGCTACTAACATCCTTGGCCCTGAGGAAACATAATTTCTTACCTGGCCATCAGAAAACATCCAAAGCCTCATTTCCGGTTTTTCCTAGTCTATGGCAAAAAAGTCATGAATGGATTATGATCTACACTCATACCCTGTATAATGCCTGACTCATAGTAGATGCTTAAGTAATGCTGGTTGATTGGAGGGAGTATCTTGAGGATAAAGGCTAGTAAATGCTTAGCAACTGGCTCTCTAAGATATATATGTCTGTGTGTCTATATATACATATATATATACCCATATATATGTATATGCATATTTGTATATATTTATATGTGTTTATGTATCTTTATATATGTAGACACACACACATATATACACAGAGATACATACGTATATACACAGGGATACACACATATTTATACAAGGAAAACTTTTAAATTCAGTTTGTATTATTAATATTTTCTCAAGTCTAGACAATCAACAATAAATCAAACCCTGATTTTAAGCATGTACCCATTTCTGAGGTCTTACGCTGAAAATTTAACAGTTGACTTTTGTGCGGTGTATGAACTGGCTCCAACATAGCCCTGGACTTCTCACACTTATGTAGTCACTGATCCATTGAATCGGTGCTGCCCCACCTTCTCTGCAGTATTTCACGCTGTTGATATGACCCAACTTCTGGCTGCATTCTCTTCCATTGGCTTCCATGATGTCGCTCTTTCTTGTTTCTCTCTCTCCCCCTACGTAACAGCTCCTCCTTAGCTTCTTTTGCTATTGCTTTACCCTGCCCACTTAAAGAGGGCACCTCCCACAGATTCTGTCCTCAGCCCTCTTCACTTCTATCTGTATGCATTTTCTCTTGACAGAGTCGTGCTCTTCTGTGTATCATGTTTATGACTCCCAAATCTATGATTCCAGCAATGTGGTGTAATGAAGAGAGGACTGGAGTCAGAGTGTTGTTGATTTAAAGTTGTAAGGCATCTATCTTAGAGGTCATTTAGTCCAATGCATATAAGGAAGCTAGGTGGTGAAGTGGATAGTGTGCTGGACTTGTCTCCCTGAGTCCAAATCCAGCGTGAGACGCTTACTAGTGGTGTGACTCTGGGTAAGTCACTTAACCCTATTTCCTGCAGTCCTATAAAGAACTAGAGGAGGAAATTGAAAACCAAGCCAGTATTTTTGCCAAGAAAACCCCAAAATGGAGTCACAAAAAGTCAGACATCACTGAAATGATTCAAGAAGTCAAATGCCACAGTTTTATAGATGAGGAAAGTGAAGTCCAGAGAGATTAACTTACTGGCTTAAAGTCGCACAGCTATCAACCATGATTCCATCTCAGGTCTTCTGACTTTTAATCCAATGCTCTTTTCATTAAACCATACTGGAGTTTGAATTCCATTTTTGAGCTTGTGTAACTTAGAGCAAGTCATTCATCCTCCTAGCCTACCTTTGAAATACTTTCTGTTTTTTGTGTGTGTTCTTGGTCTATGTTTTTTTTTTTCACAACATAACAATATGGAAATATGTTTTTGCATAATTGCCTATGTATAGCCAATATCGAATTGTTTGTGATCTCAAAGAGGAGATAGGAAAAGGAGAGGAGAAAAACTGGAATTTAAAATTTTAAAAATGGATGTTAAAAATTGTTTTTACATGAAATTGGAAAAAATGCAATATTAATTGAGGAAGACAAAAAAAAGTCAACATTGCAGAAAGTTTCTGACCTCCATTGAGAGGGAGGGAATTTCTCCAGATCAATGTAGCAGTAAGACTAATAAGTACTAACCTCTTCCTATGACTGAGGCCCACTGGAGAAAAGTGACTTGCCCAGGTCACTACTGTAAAATGGTAGATTCATAAGTCTAGAGTTGGAAGGACCTTTGGTCATTCTTCAGTTCAACTCCCTCATATCACAGATGAGGAGACTTAGAAGTCAAGTGACTTGCCCAAGGTCACACAAGAATTAAATAGTAGAATCAGCATTTAAATCAAAGTCTTTTGACTACTAATCCAATGTTCTGTTCAATACCACACACTCTTTCTTCCTAATGAGATGTGAATGTCCTGGTTATTTCTTGGCTAATCCATAAGCCGGCAAAGAGTAGTTCCATTTAATCTCATGGTGATACATGGTTTGCACATCTGTGTGAATCTTTCTTGCAACAGAAATCATCCTTCCTCTTAACACCCACCCCAACTTTTCCAAGGACACATGTCAAGAAGGATGTATAAGAACTATGTTTGAGAACTTTTCTGCCCTTTTGTGAGCCCCAGTGGTCATCCCTGAAAGCTGGCAATATAACTTGGGCTGGTGGTTGGGGCTGCAGAGCTAAGGGTCCCTTGCCACAGAAGGCTGGGGGAGGGGAGAGCCCGGTTAATGTCCTTGGCAGAGGCCTGACAATAATGCTGATGGGCTTTGTTGGAGGAAGGTGGGAGATGGGATGTGCCCAGCTGGAATCCTCCCGTAATTTAATACTCCCAGATGGAGAGTGAGGGTGATACGATACCCCCAGCTGGCTGCCACTGCCGGCATCAATACATTCCCTCTTCTGTGTGGGACTTCTGTCTACTATGGGAAGGAGATGGGGGAGGGGCTTGGGGGGGAAGAAGCATAATAAAGCAGCTGGTCTATTAGAAGATAAGCTTTGTGGAAAATCACACAATCATCCCGAATCCCCCTAATCCTAAACTTTATTGCCCTAGATAATAAGCTTTGGTTGTGACAACGCTCCATTGAAATATGGAATTGTCTCAAGACTGGAGGCACCTGCTGTGTCAATCAGCCCAAGGCTCCAACCGAGGCACACAATCCAAGACTCCATTTGTGAGGCTCCCAGCCGCCAGCTCCTGGGGTGAAGGGAGGGTTGCTTCCCCCCACTGCCCACAGCTCTCATGTACTAAAGCTCCCTGATCTGCAAGAGCAGCCTGGGAGCACCTGGGAATTTTCTCAATCCTATTCACATGCCAAAAAATTCGTGAAGGACTTGTTCTCCTAATACAGGAGCAAATGGGAAGGAGTTGGGGACTTCTCTATACAACCCCTCCCCTTGGTGGTGCTTTTAGAGCTAGTTGTAGTGGAGATTTAAAAATACAACGAGTGGTAAACTTTATTGCCCTTTGGCCAGGTTTGCAACAGGCATTTTGTACTAAGAGGTGTAGGTGTATAATAGAGAAAGCGCCCAACTTGGGGTTGAGAAGACCTGGATTGTAGTCTTGCCTTAGTCACTTACCAGATATATGACCCTGGAAAAGTCATTTATTTATCATCTCTTCACCTCAGTTCCATCGGGGGGTTTTAAGGCCTCTCCCCATTCTAAATCTATGATCTTATGATAGGAAGCTCATCTATGGGACCTTTCCTCCACTCTTCCCCAAATCCAGAGTGGTTTTCCACTGTGCCACCTTCTCTCCAATATACATTTTTCCCACCTTCCCACCTTTTCCCACCTTCTCTCCAAAATACATTTTAAGCATCACCATCTACCCAAAAGCAATCCAGGACAAGATGGTAGAAGAGACGTTGATTCAGGCCAGACATGGGTTTGAGTCTTGCTACATGTACTTGGTAGTTATGTAACTTTGGATAAGTCTAAGCCTCCCCAAGCCTTGGTTTCTTCATCTACATGAAGGGAATGATGATACTAAGAGTATTCGCCCTAGAGGACTGTCACGGGAATCAAATGAGATAATTCCAGTAAAGCGTTTTGCTAACCTTAAAGATTCACAAATCATAAATGTCAGCTCTTATTATTAGACAATCACAATATTATTGATGAAAAGTGTAGGTTCATAGTGTAAGTTCCATGTAAGACGAAACAAAGCAAGACATACAACAGCACTGGTCATGGGATATTCATGTTTATTTTCCCTCTTTTTGTATTCCCAGAGCTTAGCTCAGTGCCTGGCACATAGTAGGTGCTTAAGAAATGTTTATGGACTAGAAGAGATCTTTAAGACATTTTAGCCTTTCTCTCCCAGCCCCCACCTCCCACTCCCCCATCTCGCTGTTTCTTTATAGATACAGACACCAAGTTTCAGAGAAATGGATTGTCTCACAGGTAGTGACAGGGTCAGTATTAAATCAAGATATTCAGATGCCAAATCTGGGGCTCCTTCTACCACCTAACACTGTGGGTTCCTATATTAGCTCTTTCACCTGGTCGACCTTCAGCAATCGGTCAACAACAAGTATTAAGTCCCTACTGTGTGCCAGCAGAAGGTGGAAAGGGCATAGCTGTGAGCTCTTCCACTGAAAGATGGCACCCAGGGAATTCTCCTCATCATTTCCCACTTGGCTATTTTTCTCAACTCGATCATCTCCAGAAACTCATCATTCTGCAAGATGAAGTCAACTTGGAAACTCATACCTCCTCCGATCATTTCCCACCCTGCTGCATGACATCATCATGGCCCTCCCATCCCTATTTACTGGGTAACCTCCCTCCCCGCTTTAAAACTTCTTTTTATGTGTTGTCTCCCCCATTAGATTGTGAAGCAGAGGAAAGAAGAGAGTATATTCCAGGAATGGGGCCCATGGCCCATGCAAAGGCATGCAGCTGGGAGATAGAGGATCACGTGTGACGAATAGAGAGAAGACCAATTTGGCCTGATCACATAATGCAGGAAGGGGAGCAATGGTCAACGAGCTGGGAAAAATAGGTTGGCACTAGGTTCTGAAGGATTTTCAAACTAAGCAGAGGAATTTATACTTTACCCTAGAGGCAAGAGAAAGCCACTGGAGTTGATTGAATAGGAGAGTCACTGTGCCCAGATCTTCATGTGAGGGAAATTACTTTGGCAGCAGTGTCCAAGATGAATTGAAGTGGTGAGAGGCAGGAAGACCAATCAAGAGACTTGCAATAATTGAGGCTCAAGAGGTGGGGAAGGCCTCAACTAAGGTGATGTCTATGTGAGTACAGAGTAGAGGTCAAATGCAAGAGATGTTGTGGGAGTAGAGACAGCAAGATTTGGCAAGGGATTGGATTTGGAGTGAGGGAGAGTGAGGAGCCAAGGATAATGCCCACGTTATGAATGGAAGAAGCTGGAAGGCAGCCTTGGGGGCCTTCCCTGGTTCCTCTAGCAATGCCTTCCTCTTTCAGATCATCTTCATCCATTCTTCATGTATCTTCTAAGTACCCAGTTATGAACATGTCATCTTCCCCATATACTCCTTGGAGAGCAGGGACTATGTTTTTGCCTTCCTTGGTATCCCCAGTACTCAACGGAGTGCCTGTAACAGTGTAAGTAAATGCTTATTGACTGACTAACCTGAAGAAGGTTTTGGGGAAAATAAGATGAGTTTAGTTTTGGACATGCTGATTTTGAACTCTCCCCAGGACATTCATTTGGAATGCTTCTCAGCACTAAGGCAATCAAGTGCCTTTGAGTCTTGCCTTTGTTTCAATCAAGAGTCTTTGAATCAAGAGTCTTTGATGATCTGCTTAAGTCACAAGAAAGCCTAAGTCACATGAGTTTGAGTCACATGGCTGTAATACCCTCTGACCCTGAAGAAGCATATATATACTCTGAGGTTAGCATTTTGCTTTGGGGGCTCACTCATTGGAAGAGTGTTCGTGTGGAGATTCTGAGTAGCCATTAAGGAGCCCCCTCTGGCTTGGAAAACCCTGATGTTGGTGCTTCACTCTCTGGTAACTATGTATGTATTGCTATGGACAGATAGTTAGAAGCCCTGTCTGCTGATTTGCATTATTTGCTCTGTTTATGTCATTTCTGTTTGTTTTCTCTGAAGTTCAGGGGGCTGACTTTTTCCACTGAACTACGTGAGCAATATATGTATGCTTAATTAAAAGTGAGATTGTAAACCCCTTAAAGTTGCTTTCCTTAGAAAAGCAGATCAAAGAACCTATGCTAGCAGCCCTGTTGTGTGCTGGTGTTATTGGCCTTATACC
This sequence comes from Phalanger gymnotis, assembly GCA_028646595.1. NCBI lineage: Eukaryota > Metazoa > Chordata > Mammalia > Diprotodontia > Phalangeridae > Phalanger > Phalanger gymnotis. Next base: position 432,451,771 of record CM053623.1, read on the forward strand.
TCCACAGCAGTTGCAAGCAGCACTGTTGCTACAACTGGATATATACACAACGGTGAGTCATCTGCACAGAGATGACACTTATACCCATGGAAGTCGATGAGATTACCAAGGAGGTAAAGACAAAAGAATAGGAAAGAACCTAGGGGAAACATGTACAATTAGAAGGACTGATATAGATGATGAGTCAGGCCCTTTCTGGGTCTCAGTTTTCCTCATCTGTAGAATGGAGACAATGGACTAGGTGATCTACATTCCCTTCCAATGTTAAATCTATGATCATAGGATTCCACAAGCAAAGACCACTTCTTATCTAAACTTTGCACTTCCCCCCAGAGCCCAGCACAGGGCTGTGTCTGCAGTAGGGGCTTCATACGTATTTTAAAAATTCAATTATACCAAATGACTTCTGGGAATCAGAGGAGAATTACTAGTTTAGACCTGGTTCAGAGGATGGAGGTGGAATGGGAGCTCGCTGAGTGACGTGCCAAGGCCCCAAAATAGAACACAGAGGGCATTTAGAAATGGATTTCATTGGTCTCAGTAAACTAGAGAGAAGCAAGAGTTGAAAAGAGCTCTGTTGTGTGGATCGGTTGTAAGACTGGGTTATTTTGACTTGAGCAGCTATTGAGCTTTGGGTTCTATTCAGTCTTTGGTGCAATTGGATCTCATTTACTCTTGATGAACTAACAAAAGAAAAAAGAAAAAAGAGAAACAACAACTAAAACCAAAACTATGTAAGAAAATGTTCAGTTTTCTTCCAGACCTGTAATTCTTTCCTTTTTCACTTCTAGCTCTTGAGACCCCCCCGCCTTGTTTCCTTCGAGGCTCAGCTCAAGCTCTTACAAGACATCGTGACTGATTTCCCCAGACATTCACACCCCCTTCCCAATTATTTTGCATTTATTTTGTATGTGACCTGTATTTACTTATTGGTCAACATGTACCACCCCAGTAAAATAAGCAAGCCAATGAGAGATTTAAAGCTGGAAGGGATTATATATTTATATAGGAACCATATAATTCAATGCCTTCACTTTTCAAAGGAGGTCACTGAATCCCAGAGAAATAAGCGATTTTCCCAAGGTAAATGGCCACCAAGATTTGAATTCAGGTCCTCTGAATCCAAATCTAGCATCCTTTGACTGTGTCACCCTGGGATTATGTCACATTTGTATGCTTGGCATAATGGCTGGCACATAGTAGGCAATTTGTCAAAGCTTGTAAATTAATTAATTGCTCAGGAAAATATAATTAAGAAACAAGAGGAAACTTTGGAATAGCTTATTGATATAACAGAATAAATAAGAAAGAAATTCCATTTTTGAGGCTCACCTCAGTAGAAATCTGTCCTCTCTTCCTAAGAGTTCTGCTCAGGAGGCTTTATTTTGACCTTTCTTTATCAGCATTTTTCTTTTCTCCCCCTACTGATAGCGAATTCTTTTCTCTTGCCTCCTACCCTCTGCACAGACAAAGCGAGGCCAAAATCCCTCTGCTTCCTCTGAGATGTTGTATTGATTACTTCTCAGTCCTCCCCACCCTTCACCCATCAGCCTTGCTTCCCTGAAGGCCTAAATGTACTACTGCAAGGGAAAAACAACACTGGCTTTTAATAGACTTGCTTTGCCCAATTTGTGGTGATTCAGCACCATGCTTTCTGTGGACAGTACCCCCTCCGGAAAAGAAGCCTGTCACCATGACATCTCTAAGGCACCCATCTTGTGGCTGGGGAGTTTGGTATGGGTAAATTTTCCTAGCGGAGTCTGCATTCCCTGCATACAGGAACCCTGAACGAGGCCTAAAATAGTCTGTGCGGTATTCCACAAAACCAGGCTGAAAGCTCCTATCAGGCAGAGACAGTCATCCTTCATCTTGGGAAATGGTGCTCTGGGGAAGCTGCCTGTTCAACTAGAGTGAATGTAGAAACCTCTCATCTCCATGGTTCCCTGCTAGGCAGCTGAAACCAGCATCTCCTACCTTTCTTTCAACAGCATTGTGGCCAGTGATGTCCACAGGGTCGCAGCCCATCCTCTGAAAGGCAAAAGGTCATAACCCTCTCCTCCCCTTCCCCTGAGGGACTTAGCCACATAATTGTAGGGGCTGGTCTAACACAGGGCTTTAAATCAGCCATGCTAGGAGACTTCCTGGACCACATTTGTGACTCCCACCATTCACCTACACTAAGTCTCGCCACCTCCCGCCTCCCTAATAGCAACAATAAGAGCTAGCCTTTATATGGCACTTTAAAGTTTGCAAAGCATTTTATGAATGTGATCTCTTCTAATCCTCACAATGACCCTATGAGGTAGTTGGCTGATTATCTCCATTTAACAGATGACGAAACTGAGGCACGGAGGTTAAGTGATTTGCCCAGAGTCACTCAGATCTAATCTTCCTGACTCCAAGTCCAACACTCTGCCCACGGTGCCACTTGGCTATCTAAGAAAGTCTCTTGAGACTAAGACATGAGATTCATCATTCAGTAGTTTGATTCAATAGCAAATAAGGGCTAGTCTTGCAAGGCCCCGAGGAACTGGACTGGAGTACTATGGCTGGAGGTAAGAACTGCACTAGATCTGAGCAAAAGCCACAGAAATAATAGATTGGGGGCTGGAAGGCACTCGAGCTCTTGTGTGACCCTTGGCAAATCACATGATTCTGTTTGCCTCAGTTTCCTCATCTGTAAAATGAGCTAGAGAAGGAAATGGCAAATCTCCAGATCTCTGCCAAGAAACCCGCAAATGGGGTCACAAAGAGCTGGACATGACTGAAATGACTCAACAATGATTTAACCTTATTTTTTTGTCATAGACCCCTTTGGAAGCAGTCTGATGAGGCCTCTGTGAACCCCTTCTCAGAATCATGTTTTTTAAATGCATAAAACAAAATATATAAGATTTCCAAGAAAACTAATTCTATTGAAATATAGTTGTCAAAAAAATTTTTAATGCAAACTCATGGCCTTCATTTTGTTCTGCCACTGGGCTTTAATGACTCTGGAAGAGAGACTGAGGCTGACGATTTTGAGCAACTCTGATTCACTGAAATCCAATTCCCACACAAGACATCACTCTGTGATGTCAGGTCCTCTTCAAAAACAAAGGATGAACGGCAACATATAAAAAATTTCTACTTCAAATTATAAGCAAAGAAGAAGAACAAAATGCATATATTCAGAATAAATACATAGACATAAAAAGATTATATGCAGGCTTAATCTTAACATATTGTCGAAGAATACTTGGTAAACAGCACATCTGGTATGCTCGGTTTCATTATAAAAAGTGAACTAAAAAAAACTTAATCTCATCAAACCCCATCTTTTTTTTTTCCATCGATGCCTTGCTTTAATGTTATTGTAATTTCTATATTTGCTAACTTCTTGTATGCCCCACACCTACTCAGAATTGAGACCACCCTTGTAACATAGGGAGTTGTAAGCAACAACATCAATGAACAATGTATGCCACATTCTGCCGCTGTAGCCCACCATTTCTTTGCCAAGAAAAGGTTCTCCTTCATTCTCTGGGATTATTTACTGATTTTTTCAAATTCTTGATTTCTGCTTTTCCCTAAAAAATATTTACTACCATTAGACACAAACATATATGTATACATATAGGTACATATATATGTAAAATCTTTTTATATGTATTTATATGTTAGTTCTTTCTCTGGATGCAGATAGTATATTCCTTCATATGCCTCTTGTAGTTAAGTTGGGTTATGGAAATACTGTTTTATTTCATAAATTAAAAACTAAATGAATGATAAAAAATGGGTGCAATCATTGTATATACTTTTCTTCTGGTTCTTCTTATTTGACTCTGTAGCAATTCATGCAAATGTTCTAATCCAATCCCTTTGTTTTACAAGGGAAGATGTCAAGGTGCTCTGTCTCCCCTCCCATATCTCTTCCACAGTACCCCACTCCTAAGAAGCCACCACTGTGTGAAGGAGCAGGGCTGATTGTAAAGGACTGAAGATTCCACCTCAGTGGACTTTCATGGCTAGTCTTTATTTTCATTGTGGTCCCAGGGAAGAATTCAGAACTCTCAGGTCAGCTGCTATGGTGCCATGAGGAGAGCAGCCCCCTACCTAGAAGGGATTCTACCCTGTATCTTTGGAATGATCAGATGAGACGGGGAGGAAGGAGGAAAGAGGATGAGGATGTGACAGTGGAGGAAGGCACAATGATGGTGGATTTTCTCAACTTTGAGGTAGGAGAACATGACTACATGATGGGCTGGAAACCAAGTCTGTGGAGAGGGATGCAATGACAATGAACTATTGACCTGGAGCTGGGAGGGGGAACAGAGGTGGCTGGGCCACAGATGGCTGTGGCATGGGTCCTATCGAGGGCCACAAGATGCAGGAGGGTCATGGCCAGGAAGGGAGAAGAGGCATGCCCCTCCAGATGTTAGGCACCCAGAGGCAAAGGTCTTATTGACTCCCCCTAGTGTTGTAGTTAAGAGGATCACAGATATAGGGCGGAGAAGAACCTTAGAGGCCACTGACTCCTTCGTATTACAGATGAGGAAATAGGTCATAAGAGTCTATGTTCACCCAGCTAGCGAATGTCAGAGGTAGGATTTGAACCCAATTCTACCTGACTTCAAGGCTGGTCCTCCCTCCTTCAGTCCTCCACTATAAGGAGCTATTGATCTATTATCCCTTTTATAGATGAGAAGACGGACACTCAGACATGCTCTGTCATATTCAGTGACATGGTGCCAGAGACTGAATTCGAACCCAGGTATCCCAGCTCCAAACCATTCCACAACAGATAAAAGAGCTAATAACTGAAAGCAGGTTTCCCAGATCGAGTCATTACCAAGGTCTATCCTGTGGTCTTTTCTGTGCTGGCCCATTAACTCGACATCCTGCACCCTTTCCCCACCCCCCACCCCATCCTCCAAAGGTTCAAGGCCAGGCTGGAAGATAGAACCCAGACATGAAAAAAGGAGCTAGGAATCCTAATACAAGCTGCTGGTTAAGCACCTTGGCGCTTTGTCATCGAAAAACCCTCTGGGGAAGCCACCCAGTTTGAACACCCGGTGGGTGGAAAAAATTCCACTTGAATGTCCTTGTCCTAAGTAGAGTCTCCCTCTGGCCTGCAGGGTCAATCTGACAATAGCCACCTGAAATGAAAGCCAGGAAAGGAGGATTCCGGGGGGCCTGGGTCAGGATCTCCTGAAGTGCTGTGAGACCGCTGATGAATGGCCTGCCCTCTCTGTGCCTCAGCTTCATCGTCTGTTAAATAAGGGATTTAAGGCCACATGATTTCTAAAGGCCTCTTCTAGCTCCAAACCTGGATCCTTAACGTGTGTTGTGCACTGTGCCCATGCACTGTGGCAGGCTGACAAAACTTCTCAGATTGTTATTAAATGCCTAAGATAATATACATAGAATTTAAAAGGAAATACATTATAGTCAGATACAGTTATCAAAATCAGAAGCAACAACAACAACAAAAAAATAAGTTCATGGACACCAGAATGAGAATCCCTGCTAAATCCTGCCATCCAGGGAAATACTTAAGGAATTCAATATTGGCATTCCTAGCTAATCTAACATTCACACAGTCCAAATCTGGAGGGGGCCTTAAATCTACTCCAACTTCTCATCTTACTTTTACAGAAATTGAGGCCCAAAGATTCAAGACTGTCTCAAGGTCACCCAGGCAGTGATTAGATATTCAGCACAGATCTTCTGACCTTTCCACCAAACCTCATTGTCCTAAATCCTTTTGAATCCCCAATTTGTTTCTTGAGTTCAAATAAAAGAACCCTCAAATCTGAAATACTTCAGAAGCCTGGGGGCATTGGGTAGAAGGGTCCCCAAAGGTTAAGCTGATTTGTCAGTGGACACGTCTAATGCTCTCTCCCCCTGACAGGCGGCTCTGTCTCTTTAAGGGGGAGACCCTCCATAGACAAGCTTGGCAGTTAATACCCAGCCAGGCCTGTGAGTTTTTCTGTATCATTGAACTCCGACTGACCCTCCTAGACAATAATTGCTTTAACATAGGGTTAGGCAACAACAACAAAAGGGGTCTAAAAATAAGCCCCGCTTAAAATGCATTTGAACCTGGGGGATTTAAGCAGGTAAAGATGATTTCTCTCCAGCCCTGGCCCCTTGATTAATCACCCAATCTGAAGCAGTGGGGAAAATGACAGTTTTCAAAAGGAGGGGTTGGGGAGGGGGCCCTTAAAATGCCTCCTGCTCCACTTTCTACCCTGGCAGGAAGCCAAACCTTCTTAAGTGATTTGTTCTTAAAGGGGACAGACCTTCTTTAACTTGAAATGACCTCACGTAGGAAAAGGAACAAGGAAAAGGGGGAAAATACTTAAAAATTTTTTTGTTGTTTTTTCTAGATTTAAAGATACCCAGCCTGGAGATATCCTCCCCTTTAAGCCAGGCACAAAGAACAAGCTTCTTAACATGGAAAAGACAAAAAGCATGCTGGCTCTATACCCCACATCCTATCTGGGAGGGAAAAGTCACAAGGGTTTCTTTCCTTTACTGGGCTGGCAGCAACCCCCAATATATAAACAGTTTGTAACATCTCAGCCGGTTTCTTTCTAGTCAGGACCAAATCTCCTGAGGGTTTGCCTCTGGCCTGGCATCTTTATGACTCGGATGCAGCCTGCCCCCTGCCTCCCTCATTGGGCTTCAGTCAAAAGGACTGTGCCTGGGGCTAGTTGATTCAGTCCCACTGAAGCGGACACAGCCCAGCATTGGTCAGTTTCATCTGGGACTACCCAGACTTCTCTTTTCACCCTCCATATTTATTTTTGGCCTTTTCTTTTTTACAAGTCCATCCTGAATCTTAAAAGCAAGGACAGCCCTTGGGCAGGATAGGGGGAAAGTTGGTAGAGCTTGTTTTTAGAGGTTGTTCTCACGTCAAGGTCAGTGCCTTGTACCATCTGCTAATCTAGCATCCATTTGATCCCCAGTCACCAACTTGAATGAAGCTTGTCCCTGGCATTGTCAGCATGGTACAATGCCAGGAGGACAGGATTCAGTGTCAAAGATCCTGGGTTCAATTCCTGGTCTGCTGCTTATTACCTGGGTGACCTGGGGCAGATAGATCACTTAAACTTCGTTATTCTCATTTTTGTCATCTGTGAAATGAAGGGGCTGGACCAGAGGGTCTTTGAAATTCCTTTCTGCTCAAGGTATATGATCTTAAGACAAAGAAGATCCATTCTCCTCGGCAGGTATAAACTGCCTGATCTTAGGGTTCATATGATCCACTCTGAAGTGAATTTACATCTTTAAAACATAAAAAAAAATGAGCTCATGTTTAAAAAAAACACCACAAAACACCTGCAGTTTCCCAAAGGAGATGCTGTTCCCATGGTAGGGATGTGAACATATTCAGAGTATTTATACGGTCTGAGCAGAAGGCTTGGAAAAGACTGGTTCACTGTTAATAAGCTAAGAATGGAATGTCACATCGCCTTTATGAAGATAAATAATTAAGATTATACGTCTTTAATTTAATACAACTTACCCTCATTAATTAAATGCCAATTAGTTACTTGTCTTTCCCGAGAACCAGTCTTTGTAATCAATCTTTTTTTTTTCCAAATGTGTACATATACACACACTCACACACATACGTTAATATCACTCCCAAGATTTATAAGTACTGGTCTCCATGACTTAAACTGTCCTCTTCCTTTAAAACACCGAACTGTAACGACAGATAATATCCATAAATTTCATGCTCTTTGACCTACAAAATTCTTAGCTCTTGAATGTGCAGGAGTGCTTAAAAAAATTTAAAAAAATTCCCACATACTTGGGAGCTGAAAGGGACCCCAGAGGTCACCTGATCCAACTCCTACCTGCATTGTGAATCCCCTCTATGACCTCCCTGACAAGTAGTCACCTAACCTCTGCTTGAAGCCTGCCAGTGACAGGAAACTGGATACTCACCAAGGCAGTCCGTTTCACTTTTAAATAGCTCTGGTCCTTTAGAAGGTCTTTGTTATTTTAAGGTGTATGGAGCTGGCTGGCTAGAGTCAGCCTTCTTCACACAAGCTGAATTTATAAAAACCTGAGATCTAGGGATACCTCTGGGTGGATTATGCCCCAAGGGTAAGTCAAAAAGTCTTTAGGAATGCCCAGGGTGATGTAGCCGAATTTATATTCAAATCCTGCCACAGATAGATACTAACTGTGTGACCCTACCAAAATCACTTGCCTTCGTTCCCCATCTGTAAAAACTTGGGGGTGGTGAGGTCAGACTAGGATGCCTCTAAGGTCCCTTCCAGCTTACAATCTATGATCCTAGGACAAATGTTCGGGAAAGTTTGCTTTTCACTGGCCTTCCTAGCCATTCTTTGTGTGTAGATGTGTATGGGGCACTCATAATGCCAAGGACCCTTAGAATCCATGCTTTTTTTTCCTAAGGCTCTAAAATTTTCATGGGCACTCACTGAGTAGAAACAGATGAACATTTGGTAACCAATGCTGTCCTCTACCTGTCTACTCTCCTGTGAAAATATTTGTAATCAAAGGCATTCTCTGGGGAGTAACTAATAAGGCACTTTAGTCTAAACAGTTTTTATATATTCCACAATCCATGCTTTCCAAAGCCCCCTGATGGCCACAGATACCATAGGCCCTAGACTAACTCCCAGGAACAAGCTGTGCATTACTCTTTTTTCTTTTTTTTCCCTCAAAATCCTTACCCTCTAGCTGGTTCATTTCTTGCACACTCTGTGCCTGTAGGTATCTCTCATTTACATGGTGGCTCTAAATTTAGGCTTTGCAAAGCAGGTCTGAAATGTGTTCGTCTCGGCCTGCATCTGGTCACAGACTCCCAAAGCCAAGAGGAAGAGCCAGGAAATAGAGTAAGTTCATGGAGGAAAACCCCAGGTTCAAGGCCAAGCTCCGAGTCACAGTTTCCACACAGATGGTCACTTCTGCCCTTCTTCCTTTGCCAGTGTTTTGATCTGAGCCTCCAGAACAGAATTTTTCACTGGCTGGAACATCAACAGCTGCCTCTTGACCAATCAGGCTTTGCCCTCCTTAGCTCTAAAATAGGTATGAGGGTAATACCTACCTTATCTCCCTCCTTGGCTGCTGCAAGGAACAAATAAGAAAATGCATCCAGAGGCACTCTGACAAAGACTCATAGCTTTGTTTTAAGCACTACCACTACCACTACCACCATCTGAATTCACACCATTTTATATAGATTCATAAACCTTGGACTGTGTACTGTACTGACATCCAGATGAAAAGCAAAAAAATCAGTGACAATGATGGCTGGCAGGAGAAGCATGGGAGAATCTGGCTTCATCAATTCATTCATAGGATAGTAGATTTCAAGCCACAAGGGACATTAGAATCCACCCCCCTCCTTTTAAAGATGAGGAAAATGAGGCACAGAGTGGTTAAGTAACTCACTCGGGGTCACACAGCTAGCATCTGAAGAAGAATTTGAACCCAGATTTTTTTTTTTTTACTTCAAGCTGATATACTTACCATGCCGACTCTCTTACGGAAGAGATAAACTGAAGAACATCACAGAATTTTGGATTTGTGCTGTCAAACCCACCCTGCTCTGGAATCAATATTCCTTTCACAACATATCTGACAAGCGGTCATTAAACCTTTTCTTGAAGAACTCCATTGACTTTGGCACTGTAAGGCAAGCGGTTCTGCCTCCAGGTAGGACATTTTTCCTGATGTCAAGGTTAGAGTTGCATCTCTGTCTTTTAAATCTCCATCCATTGTTCCTACTTTGCCCTCTGAGGCCAAAGAGAACAAGCCTAATCCTTCTTCTAACCGGCAATCTACAGCAAGGGTGTGTAATAACATGCCACCTTTTCTTGTATGGAGACTCCACCATCAACAGGATGCAAGCTTTGAGTCACTTCTCTGTCTCGGTAATGGAGGTGGATTTTTCACTGATTCACTTATGCTCCCAGTCCCCATGGTGACCCATGGCATGAGGTGGCAAAATGGCAGCCAGGGTTAGAGGCAGAGTCTGTGGTTGTAGAACAAAGCACAACTGACTATCCTAGGTGGAATCAGAGGCCAGAGCTTTTGCTTCCTGATTGGATAACTCTCTGGCCGCTTGAATTAAGTAGTATGGACACTAGATTGAGGAGTAAGAAGATTGGAAACCTAATTCTGCTCCTTTCTAGCTCTAGTCCTTTTGGGAAGTCACTTAATCTCTCTGAGCATCATGATCACAACAATAGTCATGACTAGCATTTACATGGTACCTACTAGGGACGAGACATTGTGCTAAATTGCAGAACTGTCACGGTGGAGGGGAGAGAATGCTGACGTTAAGTCAGGAAGATCTGGGTTTACATCCTGCCTTTGAAACCCCTAAGCAGCATGACCTTGGTCCATTAACATGTATTCATTAAGTTCCTACTATGTTCCCAGGCTCTGTACTAAGTGCTAAAGATACAAAGAAAGACAAAATTAGTCCCTGTCCTCAAAGAGTTTACATTCTAACCGGAGATCGCATGCAAACAACCAGGCACTAGTCACTTCACTTCTGTCAATCTCAGTTTTCCATTTGTAAATGGAGAGATCTGATTTTTTTTAAAAGCTGCTCTTTCAGTTCTAAATCTTACAAAGGTTCCACTTAGTTTTGAGTTCTTGGCTCTATCATTTACTAGCTATAGGTCCTTGGATAAGTCACGACTTTTCTCCTCTGTAAAATGAGAGGGTTGGTAAAGTAGGTGGTCTCTAAACGCTAATATTCAATAATTGCATGCTTCCTATCGCCCTACCAAAAAAAAGGAATACATTGGATATTCTTTCAGGCCCAGGAAGGCTGATTTGTAGTCAGGGGTGCAAAATGTGACATGAGTAGCCTGAAAGATTTAAGAAATTTCCCAAACAGGAACAATTTCTCTTCTTTCTAGAGAGGTCCTATACTAATTTGGGTTGTTTCTAAATGATGTTTTTATTCAGGCAGGCCAAAAAGCATGTGATAAGAGTGGAGACGATCACATGTCTCATAAAGACCTAATTGTTTGTGAAGGATGCCCCACTAGTGACACATACATGGCTGATGTACCGTTCTGTAACAATTTCATTAAAACATCAAACCATACTCGAAAGAATAATGCAACAAAGTAGAGATTGTCTTCTCTGACCTTGGAAGAATCTGGAAACATTTTTTAAAAGAACAAATATTTTTACCAAAAAAAAAAAACCTCCATAAATTGATGAAGGGCTCATTGCTCTGCCTAGTAAATTCTAGTACAAAAATTATAAGAGGGCCATTTTCTCATTAACATCATTGTTAATTCTTCATTCTGTATCCAATTTTCTCCATGTCCCAGGCAAACCACTTACTCTAATTTATTAGCATCAGAATTGCTGAATTACAAAAGGTAAAAAAAAAGTCTACCGCTCCCTATTCCACGACAAAATTAGCCTCACATTGCATGGAGTTGGAGTCCTTCACTTAAGGCGTCACCTCTTCCCATCCCTGAAATTGGTATTTTATCAAATCCTTGGCCTTTGGAATGCTGGCAGGCATTACCCAGAGTGGAATGTAATGTACTGTTTCGTGTCTTTTCAAAAGTCATTTTGCATTCATCTTCAGAATTATTTTATCATTTTATGAACAGTTTAACATATTTGCTCATGTGTAAATGGACAATGGGTGCAGATTAGGGAGGCTTCATTTGTGCCGCAGATCTCCAATGCTATCTCAGGGAAGAGGAAAAAAAAAGCCTTTGCTTGAGTTACCAGCTGAAAGATTATAAGCCATATATAGGAAATGATGGTCATCATCTCTAACCTTTCAAATAATTGCTCATATTCATCAATAATGGCAAACAATAGAAGTAACCTGGCCTGAGAAATGGAGTCAAAATATAGCCAAGCACATGATCCTCTGAAATATATAATATTTAACAAGAGAGAAATATGCAGTAAGAATACAATATGTAGTTTCATATCTTGGTCCAGACCTGTTATTCAATGATATAGGGAATTCCTGATCAGGAAAATCCTTCTATCATTGCAGATAGGTAGCTATTATGCAAGTCATCTTAGTTGTCAGGAGCCCTCAGAAATTAAGGGACGTGCCCAGGGTCACATACCAAGTGTATGTCAGAGGAAAGACTTAAATGAATGGCCTTTGTCACTTCCAGGTCAACTCTCTAGACTATGTCACGCTAATTTGCACATTTCCTGCATGATATCCATATGATTGGAACCAAGCTCAACATCTTTCTCAAGTGTCCTCACCTCCATTGTCCCTTCTCCTTTGGCCAACATTTTTGCTGCAGTAGAATATAAACTCCTTGAAAACAAAGGATGTTTTTCATTTTGTCTCTCTATTCCCAATGCTTTCCACTGTGTCTGATACATAGCAGATACTTAATAAATGTTTATTGAATTGAATCAACTTTGGTGGCTACAAGGAGATCACTTTTCAGCAGATCTAGTAAATACGCTGGCACCATTGGGTCTTGCCTAACATGTCTCTAAGTATTTCCACATACTCATAGATATTCACAAGAACCCTATGAGATGGGTAAGAGTTGATATTATTCACAAATAAACCAAAACTCAAGATGATTACAAGTTAGTGGTACATTGTGTGTGTGTGTGTGTGTGTGTGTGTGTGTGTGTGTGTGTGTCTGTATGTGTGTTTGCGTATGACCATAGGCTTTGTAGGCAGAGGACCTGAATTGGAATCAAGGTTCCACTACATATTACTTTTGTGCATTACTTTAGACAGCTTGGTGGTGTAGTGGATAGAGCTCTGTCTGGTCTGGAGTTCAAATCCAGCCTGAGATACTTACTAATTATATGATCCTGAGCTCATCATTTAACCTTAGTTTCCTCAACTGTAAAATGGGGATAATAACAACAGGGTTGTTGTGAGGATCAAACAGATAATATTTGTAAAGTGCTTCTATTGCTTGCCTTCCCAATGGGTCGGGGAGGGACTAGATAGGGAAGAGAATTTAGAACTCAAATTTAAAAAAAGAATATGAAAATAATTATATACAATTATATATTTTAAATTATTTTTAATTTTTGTTTTTATTTTTTAATTTTAGTATTTAATTTAATATATAATTATTTTAAAAAACTATAATGTGCTTAGCATGTAGTAGGTGCTACATAAATGCTTCTTCCCTTATTTCCCTCATCTCCCTCATCTACCTTTGGGCAAGTTGCTTGGCCTCCGTTTTGCCCATCTGCAACATGAAGAGGTTGACTTGAATGCCTTGTAAGATCCTTTCCAATTCTGAATGCTATGATTCTAAGCAATTTGCTTGTCAGTTTAGTAAGATACAGCATGCCAGACTTGAACATGGACCTTCTGACATCGAATCCAGCTTTCACAATTTCTTGTTGCTTCTCAAAGAAACTGTATTTGATAAATAGACAAAATTTTTGTCTGAGTAGAGAGACAGAGATTAAGGGTGTGATTTTTTTCATGGGCCATCAAAAGGAAGATGCCACATTTATTCATTTTTTTAAAAAATTGCTTCTACCCAAAATGTGTAGGAATTGCCCAGAATTCAAGAAGCACTTTATGACTGGTCATTGGAACAAGGGAGTGGGGCAGCAGGGTAGATAGGACAGGGTACCAGAAAGGTTAGTCTAGAGTCCTGGCTCCCGCTGCTAAATTGTGTGACCTTGACCTTTCACCTCTAGGCTTCAGTGCTCAGATCGAGAATCCCAGAGAGAGCTAGAGAATTTTGCTAAAAGAACAAAGTCTTTGTGCAGCTTTTCACAATCACTAATTCTTCCCTGAGCTCTAACAGCACATCAGGATATTGACCTGACATTGGTGATCATGGTGAGAAATGGTGGGGAAAGGAAAGGAATGAACATTTACTAAGCACCTACTATGTGCTTAGTGCGAAGTGCTTTATAAACATAATCACATTCGGTGGCAGATTTGGCTGTTTGGTACATTTAGGATGGAGTATGGAATATCGACTATATGAGTGAGAACGGAACCGAGTCTTTGTGACTACACACGGAGCAGATCTGATCATAAGAGACTAAGGACAAAAATAAAGACTTACTAAGTACCTACTATGTGCCAGGCACTGTACTAAGCTGAAGCTTATCTCATTTGATCATCACACAACCCTGAGAGGTTGGGGCTATTATTATCCCTGTTTTACAGCTGAAGAAACTGAGGCAGGGAGCAGTTTGGTAGCTTGCACAGAGTCACACAGCTAAGAAGTATCTGGGGAAGAATTCGAACTCAGGACTATCTAACTCCAGGCCAAGCGCTCTATCCACAGAGCCACTCAGTTGCCTAGTAAAGTGAGACAGCACAGGAAAGACAGAACGGAGCATGGATCACTTGAGTGTGTGCGGAATGGAAATAGAATGCTAGCAAGTTCATGTAAGGGAGAACATGTCACAGTTAATTCTATGTTTAGACTGAGTGAAAGGAAAGAGAGGAGGGAGATCCTTGGAATCAGCTCTGGTGGGTGCAAGGCAGTAAATTGGTTCTTGGATCAGGAAGAGGCAGGCAACCCCTCCTCATGTAGCTGGTTGGAGAGCTAGCATACCCTGAGTTCTATGCCAGCCCTCAGAGTGGCATCAGCCTTTGGAGAGTTCTGATGACTAAGCCTTGGTAGAGACAGAGACCTCCAGTATTCTCCACATAGAGAAAAGGCAGCGGGTCCAGAGGCTGTATATAATTAGTGGTAAGTGTGAAGTGTTATGTAAGGGGACCCATGCATGTCCTCCTCTATAAATTGAGGGAGCTGAACTGGATCAGAGATTCTTACCCTGGGACTGTGAGCTTGTTGGCAAAGATACCAGATTGGTTTGCCATTTCCTTCTCCAGCTCATTTTGCAGATGAGGAAACTGAGGCAGGCAGGGCCAAGTGACTTGTCCAAGGTCACACAGCTAGTAAGAATGAGGCCAGATTTGAACTTAAGACGATGAGTTTTCCTGGGTTCCAAGGCCAGTGCTCTATCCACTGTGTCAACTAGTTGCCCACTAAGCTTGTTTTTTATATTTTCCTTTAAAGGCCTCCTTTTAAATATATTTTATACATATATACATACATGTGTATATGCACATATATACATGCATATGTATGTATACATATACAGACAAATAACTGCAATTTAACCTAACTGGCTTTCTTTGTAATCCTATGTATTTCACTTTATGCACTTAAAAACATGATTCTAGAAGGAATCCATGATGCGTAAAGGTTGAGACCCCTAAGTCATATGATCTCTAGGGTTTAATCATTCATTCTCCAAATCTTCAAGAGGCACTTTACTCAGTAAGGAGCACAGCATGGGGCCCTGGGGATTATGTGAAGTTTCTAAGACGCAGTCCTTGCCCTTATGGAGATTTCAGTTTAGTAGTAAGGTGAGAGATACAGATTACTCTAATCTACGGTATCAAATGATTGTTACTCTTTGTTGTTGCTCAGTTGTGTCTGACTCTTTGTCACCCGATCTGGAGTTTTCTTGGCAAAGATACTAGAGTGGTTTTCTATTTCCTTCTCCAGCTCATTTTATAGATGAGGAAACTGAGGCAAACAGGGTTAAGTGACTTGCCTAGGGTCACATAGCGAGTAAGTGTCTGGGGCCAGATTTGAACTCATGAAGATGAGTCTTCCTTACTCCAGGCCTGGCACTCTATTCATTGTGCCACGTAGCTGCCCATATTAAATGATACTAATAATTGAATTGTAATGTTAAATAATAATGATTCATAATATTAAAAATTTTAAAACACATCCAAAAAGGACAAGACAGTGCTATGCGGCATCTGACAGGAAAGGCCCATCACCAATCAGGGAAGGCTGATGTAGGAGGTGGTGTGTGAGTTAGGCTCAAATGGGCTCAAATTCCCCAGCAAAGAAAGAGGAGGAACAGCATCGGCACAGTCCGCAGGAAATGGAGCTTGTTCCTTGTGGCTCTGGTGTCCTGCTGATAAGTACTTTGTGGACATAAATTTTACTATTAACCAGAGAAAGGTCTAAATGTTTTGAGGAACAATGCAAGCGGTGTATGCTCATTAACTTACTGAGAAAAACACAGCAAAAAAGCATCTTAAATGCTAATTGTGCTGGTCTATTGCTGCTAACTTAATGATAATAAAAAAATGCA
Source organism: Phalanger gymnotis (assembly GCA_028646595.1). Classification (NCBI taxonomy): domain Eukaryota; kingdom Metazoa; phylum Chordata; class Mammalia; order Diprotodontia; family Phalangeridae; genus Phalanger; species Phalanger gymnotis. The sequence goes on from CM053623.1 coordinate 432,467,878, forward strand.
AATTGTGGTTTCTTTTTGAGATTCAACGTTAGGCAGACCTCTCAGGCACACACACATACACAGGTACGTGTGTATAAATGAACACATAGATATTCACATAATTTGTGTCAAGGGTTTCCTACTTCTTTTCTCTCTCCAAATAAAACTACCTTTTTCAGATATCGTGGGATTAGTTCATTGTTGATGATGACAGGCAACATGATTCAGGGGAAGGCATTCTCAATGTGGAATCTGAGGACTTGGATTCAAACTCTGACACTTATTAGCTGTGTATCTTTGGGAAAATCACTTAACCTCTCTGGGCCTTAACAGCTTCAGTTATCAAATGAGAGGGTTGGGCTGGATGACCTCCAAGATCCCTTCCTTCTCCAACTCTATAATCCTGTGACCTTCCCAGGTTGGCTCATCAAGGTGACAAATGGTGGTCCTTAAAGGAAAATAAACTACAACTTGTAAGGATCATTGAGTAAGGAAGCTTCCACTAGGGGATCTCTGGAGCTGCTTATATTGAAGAGAGCATAGCTCTGGCCCAAAGAAAGGAGGGTGAGGAGAAAAGGGGGAGACAGAGAGACAGAGGCAGAGAGACAGGGACAGATAGACAGACAGAAAGGGACAGAGCCTGAAAAACAAATACAGAGACGAGGAGGATTGTGGTTCCAAACTTAGGGGCAGGTCCCACTGGGGGCCCAGAGCTATTGCAAAAAGGCTAGTGAAAATACATGTACATGATGCTTTGTCATTATGACCTTTGACCTTATCTAGAAGATGTGATGTGAATGATGGTTATTATTATTTTGAAAAGGCATATCTGATTATTACAAAACTGATTCATTTACAAGTATTATTGAATTCACAATCATGTGGCATATGTGTGTGTGTGTGTGTATACAACTAATATACACAGTATAGCGCATAGAGTACAGGCCTGAGTTTGAACCTTGTTCTTGACATTTTACTAGCTGTATGACACTGAACAAGTCTTTGAACCTCAATCAATCTCAGTTGCCTTAAAAATGGGGATTAAAATGTCCATAGTACCTGCCTCACAGGAGGCTTAAATGAGGCTCAAATGAGACACCACATGTAAGGCACTTTACAAGGTTTAAAGCGTCATATGAACATCAGCTCCTACCATCATGTAGGCAAAGGCCTGTGAAATATGTTTATCTCTAAAGAGAACTTTATTTTTTTTTAATTGGAAATCAATGGGTCATTAAGAGGGCAAGGAGAGGGATCTGAGCTCCAGCAATCCTAGACAGCGAGGGACATGCCTTATTTTTCTTCTTCAGAGTGTAGTGGCTAGAAAGCTGGCCTTGGAACTAGGAAGACCTGGGTCCAAATCCCACCTCTGACACATCCTGACTACATGACCCCAAACAAGTCACTTAACCTCTCAATTCCTCTTGAGGTAATTTTCTAAGATTCTAGGTTTCAAGAAAGGTGATCCGCACCAGTAGAGGATGTTTCCTCACCTCGGAGGTCCCTATGCCAATGAAATAACAGATCTGGGCCCTGTCCCCATCTACCTCAACAGCTAGTGAAATCTATTGGATGTAGTGGGTATATTACAAATGATTATTGAGGAAACAACGAATGTATGAATGAAATAACGTTAACAGGGGAAAGAGGAGTGACTGCGGCCTCGCTGAGAAGAGATACGCCTTTCATTGTTCACAATATAAATGGGCGACCTAATTCTCCCTGGTGTGTGCCTAAAGAATCAATCAGGCAGTCTCAGAATCTAGTTTGCCCATTGGGCTAGAACGTTATGCAACAATAAGTTCAAAGCCACGCAGCTGAGAACCTCGTGCGGCCAGGTGATTTCATGCAAGGCATGAATCTTAACCTTGGTCAGTCACCTTCCTCACTCAGAGGAACTGGGCAAAGCAGTATGGTCAGATCACCAGCCCCGCTCCATGCCTTCCACAAGAATGACTCAGTGTGCGTTGGTGTAACTGAAGGTGGGTCACTGTCTTCTAAAACATGGAGCCTTTGCATTTTTTCAAGGAGTGGGGTGGGGTAGGACAGCCCTCTAATTTCAGTCTTACCATTACCTCCAAGTGTGAGTAATTCCTGGTGCCCAAGGACCTCCACGGATGCAGATCAGCAACTCAGTTTTAATTTACAATCTTAGAGAGTTGCCTGGGGGCAAATTTTAAGTGACATCATCATCATCATCATCATCATCTTCTTCATCATTTATACAGCACTATGTGCCAGGCACCGTGCTAAGTGCTTTGTGGTCCTTTGGTCATTTTAGTCATACTCTTCGTGGGGTTTTCTCGGCAAAGATACTGGAGTGGTTTGCCATATCCTTCTCTAGTTCATTTAACAGATGAGGAAAATGAGCAAAACAGGGTTAAGTGACTTGCACAGGGTCACATAGCTAGTAAGTGTCGGAGGCTGGATTTGAACTCACGTCTTCCTAACTCCACATCCAAAGCTCTATGGGCTGCATTACTTAGCTGCCCCACCCCTCCCAGTGCATTACAAGTATCATCTAATTTGATCCTCACAAAACCCTGAGAGGTAGTGACATTATTATCCCCATTCTCCAGCAGAAGAAACCGAGGCAGAGAGTGATTAAGCAGCTTGCCCAGGGTCACATGGTTAGTCAGTGTCTGAGGCTGAATTTGAACTCAGCTATTCCTGACACCTGGCCCTGTGCTCTATCCTAGGTACCACCTAGCTGCCACCTATGTCTCGCCCTTAGTCACACAGGTAATAGGAGTCAGAGGAAGTACTTGAACTTGGGTCTTCATGTCTTTAAGATTGGGTCTCTGCTACATCATGTTGTTTCTTGCTGTACCTAATAAATACTTCACTGATTGATCTGCACAGAGCAGGCATTTAATAAAGGGCCCACGGGATGAATGTATAACTGTGTATTCACCATACCACCACATTCCAACTTTTCTCTGCCTACAGGGACATAATCTAGGTACCCAGTTACCAGTGAATAAGATTCATCTGATGGGTGATGATTCTGAACCTTGTTTGTAAGTTCCATATGAAAGGAGCCCCAGAAGGGCAGACAAACAACCAGCCAACCTATACACCTACACATACAATTGCCTCTAGGTCAGCATTACAGATCCCAGGAGCCTTGGAGACCGTAGATTTCAACTAAATTGTTTTTAAGGTTGGCCCAAAGTGATGGTGACGAAAGGGTTCTTTAAATAGCCCAGAGAGTGCTGAGCAGTAAAAAGCAGGAGGTGATGTCCTCAGCATCCCAGCCAAGCTCAGCCCTGCAAATACTAGCACCCCAGCCTCCACGGCATGAAAATAAATATTCATATCTGTAAATACGATACTGCTGAATCCACAACTACAGCTGGAGTCGTGGGCATATTGTCCCTAAGCTTGAGATACATAATTCATTCCCTGGGAAAAGGAGGCTTTAAGAGCAACACATTTTCCCCAAGCAATCTCTCAAGTGCCACGGCATTGGAAAAGCCCATCGCAAAGGCACTGTAATGACTGTCCAGACGGGTCCAGCGAGCTCTCTGTGGCCGACAGAAAGCCAGCAAACTCTAAATCATTGGTGCAACGAGGCTATTCACCTGCCCTGGTTGTTCAAGCATGGCCTGACATCATGGAACTAAATCTATCAACACATGGTTTAGAAAAGACATTCATCATGAGAAAGCCTGAAGTCATACTTACTGGTCTGGGAAATCCAAGTGTCGATAGGAATTTTAACACAGAACCCTCCCTTTTTTTTGGCTCCCAGCCCCAACCTACTATCACAAAAGGTATTACTTAGTAGGATTTTAGGACCATAGTTTTAAGAATCCAGAGAGACCTTCTGGTTCAACCTCTCAATTTTAAGAGGTGAAGAATCTGAGTAACCAGGGAGGGCAAGGAACTTGCCCATGGTGTCACAGGCAGTAAAAATGGCAAAGTCAGGATTCAAACACAGGTCCACTGACTCCCAATTCAGTGTTACATTGCTTTAGAGTTGGAGGACCTGAGTTTGAATCCTGACTGCATTTTTTGCAAACAACGAGATCATGGGCAAGTTATTAGCCCACTTAGCCATTAATCTCCTTATAAAATTGAGTATTAAAAATATCCTAATTAACTATAAAGGACATATGAAGAAAGAAGCTAACTGTATCCAGAGAAAGAACTTCTGAATAGAGGTATATATAGAATAATTTCACACGCACACACAAACCCCTATTTGTGTCTAATGGTAGCCATCTCTAGGGTGGGGAAAGAAGGGAAAAAAAGGGAAAAAAGAAACTTACATGATAACTTTATTATATATTTAAAAGGAATAACAAGTTGTATATAATAGATTTGCATTTTCACGTGCAATCATCTTTTTTTAATTATACCACGTTATGGAATTGCTTGTTTTATCCATAAATTAAAAATAATTAAAATAAAATTAGGTGGCCGGATTAGATGACCTCTAAATTCCTATCCAGCATTAACTCTATAGTCTATGATATTATTCTACAACCCGACATTCCCCAGGCATAACATCCAAAGCATAGCCACAACAGCACGGAGCAGGACCCTTAGAGGTGATGAAGGCCAACAGAAAAAGAAACAGAGGTTCAGTTGAGGCCCAGAGTTGAAATGACTTGTTCAAAGTTACCCAGCTTGTTTATGGCCCAATAAGGATATGAACCTAGATCTTCTGTGTCTAGTGTTCTTTACAGGACGCTTCCTTGTTTCCTTCTGCAGATGTATTAACATCTATTTTAATAAAAAGGAGAAGACAAGAGACCAACAGATGACATAGGCTGAGTCTTCTGGAGCAAGAAAATTACGGTCATGGCAGGTGAAACTGATAACCGAAGGTACTCCAGGCAGCCATTTTCTTAGTAGGTTATTAAGCCATTTGGAGAACAATGGAAGAAAGAAATTGGAAGCTTCATGTTTCTCCCAATTTTATATCATTTTGGAACACCAAATGTATATTGGTGAGTTATTTGCCACCTGTCCTTACCTTGGCATTAGTTTAAAAAAAGAGATCATAATTGTGAAGCACTTAGCACAGTTCCTGGCACATAGTAAGCACTAGATATCATCATCATCATCATTATTATTTTATGCATATGTGAATGTTTTCTGATTTATTAGAATTATATATAATATGCATATACCACTGGAATTTTTATCCTTGTTTCTGAAGAAAGTAGTTTGCAGATATGATTTAAATCCACAACATTACCCGCACATATGTATATGTGTATACACACATACATGTGTATATGTACCTAGCATATAATCTATGTTACATACACAAATGTATAATTCAGAGATAGTTAGATGTAGAAACTAGGTGACCTGTAGACTTCCCTCTATCATTTCTATAGAACTGATTTTGAGATCTTCTCTTGGGTGAAACATTCAAAGGTATGTGTTTGAAAGGTTTGGGGTCAAGAATTCAGAAGGAAGGTGACTACCGCCTTTTTGATCCTCAAAATCAAGGATTGGGTAATTCTAAAGGAAATGGGAACACATGGAAAGCATTAAAATGTCAGGAGGCCCTTAGGTCCCCCTGGTTCAAGGACCTCTGCAGTTTGATGAGCCAAATCTCTGATCATTTGTTTAAAAAAAGGATTCTATCCTAAGTGCATACATGTGTAGTTCTGCACTGTATCCTATGTAATAATATTAGCTCATATTGTGTTAAGGTTTGCAAGGCATTTAAAATATAAGTATCTCAAAACAAATCTAAGAAATAAGTGTTCTCATTATCCCTATTTTTATAGGTAAGGAGACCAATTAAGTGATTTGTCCAGGCCAGTATCAGGGGGAGGATTCGAACCCAGGTCTTTCTGGGTCTAGCACCCTGACCGCTGTGCAACCCTTCCTCTCTACCTTCACTGATTTTGCCATAAGGCAGGATCAAAACACAGGCTTCCTATTGACCTGAACTTCAAGAATAGGGTAAGTATCGTAAGGCATCCTGTGCCTTGGCTAGAACACATCTGGAGCATCATGTTCAGTTCTGGGCACTGAAGGCCCATCATAAGCTACTGAGCATACAGAAGAGAGCATTCAGGATGGTGAAGGCCCTTGAGATCAATGGCCCATGAGGAAAAGAGAAGATGACAAGGGGGTCATGGAAGCTATATTAAAGTATATGAAGGATTGTCAAGCGAAGAGGGAATAGACACACTCTGCTTTGGCCTTGGAGGGGAGAAGTAAAATGAGGTAAAGAGGTAAATTGAGGGAAGGAAAAACCTCCCTATTAGATCAACGCAAAAATAAAGTACCCAGCCTTGAGGGGTAGAAAATGGGTTTCCTTCCAATCCAATCTAATGACCATTCATTATTAAGCACCTACTATGCATTGCTTGAAGCTTTGGGGATGCAATGACAAAGAAAAACAAAAGTCTTTGCCCTCAAGGAGCATACATTCTACAGAGAAAAGTGTTGAATTGTTTTTTGGTCATGTAAGATTCTTTGTGACCCCATTGTGGGTTTTCTTGGCAAAGATATTGGAGTGGCTTGCCATTTCCTTCTCTAGTTCATTTTACAGACGAGGAAACTGAGGTAAACAGTTAAGTGACTTGCCCAGGGTCATACAATTAGTAAGTGTCTGAGGCCACATTTGAACTCAGGAAGACCAGCACTCTCTCCGTTGCGCCACCCGGCGCCCTACTGAGAAAAGACAATGTATAAACGTACATTTAAACCTAACTGAAAGAAGGGGTTTCAATTAGAGCCTGGATGACCAGTATGTAGGAGATAGGGTTCTTGTCCAGGTACAAGTTGGCTTAGTCTTAGACCAAGGCCTCCTTTCAATTCTCAAGTTCTCTGATTCAATTCAGACCAAAAACTACCTTATTAAATGTCTGCTGTGTACCTCTGAGGGAGGCCTACTGCCCCTAACGAACAAACTGAGGTTGAATCAAACAAGCAGGCATTTATTAAGTACCCGCAGTATGCCAGGTATTGGGGTTACAAATGTAAAAGTGAGGCAATCTTTTCCCTCAAGGAAATAGAGGATATAGGAGAGGGGAAAGGAAGCCAAGGAAGGCAGCTGTGGTCTAGACTGTCTTAGAAATTATAAATAGAGTCACAGGACAGTGGTTTCACATCTCTTTTCCAGTAGCAATGACAGTGTTGATTTTCTTATTGTTCCAAGAGCAGGTAGGGGTGGCATATGGTGGCAGAGCAGATGACAAGATATCCATGATGATATTCCAGTGTATGGCCAGATGGGGTGGGAGTCATGGGCAAAGAAAGTGGTTTGTATAAAGTAACTGAAAAATGTCAAGAAGGGACCAAGCATTTACTAAGCAAATTGTTATGTGCCAAGGACTGTGCTAAGATCTTTACAGATATTCTCTCCTTTGATGCTTACAACAACCCTGCTAGGTAGGTGCTATTACGAGCTCCATTTTATAGTTGATGAAGCCGAGTATAACATAGGAAGCAAGCATTTGAGGTCAGATTTGAACTCTGGTGTTCCTAATTCCTGTATTTTGTCTACTGAACTGTCTATTCTATTTGCTTACAATAGTTCTTCGCTCTTGGTTTCCAGACAATTGTCCACCTGAAACACAAAAAGCCAGGGGTTTGCTCCCTCTGTCTTATGACTATTTTCCACAAAGGAAAAGAAAGAGAAATACTAATCTTCTGAAAGCCCTGGGAACAAACTGGATCCCGGTGGACAAATTCCCAGGAACATCTTTCATGGAGACTTATTACCAAAGTTTCTCTTCCATATAGCCCTAGAGGAAGGAGCACAGTAATGCTTTTGGTTGTTTTCCCCTGGAGTGCCACTTAGGAAGCCCCACAAGTGATTGGTGGCTTCGGATAAATCATTCCCCTCATTTATTTGTTGGGGAGGGGGAAAATGTCAACAACTGATGTATGCAAGAGCATTCGGAGGTGATGGATGGAGACATTAGGGTGCATTTAGTAGATGGCATGCCAGGTGCCATTAGGGAAAAACTGTTTCATGTAGTAAATTAAGAAAACAAACCATCTTATAAGACCTGCTTGGAACCACCACTGGTCATACCAATTCCTACCCTCCAGAATGGAGTCAATTTGCACTGAGGCTATCATGCAGACTTAGTTTCCTTGTTATGTAGATTAACTACTTATATAAAACAAGATGATCACCACCCTCCCAACCTTACCTCCCTCCCCCCTCCCACCTCCCACCTTGGCATGTGCCAAACAAACTTGAAAAACTGATGGTGGAAAGGCTGACAGCATAGATTCCTTCTATTATTTCAAATTACTGTTAAAAGCCTTATTGATAATATGAACAACAACCATAAAAAGCAGTTGGAGCTATGATGAGTTGTAATAAAGCTTTGGGTCTAGAGAACCAATAAGAAAACATACCTTATTCTGCTCAGTAGTGGTGGTGGGGGGGAGGTGGACGGGGACCAGAGATATGGGGTGCACATGTAAAATACAATACATGTTATAAACCCCTTGCCAGGTCAGTTGGCTTTGATTAAATGCTTCTCATGTTGTTCTTGTAAGGAAGAGTAGAACTGGGATGGAAGATGAAGGCAAAATAAGTATGACATAAAAACAAAAGGCAACAAAAATACCAGCTATACAACCAGTTCAGGTCTCAGTTTTTTCATTTGTATAACGAGGGAGGTTTTCTTCTTCTTTTTTGTAGGCCACTGAGGTTAAGTGACTTGCCCAGGGTCACACAGCTAGTAAGTGTCTTAGGCCAGATTTGACCTCAGGTCCTCCTGACTCCAGGGCCACTGCTCCATCCACTGAGCCACCTAGCTACCTTGGGGGAGCTGTTCTTGAGGATCTATACTCTTATCTATAACCCTAGTATCCTACTATTGAAAAAACAAACATCTTTTTTGATATGGAGTTTTTTATTTGTTTATGTCTTGTCCATCACCTATCCTGTAGTAGGTACTGAATAAATGATTGTTTGCTTGGCTAACCAGTTTCTCCAAACAGATTGTAATCTCCATGAGAACAGAAGTTAATTCTTCTACTTCTTTGCATTTCCCAGGTACCAAGTACTATGTTTTGAAAATAGTAGGTACTCAATAGATGTTTGATTTAATTTAATTCTCTGCCACTTTCACATACCTATGTGCCTTTGATCATTCACTGGAGAAGTGTTACCTATTCCCAAAGAAGGAAGGACCTCTCAATTCCCAAGGTCATTTGATAAGGTTATTGGGGGAAGCAGCGCAAGGGATCATACCCATTTTATCCATATCCCAGCTACTGACACTGCCAGGTAGCTTCTGTGGGAAGGCCAAATGCATCTTGTGGTAGCTCTGGCATCATAAACATCAAACCTGATGGATGAGGAGGTGGAGACAGCTACCCCAACATGCCTACCCAGGCTTTTAGTAGGCTGCAGCCATGCTTCCTAATGGAAATACATTTCTCTCTCTCTCTCCTCCCATTATCCAGATATAGACACTCAGAGACTAGAGAATGAACCAGCCCTTTTACCTTGCGCATTTTTCTTGGAAGGCAGCCCTAAATCAGCAAACGAAGAGGATGAGAAGCGAAGAGAAACCTTGGAAAAAGTGTTTAGTCTGGTACCTTGATGAGATGCAAGTTTGAAGAACAGACTATTTTCCCAGGGCACATCTGGAGTTCTATTTCTCTGATTTGACTCTGTGCATGAAATTAACTTCCTTTAACAAGTGGTTCATTGGGTTGTGACTAATGCTGAGATGGCTTTGCTTTAATTGTCATTTTAAAAACATTTTTATCACCCACAGGGCAGCACAGAGTGGCCTCCTTCGCATTTAATGCACAAAGAGAAGATACCAAAATACCAGAAAGCAGTTAAGGGAGCTCCGTCGCTGTATTGGAGCCCACAGGAGAGAGAGAGTCACTGATCACCGGGGTCAGAAAAGTCGAGGTAGGAGGATGGGAAGCAGCTAACAAAGGAAATGCCAGACTCCAAGGTCACTTGTTTTCCATACAAATAGCTGCTCTCTTGACCTTGAAAGTTGATCTTCTGGACTATCAGATTACATCAGACACAGACAAACTAATCTCTTTGCCACAATGCCACCCAAAGCCACTGCCCAATTCAGCAGCATGTGATGTAGTCCAGTAAGAAGGAATCACAGAGAAAACTGTATCTCTACCATTTATGTTTATCTATCAACTACATGTCTGTCTGGGCAGCTAGATGGTGCAGTAGAGAGAGTACTGGGCTTGGAAGCAGGAAGACTCATCTTCCTTAGCTCAAATCTGGCCTCAGGCACTTATTAGCTGTGTGACCCTGGGCAGGTCACTTAACCCAGTTTGCTCAGTTTCCTCATATGTAAAATGGGCTGGAGAAGGAAATGGCAAACAACTCCAGTATCTCTGCTAAGAAAATACCAAATGGGGTCACGGAGAATCGGATGTGATTGAAAACAACTGAACTACAAACATGATTTAGTAGATAGAAAGCTGGCCTTGGAGCTGGTAAGGCCTGAGTTCAAGTCTCCCCTCAGATACACACTGTGTGTCCCCTGGGCAAGTTACAACTTCTTTGGACTCTATGCTGTCCTCTGAGACTCTTAGCTGCAGAGAAGGTGCTGCTGGAGGCAGTTTGCTCAGCCAGGAATTCCCTACACCAATGAAATTACAAGACTAGTCCTTTATCTCTATTGCTTCAATGCTAACAATAACTGACAATATTACACACACACACACACACACAGACATATGTATATATAATACATACATATATACACACTTCTATATGTGTATATATATAAGGTTTGCAAAGTGCTTTATGAATATCACCTAATTTCATCCTTACAACAGCCCTGGGAGGGAGGTGCTATTATGGTCGCCATTTTGCAATTGAGAAAACAGAAACAGACAGAGATTAAGTGGCCAATCACTTCCTCACCAAACATCCTCCCCATTAGTGATGAGCTTGTGTGTCTTCAACTAAGCTGGCCCTTACACATCTATTCAGTCTCCAGGGGTATAGTCCAAGCCTCTCCAACTTAGGTGGATGTGTTGGTAAGCAAAATGGGCTCCTTAGCACTTAGTTCAACAAGTGTCCTTGAAGAGTTTGGCTTTTGTTTGCTTTGAGTAATTCAGTATATTTCATTGAGTCTTACTAAGTGCTAAGCCCCAAGCCCAAACCCCTATTAGGTGTAAA
>CM053623.1:432479472-432499948 GCA_028646595.1 Phalanger gymnotis
CCCATCACCTTGCTTTCCTTAGTTAAGCAGATCAAAAGAACCTGTGCTTTCTGGGTGCTGGCAGCTTTCTGGGTGCTCGCTGTGGGTGGATCTTACACCCCCACAGAAGCTGCTAGCCAGATTGTTGAAACAGTGGACCCGCCAGACCTTACGTTCCATGGTCATTCTTTTGAGAACCCAGAGTCACCTTTCACACCAAGATGTTAAAAAAAAGTTATTTCATGGGATTCTAGGAACATAGATCAAGATGATTTCAGAGTTGGAAAGGAGCTGGTCTAACCCTTTCTTTTTAAATAGGAACTGAGGCTCAATGACGTTTAAGTGACTTGTCCAAGGCCACACAGTATGAGAAATAATCATCTTACCAAGAATTCCACCTGGCCATGAGTGAATTAAAAAAAGAAAAAGGATTTTTATTTCACATCATTTCTGATGGGAGACTTGGCCTTTAACCCCTTGTGAAAAAGGGTCACTTTGTAAGTGCAAGCACACCTTAAGTCAGTTACAAAACTTTTTGTAACCCATCCTGATTCAAATTTCCCACCCCAAATTCCACTGGTCAGCATTCCAGGGTTCACAGTATGACAACACCTAAACCCCACCCCCACATGGGTCTAAACCCCTGCCTACATCTTCTTATTTCCACATTTCAATTCCATCCCCTCTATTCATCCTCATATACTTTATTCTTTATTTAATAAAGGAAATGCCAAGCCAAAAAATACTTCTAGTCTCTTCCCAGTTCATCTGCATCAGACAGCATGAGAAAGGAATTTTCTCAATTGCTAAGAAAACTGACAAAAGCTATTGAATTGAAGATTCAAACCAGGATATTCCACTATTGAAGACAGCTTCTGGGTTAATGGGCCACATTCTTGGTGAGCCAAACATAGTATGTTTTTCTTTTTTTTTAAGACACATAGGAAAAAGGCCTTCTCAGAACAAAAGAGGAGGAGCCTGCTACCAGATATGCTGATTATCAGGTGGCCGATATCCCCCACTCTACAAGCAGTTTTATCTCTTACATTAGACACCTGTATGACTCCAGATCGTGTTTCATATAATTTATGTGGAAACGAAATTCAGTCATCTCTTTTACACAGTAAATACCGGAGTCAGAATTTGAACTCAGGTCCTCAGACTTCAGATCTAGCACTTTTTCCACAATACCTTCAATTTACTTTGACTTTTGCATATGCTTATTTATACACATTTGTCCTAATGAGATATAAGTTCTGTGAAGGCAGAAACAATTTCACTGTTGGCTAAGTCTTTCCAGCAGCCAGAACAGTGCCTGGTATGCATTAGGCTATTAGTAAAGGTTTTTTGATTGATAGGAAGGAGAGGGAAGGGTGCTGTGAAATCAAGACAATTTAGCGGGGGGCAGGTCCAAAAAGCAGAGGACTTCTTCTCTACCGTAAGAATAGAGCAGCTTTTGTTTGTTAAGACTGTTGGCATGTGTTGGTTAGTGTAGCTGTGTACACACTAAGCTTGGGGACAAAGCTAGTTTCTTATTTAGAACTGACAAATCCTTAATCCTCAGAGCTTCTCTTTTCCTTCCCTGAGTTGGGTTCATAGTATTTACTTGCTTAAGCCAGGGAGCTGCTGAGAGGATTAAAGACCACCAAGTTAGTGCTGACCACCGGTGAAGAGAAGAGTAGACTGGGCATTAAGTGGACATCACCAAAGGAAAAAAAGATTTCTAAAAGGAGGAGGAAATGAGTTCATATACAAATAAAGGGCCTCCTTGATTGAGATATGTGGTGGGATAGAAATGAGACGGGGAACAGAATTCCAGGGAGAAGGATATTAGGACAAATCTCCAGGTCCACAGAGTTCTCTAGCCTAATTTAAACAACTAGAAATAATGAATCCCTTCCTCCACAGAGACTAAAGCTTGGACACCTTAAATAATGACATCCAAATGAGAAAACAGGAATCCCATATCTGTCTTGCACAGGAGCACTCTGGACTCTTCATATTTCAAAAGCAGAGAAAGAGACTTGTTGAATTTCTCACAGATTGCACATGCACACTAATTTTCCTACAAAGGCAATTATTTCAGGAGAAGCCAAGAAGAGGAGTGCCTGTATTGTTGTTGTGTTTGTCCTTAGTTCTCAAAGAGGACCATGATATCAGGGAATGATGACATGACTTGCAGTTGGCTTTGATTTGAGTGACGGAGGGCTGTGCAAGGTCACCAGCCTCACTTTCTCCTCCACAGCCATCTGGGTCCAGTAGCCAGATATCCATCAGGATGATCAGGGAAGGTCCAGGATGCAATGGGAGACCCTGGCCCTTTCAGGCTAAGGCATTTTCAAGTTCTCACTTTGAGTGAAGCAACACCTATTCAGTGAATAGGCCTCTTTAAGAAGAGAATCAAGGGGTTGCCCCTTTAATAATAAAAAATCAAACTTGGAGGGGAGGACCCTCGGGGTTGCTGGCCAAAAGAGAAACAGTTACTATTTACATTCACTCTGTGCTAGGAGGGCAGGGTCCTATTGTCCAATCTATGAGCTCAAGAATGAACTGGGTTTAAGGCTTGGTCTTTGAGAAAAAAATCTAGCCAGTAAACCCCCCGAAGCAACTTTCAGCCAACAAAATGTACGTTCTTTTGAGCAGAACAACCTCAGGTGTGTAACTTGGAGTTTATACACTGGTTTCACCTGGGTCCAAAGGTTGGATCTGGCGGAGCAGTACTTCCAAAATTCTACAGGAACAGTCAGGCTGAAGAGAATGGGAAGCTCTCAGTAATGAAATGTTCATGATGCAAGCAAAAACAATTGGATGCAAAAAAAATAAAAGAGGGAGGGAGTGGTTTAAAGAGACTGGTGTGTACTAGCTGGGAATTCACTAATTTAGATTTTGATAAGTTATGTAAAGAGAGAAGATGAAAAGCCGGTTTAGTAACAGAGTGAAAACAAGAGTACAGGACCTATTAGAATGGTCAGTAGGAACAATAAACCTCAGACAGCTGGACCTCAGAATGGAGTTTAGGATCCTCCGGACAGCTAGGTGGTGCAGTGAGTAGAGCACCGGCCCTGGCAGGAGGACCTGAGTTCAAATCCAACCTCAGAGACGCTTGACACATGTACTAGTTGTGTGAACTTGGGCAAGTCACTCAACCCCAACTGCCCTGCCGCCCGTCCCCCCCCACCAAATAATGGGCTTTCTAACTCCCACCCTACCCTTATAGGGGATGGAGGAATGTCAAAGAAAGGATGATAATGGTGTAATTACTATAAAGAGGGAATTGAGTGTAGTGAATAGGGGGCTGATCTCAGAGTCAGAAACACCTGGGTTCAAATCCGGCCTCTCACATATACTGGATAGGTAATAATAAGGAAGTCAATACTAAGCAAGTCAATGAACCTCCCTGTGACCCAGGCTACTTGAATACAAGGACCTTCGTCGACAAAAGGAATATTCTCAACAGGAGTTTTCTTGACCAATGAAATCATAAGACTGTTTCCCCTGTCACTCCAAAACTCAAACCAGATCATAGAGAAAAGGCTGAAATATTCAGCACCTATCTATTGTGTTTGTTGTCTAATTTTCAGATCGGCGCACAAATGGTCAACAGGGAATCCTGACCTTAAATAAGCAGGGCCAGAGTATTTTACTATCTTCAATGAATTCAAGTCATGAGACATGGGGAAACTATATACCAAGGGACTAGAAGAAATAGTGGATGTTAGCGATGAGCCTCTGCTGGTGATTTTGGGGAAAAAATGTGACTGGAAGAGGTGCCACAGAATTGGAGATAAGCAATTAGATGGTGCAATAGATTGAGTGCTAAACAGGGAGTCAGAAAGCCCCGAGTCTGAATCCAGCCTCAAACATGTACCAGTTGTATGACCCTGGGCAAGTCACTTAATTTCTGTCTTCATTATCTGTAAAACAGGGATAGTTATGGTACCTACCTCACAGAACTGTTGGAGGATAAAATGAGATGACACATGTAAAGATCTTTACAGGCCTTAAAGTGCCATAATATGGGGTAGTTATTATCGTCATCACAAAAGTTAGAGCTGCAGAAGACTAGAGATCATTTGGTCTTTCACTCTTTGTAGCCCTAGCACTTAGCACAGCGCCTGGCTCATTCAACTATTTTTCAGTTGTGTCCAACTCTCTGTGACCTCATGGGGGTTTTTCTTGGCAAAGATACTAAAATAGTTTGCCCTTCCCTTCTCTAGCTCATTGTACAAATGAGGAAACTGAGGCAAACGGGGTTAAAATGACTTGTCCAGGGTCATAAAGCTAGTAAGTGTCTGAGGCCAGATTTGAACTCAGAAAGGTCAGTCTTCCTGACTCCAAAGTGGGTGCTCTATCCAATGAGCCACCCACCTGCCCTTCCTGGCCCACAACAAGTGCTTAATTAATGTTCATTAACCTACTTCCTGACTGATTAAACTCTCTTATTTTATGGAAGAGGAAACAAATCCTTAGAAAGGTTGCAACTAGGTAGCAAATAGCACAGCTAGGATGTGAAACCAGCTTGTTTGCTCCCAGGTTCCTGTTCTCTCCATTACAACATGCCATTTCTCAAGTCATGTCCCAGTTTAAAAAAAAAAAGCTGGGAATCTTCCAGTTATTGCCCATTGACTTAGATTTAGTTTCCTGTCAATTTTTCAGAATGTATTATTGAAGGGACAGCTAAGGAGCATTTGGAAAAGGAAGCACTGATGTGGAACCAATATATATTTATCAAGCATAGATCACAAGTAGCCATTTCCTTTTATAGGGTTAATGGACCAAGGGGATGCCAAAGACAGACAATGCTGAGATTTCAGCAAGGCACTTGACAAAGTCTTTCATGCTATCCCTGTGTGGGCAAGGAGGAGAGACTGGAGCTAGGTGACAGTGAAGGGAGGCAGATGCAGTATGGGTGAATGACTACATCCACAGAGCAATGATTTACGGAAACTTGGAGAGAAGTCTCTAGTGCAGTGTTCCAGGAATCTGTCTTTGGTACTGTGCTGTTCCATGTTTTTACTGATGACTTGGAGGGAGGCACAGATGGCACATTTATCCAATTTACATATGGAAGCAAGCTGGGAGGCTCCAAAAATGCCAAGACCCAAAAAGATCTCAATAGACTAGAAAGATAACTTGAATCAAATAAGATGAAATCTAATTGGGATGAATGTCAATTTCTATAATTGGGTCAATAAAATCAAACTGTCCAAAAATAAGACGGCAGAACTATCGATTGATAGAATTCATGTTAAAAATATCTAGCAATTTTACAGGGCAGGTTCAACACAATCCTTGATATTTTGTTTTATTTTGAAACTGGCCCCATGATTTCTTTTGTTGGTATAGGGAGCTCCCAGTGAGGGAACCCCTTCTAGCAATGCAGGTTGGCACATTCTCTGTAAATCAGAGTTTTAGAGTTATCTAGAATTGAAATGTTAAATGAGAAGCTGAATATTCACCCAGGCTCACATGTCCACTTTGTGTCAAAGGCAGGACTTGAACCCAGGTCTTTCTGCCAACTAACATGCTGCCTGAAATATATTGTCCAAAACAAGGCAGATACAATCCTCCTGAATTCTGCCCTCAGTAGGGCATATTTTGAGTACTGCATTCAAATACGGGGACCATATTTTAGAAAGAAAACTGATTAAAAAAACCCAATACCGAATAACAGTACTTTACATATATTATCTCATTGGGTTTTCACAACTACCCTGGGAGGTGAGCGCTATCATTATCCTCATTTTTACAATGAGGAAAATAATCAAGTGACAACTAGTAAAGTTCTAAAGTAAAATTCAAGTTCCAGTCTTCCTGATTCCAAGTCCAAACTTTTATCCTAGGAAGTTAGATGGTACAATGGAGAAAGCATTGGAATAGTGCTTTACGAATATTAGTTCATTGGATTCTCACGACAACCCTGGGATGCTATTATTAGCTTCATTTTACAGGTGAGGAAACTGATTCAAACAGGGGCTAAATAATTTGCCTGGGTTACAGAAAAGGTAAGTGTCCGAAGGCAAATTCGAACTCAGGTCTTCCTGACTTCAATTCCGGTGCTCTATCCACTGAACTAACCAGGGGCATCAGTGGGTGTATTCATTCCCACAATAATAAACTATTAACTTATATAGCAATTATGTTACAAAAACCTTTTCCTGATAGCAACTTTAGGAGGCTGGCAATGAACATATACACTGTTATCATCGCCATTCGAAAGACAAAGAAATTGAGACCCAGAAAAAAATGAAATCTGTGGAACAATGGAGCTCTGCCATTACCTGTGTGACCTTGGGCAAATAATTTAACCTCTCTACTCCTCAGTTTCTTTATCTGTAAAATGAAGAAGTTGGATCAGTTGACCTGTATGGTTCCTTCCAGCTCTAAATTTATGATCCAGCATCAGGGCTGGTAAACAATGGAGCGAGGAACTAAACCCAAGTCCAGAGGTGATGCCAGGACACCATGCTACCCTTCACTGATCTGGTTTATCTCCCTCCCTTTTCTTGCTTGAGGCATTCCTACACACAACTTTAGATCTTGCTCATCAAACCTTTCCCCAACACATGCACACACACGCACACACACACACACACACACACACACACACACACACACACACTGAAATGGGAAAACTTTGCTCAGCATGTTGCACTGCATACAATAAGCATTTAATAAATAATGACTGAATGAATGAAAGCATATTTATTACATTAAGTCAGATTGCCTTCTAAGAGGCCTTCTGGCCTTGGAGACCAGAAGACCTGGACCGGAATCCCACCAGAAATTTACTGTGTATATGACTGTGGACAAAGCTCTTAGCTTCTCACACCCTCAGTACTCTCATCTGTAAAATGAGGACCATGATGATAATAACACTTGTAACACTTACTCTCATGGGATTGTTCAGACAATACAATGCATGTAAAGTGCTTCGGTAATGGCAGAGCAACGCGAATGTCAGCTATCATGATTTTTTTATCCAAATTTGTCTTGCATATGTTCATTTCTTTCCCACACAATGGAAAGCAGTTTTATTATATGCCCAACTTAACTGTGTCAATCCTAGCATATCCAGAGCTCCACACAGGGAGACTGCCAGAGCCCCATACTCACATGTCATTATGCAACATTCCTTCCCGTTTCTAGAAAAGATATTTATTTTTAGATTTATGTATAGATCCTAAATTCAGCTGCCATTTTAAATCCAATGCCTTACTCCCTTCCCAGTCTCTATTCCACATCCTTCATACATAGACACAACTTGCTATACATATATGTATGTGTATGTATATATGTATGATATACATATAGGCATGTATGCATATAATAAATAGCATGTGACTGAATTTACATATAATATATAAATACACATATAAATTTAGTATATATACACACATACGTGTATTTATACTTATGTAACAGCATGAGACTGAGCTTATATAATTTATAAATACATATATATATTTAGTATATATACATCACATATTTATACTTATATAACAGCATGAGACTGAATTTATATATAAATGTATAAATACATACATATATAAATTTCGTATATATACATATACACATATTAATATTTATGCATTAGCATGAGACTGAATTTATAAATATATAATATATAACAAATATACATTATATATAAACTCAGTGGATAGATATGAATTCAATCTCGTGTGACTTCTTCTAGTTCTTTTTAAATAAAATTATGTAGTTATGTATGTATTTTAAATTATTTTACTGACAGATGGTATCTTTTATTTTAACAACACTTTAGTGGATGAGTACTATAAAGAACAGGGGCTAATTAACCTCCTTTTGAGGCAAATTACGGCGGGGGGCGGGAAGGGTTATTTTATGACCAACTCCCCCCTCTTTGCCCTGGACTGGTGCCTCCCTCTACTGGGACTTCCAGCATACATAGGCTACAATATCCTGGATACACTGAGCCTTGAGTGAACATCAACTTTGTTCACATTGAATTATAATCTCCGTAGGTGAAATCTTTCCTTCCTGAAATCTGTGGCAAGATAAATGGCAAAGTGAAGGAAAACGTCCACTGACTGCTTTATCGACCTGCTTGCCAGCCCATGAATGGTGCATAATAAAAATTTACGGAAAATTAGAAAAAAATGTCGTTTATTCTAATTCTCCTGAAAGGGAAAACTAATGCTGTGTAGAGACCCTGCATTCTCCCCACACCCCCAAAGCCCTAAAATCCCCACCAAAACCCTCAAACAGCAACTATTTAAAAATCTTGCAATTTTATTTGCATATAAAGGCCGCTAGATATAGAATATCACAATAAATTTAAAGAAACAACTGCTTTCCTAAATTCCATTAACAAGATAAACATAAAATGGAATAAAGCCTGACAGCATTTACAGTGGAAGAACAGAAATACCTATCTGCGACAATATTTTGTGCTAGCAAGATTGCATTTACACACAGTGCAAAATAAGGGGGGGGGGGGAGAAGAGAGAAAATAAGGAGACAATTCAAGGAGATTTAAATATAAAGGACAACTAAGCCTTATTTTAGATCGGCTCCATTGCATCCATTTGATTCTATACATGTCGGAAACTGCACCTAGATTTAACGCAAGCTCATCGAGGCCTTGAGCACTGCTGGGAAAATGTGTTACGTCTTTCGTAGTTTAGAGGTGCCGAGCAACATAACTCTGTAGCTGTTATGCTGGCAATATTAAATTCCTAGCTTAGTTATAAATGCACAAAAAATACTTATATATATATAAATTCATATTTAAAAGAAGTCTCCACTTACATGTTTTTCTTTTTTTTCATTTTTTTGCTGCATGAAACAAATGTTCTTTATGGATTTCATCCCCATATTTTTAAAGCTAAAATAATTTAAAAAATTAACCAAAATAATAAGAAAGCATATCATCACAAATACCAATGCTGCTAACTAAACCGCCCTTTGAAAGAGGCCAGAAACATCAGATCTGAGGCTCATTCCATCCCCTTGATGTAACTCGTGTTACCGTGGGGAGGAAGGCATGTGCCTTGAGGTGCGTGCAGAGATGACCCTTCAAAGTCAACTTCTATCCAGAAGTCTGCTATACATCGGGGCCACACTTACAAACAAAGGACATCACAGAATAAAAATCAAACAGTACTCAACAGTTGTGCAAATCTGGGTGATTTTATAAAAAAAAAAAAACCCAACACTGCCTCTGTCTTTTTTTTTTCTTCCAGCTTGTATCATATAAAATAACATTTTTCATCTCTTAAAAGAAAGCTTGGCTGTCCTTTGGAGAACACTAATGATTTACAATGGCATGGTCATTGAGAAAACAGGAGTCATTTTACAAATCCACAATGCTTTATCAATTTAAAACGGATGCCGCATTTCAAAAAAAAAATTAAAAGAAAGAAATAGAAAAAGAAAAGGGGAAAAAAAAGCACAACCTCTAGCATCGTTTTTGTACCAGCAATTTTACAGAAAACTCACAGAATTTGGAAAGAAACATGTAAGAGAATGTAAGTTTAGAATTAGAAAAATGGCAGTTTATCGACCTTCCTTCCTTCGCTCCAATTGGGGCATTTAGAGTGCTTCATGATCCTTGAGGGTTTGGAAGGTCAAATATAATGGGAGGGTTGGTTGGCTGAAAGCTGACCGTACACGTTGAGGCGTTGATGTACGTTGTGTAACCGTCTGTCATGATGCCGTAACCTGCGGGGAGAGTGGTTCAGCTGACTGTTACAGGCACAAATGGTGGTAACCTCAATGTAACTTCTATAGGCTACTCAAAGTCAACTTTACTGGTGGGTGGTAGGCTGAAATTCAGCTGAGCTACTCCAGATGTTAGCAGCTTCCAAAAGTTGCCACCTATTTCTTCTCTTTAAAAAAGAAATGTGTGTTTTATTCTAGTTCAAATAAAAAAGATTGTTTTTTTTTAATTTTTTTTTGTTCCCGACAACATAGAAGTTAGGACATAGGGAAAGGCTGTATGGTTGCTTTACCACTTAGCACGGGGATAGATGCTAATCTCTCTGTTTCTTGTTTTAAATAATAACATCTTAAGATTTAAAACCCGAAGGAACTCTAGAAGTCATCTAGTTCCACTGTATTTTATGGATCAGGAAACTGAGACCCAAAGGGAGTAAGTGACTTAACCAAAGTCACATAGCTAGTAAATGGCAAAGTCAGGATTTGAACCCAGATACTCTCATTAAAAATCTGGTGTTCCTTTTGCTGCCTCATGGTTTTCTGCTTTGTGTAAGAGTACTGATGAACAAAAGACTGAGACATCTCTGTGTGTTTTTACTTTTGCAGCAAATGGAAGCACTTCCTGGGTACTATTTAAGTAATTGCTGTGACCTATAGAAAGAGGCTAATGAAATCACTCTCAGCATGTGTGTGTGTGTGTGGGGGGGTGTTAGGGAAAACTTTAAGAGCTAGGTGAGCAGTGTGTGTGTGCGTGTGCACGTGTGTACATGTGTGTATGTGTGTAGGGGTTTGGGGAAACCTTTAAGAGCTAGGTGAGCAGTGTGTGTGTGTGTGTGTGTGTGTGTGTGTGTGTGTGCAGGCATGCATGTATGTGTGTGTGTGTGGAGGGGTTTGGGGAAACCTTTAAGCTAGGTGAGCAGTATGTGTGTTGTGTGTGTATGTAGGCATGTATGTATGCATGTGTGTGGAGGGGTTTTGGGAAACCTTTAAGTTAGGTGAGAAGTATGTGTGTGTGTGTGTGTGTGTGCAGGCATGTATTTTTGTGTGTGGAGGGGGAGGGGTTTAGGGAAACCTTTAAGAGCTAGGTGAGCAGTGAGTGTGTGTGTACATGCATGTATGTGTGCATCCCTGCATGTGCATTCACCTAGTTGTGGATAATGCACTATACCTCCAAGATCTAGACATCACGACTCATTTTTCCCTTTCCTATGAAGTGTTTGCTCTTCTGCTGCTATGATTCAATTAATCTTTTTAATAAAATAAGATATTAGGATATGTCATTATGACTTGGGGATTTAGGGACATTGGGAAATGGTTTGGTAAAAATCTACTTGAAGAGAGTAGGGTTTGGGGAAACCTTCAAAAGCTAGGTAAGGGGTGTGTGTGTGTGTAATGCTGAGGAAACCTTTAAGAGCTAGGTGAGCAGTGTGTGTGCATGTGCGTGCGTGTGTGCGTGTGTGTGTGTGTGTGTGTGTGTGTGTGTGTGTAATGCTGAGGAAACCTTTAAGAGCTAGGTGAGCAGTGTGTGTGCATGTGCGTGTGTGTGTGTGTGTGTGCAAGTGTATGTGTGTAAGGCTGAGGAAACCTTTAAGAGCTAGGTAATCAGTGTGTGTGTGTGTGTGTGTGTTTTCCTGCTGAAAATTCTCCAAGTATATGAACCTACGGAGGGTCAATGGAAAAATCTCCAGGGGGAGTGGGGAAAGCATTTACATGGGCAGTGTTTAGTTCTGAGGTCATAAAGTCTCGTTATCGCTCTCCATCGAGATGTTTGGTATTTGCCCTCTTTCTGCCCTCTTCAGCTGTCTTAAAGGAATAAAAAAAAGGGCAAGTTTATTTGAATATGATCTCCTCCCCTTTAAGCAACTTTACTGTTTGGGGGCTTTAATGGAATCCCCCCTCTTCTTTGCCTGAGTGAACTGAGGGCAATTTAAAAAAAATTAAGAGGGGGGAAAAAAGGTGTATGGCTTTTTTAAACCTGCTCTCAAAATCATAGGCATTTCCCTCAGAAACCTTGCTTAGAAATGAGTTAAAAAATGTGGCTCTGGAATTCTTTCCAGTCTCCCTTGTTAATCAAGCCTAAAAGCCTTCTCCTCCTTCTCTGAGAGAGCAGCCTCAAAGACAGGGCAGGTTGGAGGCCCTGCTCTCTCTGAGGGCCGTGCCCCGGCTTTCTACCTGCTCAGCTGGCGCCTGCTCTCAGAGCAATCTGAATTTTCTCTTGGCTCTGTGGGAGGATTTTCAATATGCTCTTTATTACCACCTAACCAGGAAGCCTCTGGGTTTGTGAGCTTGGCAAAGCAAACTTTGTGGTTTTTTTTTTCTTTGCCTTCCTTTTCTGGCGCATGACTCTGAACATCCCTACTCTACTGTGAGCGTACAAAGCATTGTCGAGCTGCGGTGGGGAGAAGCCGTTGAGATGGGGGCCTAACCAGCTTCCTGGAGAACGGACCCCACTGCCCAGTCCCATCAGTGCAGGATCTGGTAATGCCGGTGATACTCTAGTCTCCCTCTGAGTGTGGGTGTCCCCACCCGGGAGAAGCCAAGACAAAAGAAACTTCATGATGTATTTTTTAAAAAGATTAGACTATGATCGCCCTGTGAATAGAACTCCCCGCTCCCCTTTCAGTGCTTGGCCCATGGTAGTTTAATCAATGTTAGTTGACTGAAAACTAGGAATTTTTGATTCCACAGAGTTACAAAGGCCTACAGTAAACTGTAGAGAAACACAAGCCTCTGCCCCAGAACGAATTACAGAACAGAATCAATCAGACATTAAGAAAAGTAATGTTTTCATTTATTTCACCCTCTGTAGAGTAAAAACTGGACAGGCAAATAAGAGGAGATAAATCATTCTAAACTTACTGATAATTGTATTTGTTTTGTTTATCTACCATCCCTTTCCCTCTCTCCTCTTGCTCAGGCTCTAAGGAGAGAGAGTAATACAATGCAAAATTGTAGCTTTGGGGTCAAAGGACCTGGGTTCATATCTTGCATATGTATAGCCTTGGACCTTCAACCTTCTCATCTAAAAAAAAAGATGGCTCCTGAGATCCCTTTGAACTCTGGTTGTACATGGTTCATATATATGGAGCCCTCCTCACTTGTGGACTTTTCATTTTTGCAAACAGCTAGATGAACCCTGTTCATGTACAAGAGAATCAGTTAGGACTATTCACAATCAACATGCCAACACTTTAGAGAAGGGTGGGCTGGGTTATAAATGTTGTTACCCTCGATTTAAGCAAAGTAAGATTTTTTTAAAAAGGGTACAGTTGCCAGAGTGTTGGATTCATAGCTAGAGAACCCAGGCTCAGATCCTGGTTCTGTTACTTGCTACCAAGTGTTTATCATGAAAATGTCAATCTTTCTGGGTTCCAGGACTACCACCTTTAAAATAAGGGTGCTAGACCAGAAAACCACTGAGGTTCCTTCTACCTCTGAACCTCTAACTTCTGAGAAAGTATCTGTGAGGCATTCAGGTCTTGTGAATTTTCCTATAGCTAACCTTGAAAGGCAGGGGAAAAGTCAACAGATCTGGTTCCCATTTGTGCAAGGAATTGATTACTCTGTTTAGCCTGACTTGGAGCTAATAGTCCTTGACATTTTGGGGAAGCCCTAAATGGGTCTTTCAGCATCTATCTGCAAAAAGGCCTGTCTATGTAGCACATAGATCATAGCATAACCAAAGGCACCTCGATCAGACCAAATCTATTTCTACAGCCGTGGTTTCCACATGGGCATCAATTTCCCTTCTCTCATTTCATACCTTCATGAATTCCACCAAAAACATGGAGTTTGGGCCGTACTCGTCTCTGCACCGTATTTAACAGTTCAACACAACCAACTCGCTGAAGCTCCTTGGGGACCCAGTCTCGAAAACCTGAGGGCAAAATGAAATCAATACTCTTAATTTTCTCTCTTCAGGTAAGGTTTCATTTAGACTTTCAGGAAGCCATAACTCACTGAAGGTTTATTACATTATCTGTAATCCTAACCTCTCCATTAAAGCTTACAATGCCTTTTAAGAAACTTTTCACTCATCACTTTGTCTTCTTTAGAGTCTTTTTTTTAGTTTCAGGTTTTTTTTTCTCCTCTTAATTAACATTTTTTCCCCGTATAGAATTTGATTTATTCAACTACTAGGTTTCAAATCCTCTCTGTGAGCTGAAACTTGGTGACATTTATTCCTGGCAGTGTTACATGGTCTCCCACCCCCTTTCTCTTTTTTCTGTGTCTGGGTCTGTGTTTGTGTCTCTTTCTCCTCTTTTTCAATTCTGTACCTTTCTCCTTATTACTTCCTTAATGCTCCATCTACCCAAAGAGCAGGTTTACTTCCGAGATGCTCAGATTGAGGAGGGTTGGTAAGGAGACATTATACAGTGGCCTCCATGCACCTGGGTCTCTCTAGACAATTCAACTCTTGGCTCTGAGTGATTTCCAGTGACCAGAGTCTGCGAAAGCTAGGTTACCTCCCCAGGCTGATCACCAATGATAGGTAACAACATGACCCATAATGGTATCCAGCAAGCTGGGGCTAATTGACTACTTTTAAAGTAAAAGCCACTTAGTTCCACACTTAATGCAGAAAATCCATAAAAAACTGACATCAATTATCACAAAAGTCGGCTGTCAGGATGGTTACAGTCTGAAATGGAATCTGTAGGGATCAGATGGAGGTGGGGGCTGGGCATAAAGGGGGAGGCTGGGAAGAGTAGTGGGTCCAGGAAGCTTTAGCACAAATCTGTTTGTGGCACCATTATGTTATTTATACCTATCAACCCCCCCACAAAACCAAACAAGCAACACAGGGGCCTAACTCAAGGTAGATTTGGACAGAGGCTGGGAAGAAAGTTGACCATTTAATTCAGCGAAATTGAAAAAAAGAACATTGAGCCCCACTCTGTGCAAAATCAGTTAAGGCAGACCATAAATAATGGTATGTGGGATATGGAGGGGAAAGGGGGAGATACATCCCAAGACGAGTATCTGGTAAGCATGGAAAGCTGGGTACTTTTCACTGACCCAGGGGAGAGCATGGGAGCTCTTTGAAAAGGGGAAAGGTACCCACCACCAAAAAATTATAGGCATATTCCTTCATTGCTTGCGTTGCTTTGGTTTTTAAGGGGGAAAAATCACTTTTCATAGAAAATGACCAAGGGAAGGGAAGTTCTTTTATCACTGGGTGTGTGGATGGGTGGGGTGGATTTGGCAACTCCTCTAGCCAGAAGTGGAGAATTTAAAGATGCTTTGCAAAAGGTTATTTCCAGTCTCCCTCAATGGATGCAATTAGTAACATGTGCAAAATGTGCCTACAAAGTCATGCTGAAACATCAACTGCATGCTTTATTTTAAGCCTTCCATCCCCTTTTCTTTGGAAGCTTCATAATACCAAGCTATGCCCTCCAGCTTCCCTGGTAGCATTTGGTTGTTCTTAACCTCTAGTCCCAAATCTCCTTGCAGCCTCCTACTGAGGGAGGGTCAGGAAGGGCTATTAAGGAGTTCTCCTGCTGGCTCAGAGTGATGGAGAGATGGACAGTCTCTGAAAAGCACAGTGGGGCAGTTGGGGGAAGGGAGAGGGATTTCTGGGGAGGGTAAACCTGATGGGGGAAGGGTCTTTGCAAAGTTTTTCTTGAAGGTTTGTTATTTAAACATCTGTCGCCACAATTTGCTTTCATTCCAGGCTGAAGGATTTGTCCATGTTTGCAGTGAAACTGTTATAGTTCCTGGGTAACCCCAAACACATGTTTGAATGCAAGTACCTAGTCCAGTGGGGGAATTGTAGAGATCTGCAGCAGTTTAGGCTCTTTTCTTATTCTGGGCCCCAGATTTTCAAGAGCTGCCATTGTGGCTAGCACCCTTGCCCTTATCATAAATGAAAGGGACCTTAGAGGCCATCTTATCCAACACACATAGAGAAATGGGGTTCCAGAGAAGTTAACTCATTTGCTCAAGGTCATACAGTTAGTACCTTAGGCAGGATTTGAACATAAGGCTTCTTGATTCCAAATCTAGGGCTCTATCCGCTAATCCCTCCCAATTTGCATTTGGGGGAATACAACAAATGTTTCTATTCATCTTTGAGAGGGATCAAGAAATGGTAGCAAGTGGCTTCCAAGGGAAATTGTCTCCAAATATTACATTTAAAATTTTTTTCTGTGCAAATAGAAGATGATAGAGAGGTTGATAACTCGAAATAACAGATGGTACACTGGATAGGGTACTGGTCTAAGAGTCAATAATACTTAGGTTCGAATCCTACCTTGGGTACTTAGCTATGTGACCTTGGACCAGTCACTTAAAACACCTCATGCCATAGTTTCTCCATTTGTAAAATGAGAGGACTAGACTTGATGGCCTCTAAGCCTGATGACCTCATAGCTCTTTAATCTAAGATCTCATGGTATTCTCCTTGGGGTTGTATTATCACCAACTCCCAACCTAGACTGGTCTCCTTAATCATGGTTTACTTAGGCTAACATTAAATTTAATATGCATAACCATATACCAGTCAGTTAGTTTTTGAGACTGCCCCATCTCATTATGGAATGAAGTTTGTCAGTCCTGGATTAAAATTTTCCCAAATGGAGGATAAAATCGTGGACAATTAACAATTAATCATGATAATGAGCCACGATTACACTTCGATAATTTGAGGAACTATGATTTCATTGAGGGTGACATTTTTCCCCTGGAGTAGACTGAGCCTCCTCTATAAAATGGTACATAGTCTTTGAGAGTGGCTTTGACCAAAATACTAACCACTTTGTGTTCAAACATGGTAATGACCCTCTCTGAAATCTGATCCCTGAGTGACTCATATTACACCACCTTTCATGTTTTGTAGGGTGTCCCAAGAGCTTATGTTATGTTCCACTGGTGTAGCCTTCGAGAGCCTAGGCTCACCTCTCATATCCCTCCTTATTTCTCTGTTATACAATGATTGCTCTTGATATCACTTCTCTCATTTGAACATCACTTCCCTGAGGGCAGAGACTATTTTTGCTTTTCTCTGTATATCCAGCACTTAACATAATGCCCTGCACACAGTAAGCATTTAATATATGCATGCTTGTTGATCTGTTGATTGGAGAAAGAGTTGACCTCACAAGTAAAAAAAAAAGTACTTTTTAAACCCATAAACTGAAAAATCAGTGTTTTTTTTTTGTTTCTTATCACAGCACTGGCTCTACTGGTTATGAAAACCTCAAATCGGACCCAGAATCTCCAGGATAAACACCTGCAAGTCACCTTTAATTATAATGGCTCACTGGACATCTTCAATTTTGCTTAATTTCAGTGTGTGTATTTTAGAGCAGGAGAGGAAGCACTTTCTCCCCAATAATAAGCGGAAGTGTCGAACTTAAAAAGACTCCTCCCTTATTCCAACTAGTTGATAAAAAAGGAAATGAACTCTGAATAAAAGCTCCAATCATTTCATGGTCATTCCCAAAGCCTCCGAGATGGGGTATACGGTGTGCTTCCCCCTCCTTCCCCGTAAGGGGAAGTTCTTAAAATAAATTATCGGGCTCAAAAGACTGTGGTGCTATATACTCATTTGATTTTCCTTGACTCCAATAAATCAAAAAATTTAATTTCAAGAACACCTGGAAGCCCAGCAGAACTGCTAAGTTTAATTATCATACTGGGCTTCTTTGAAGACATTGCTTTCTACCTCCCTCCCACATTCCCCCCCCCCTTTTTTTCCTTTTTGGCTAGAGGAAAATGATTATGCCCCTGAAAGCATTATTCATTCCTCCTGAACAAAAAATATCCACGGCGATAAAAATGATGCCCCTTGCTTTACTTACCAAGAGGAGGGCCATGTGTCATTAGTATATCAATTCCCTCTGGGATGAGGTTCCACTTGTCCAGCAAAGACTGACCTCTGGGTAGGTTAAAGCCCCATCCATTAAACCACGGCGTCCTTTGGGAAAAATAATGCAAATGGCATCAGGCCCACAGAGCAGTGTTTCATATTTTCAGAATTTTTGACTTGCCCATCCCCTCCAGCAGTTTGCATTTCTTTTTCTTCTCTTTGGAAGTGTGGTCTCTTGCAGAGGGTCCCTTTCTTTTGGCTGCCCTCAAACCAAGACATTTAAATGTGAACATGTGGGCTGCAGATCGTTCAGTGCAAAGGGGTAGTATCATCTGAGAAAGGAATATCATAAACATAAGGGAGCAATACTTTGGACGTGCACAGATATCAGAGCCACTTGGATTTCTGGCTCGGATCTGGAACAGTTTCACCATTAATTTAGAGGAAGAGTGCTAAAGCAAGCCCTCAACCTCCTCACCAGCAATTATTCCTGGCAAAATTCTGATAGGGATCCAGAAAATGCCCTTGTGGCAGTTGCTTTAAAAGGACTGCTTTGGTGAACACAAGGTTCAGCAGACAGGAAATTTGGAATAATGTGGAGCCTGGGCAAAATGAAAGTGAGAGAAGAACTCAACTCAACTCAATACAATTTGGTAGACAAGCAAAAAGCTTTTACCATGTGCCAGGACTGTGCTAGGCACTAGAATACAAAGACAAAAATCCAACACTCCCTGCCTCTGAGGAGCTCAAATTCTATTTGGGGGATCCAATACATCACAAGTCATTAAATATAAAGTACATACAAAAAATAAAGCATAGTTCCAAGAGGCAGAAAACCAATTAATTGGGCAATGTGGAAAGGCACTGGATAGCAGGTGCCATGTGAATTTTGTGTTGAAGGAAGCTAGAAATTCAAAGAGGCAGAAGTGAATAGGAAGTTCATGTCAGACATGAAGGACCACTGGTGCAAATGAGTACAGAGGCAGGAGGAGAGACGTCATGTGGGGAAAGAGGTATTAAGTCACTTTTTGCTGGAGCAGAGAGTGCATGAAGGGTAATAATGTGAAATAAGTCTAGAAAAGAAGTCAGATCACGGAAAAATGTAAATACCAGGCAGAGGATACATGTTATCCTACAGGTTCTAGGAAGCCTCTGAAGATTTTTGAGTATGGGAATGCCCTCATCAGTTCTACATTCTTGAAATACCTATTTGGCAGCTGTCTGAAGGAGGGAGTGGGAAGGGGAAAGACAAGAAATCAGGGAAACAAACTAGGAAGCCGTTCCAGGAGGCTTGACACATGTAAAGAAGGGGACAGGTGTATCAGATGTTGTGGGGGAAGACCTGATAAGGTCTGGTAACTGAATGGATGTTTGGGGGCAAGGGAGATGAGTGAGAGAGGTGAACTGAAATAATTCTGAGGTTGTAAAAACCTTGGTGGCTAGGAAAATGGTATTTCCTTCAACAGAAATAGGGAAGTCTGAAAGATGGATGAGTTTAGGGGAAAGTAAAATTAATGCCATTACATCTACTATGGACATCCATTTGGAGATACCCAGTAAGCAGTTGGTCCTGCAAGAAGAGACACAGGAGGAAGGGGAGGAGATGTCAGGGGTGGTGGGGAGAGGAAGAAACCAAGAAACAGTGGGTGCGTTCCTAACATGGACCTTTCTAAAAGCTACCAGGAAAGAGGTCTGTCACCTAACCCTAAGCATCATTTCCTTTCTCCTTTGGGCAACTTACTTTCTTCCCTTTCTCTGAGCATCCGTTTCTGCCAGCCATTAATAAAATGAGGAGATTGGATGAGTTGACTTCTAAAGTCTTCTACCTCTGAATCTATAGTTCTATGACCTCGCCTGGCCCTGGATTTGAGATACGCTTGCCATATTGTGTATTATAATGACTAGACTAAAAGTTTCATGAGGAAAGGGACCCCAATTTACTTCAAGTTTACATATGCAAATATATATGTATATATATATATGTGTGTGTGTGTGTGTGTGTGTGTGTATGTGTGTGTGTTTGTGTGAATATATACACATCCAAGTATAGGTACACACAGCCCTATGTAGCAACTAATACCCTTGCCTTATCATAGATTGTAGATTTAGAGCTAAAAGTAACTTTAGTAGCCATCTTCTCTAACACCTTCATTTTACAGATGAGGAAACTCAGGTCCACAGAGGGTAAGTGATTTGCCCAGGGTCACACAGCTAATAACTATCTAAGGTGGCATTTGAACCTAGGACTTCTTCTTTCCAAATCTAGAGCTCTATTCACTATCCTTCTTGTTTTCCATTTGGGAAATATGACAAGCATTCCTTTTCATTCTTATCTATATGCATATCTATATGTATATTATACATCTATATGTATGTATAAACATGTATATCTCAATAATTCAGATATACATGCTGATATGCACATATCTATATCCATCGATACTCATACACATATTGTGAGTGCACACGCGCATTTCCTTGTGTTTATCTGTATACCTACTAATCCCTCCAGAAGATATGACGCAGTTGGAGGACAGGAGCCATTTTCCATGCCGTCTTTGAATCCATAGCACCCATCGCAATGCCTTTGTTTGTAATGGGTGTCTAATAAAAGCCTATTGGTTTGGACTGGCATAGCAACTTGAAGAGCTTCTCAGTCTTTTCCTGATTCCACAGATTTAGATGTGACCAGATTTCTTTGAAATACTATTTGAAACCATCTTTTTTTAAAAATTTTAATTTATTTTTAATATGTTTAGTTTTCAGCATTGATTTTCACATGCGTTTGAATTACAGATTTTCTCCCCATTTCCACCCCCCCTCCAAGATGGCGTACTCTCTGGTTGCCCTGTTCCCCAGTCTTCCCTCCCCTCCGTCCCCCCATTCCCCTCCCATCCCCCTTTCCCTTACTTTCTTGTAGGGCAAGATAAATCTCTATGCCCCATTGCCTGTGCATCTTATTTTCTAGTTGCATGAAAAAAAAAA
>CM053623.1:432500448-432539487 GCA_028646595.1 Phalanger gymnotis
AGTCCCGCAGCTTTTCCCACTAACCTTCTGTATTGTCTTTGCTGTTTGTGGGTTGCGAGGTCTGGTACATGCCACAGCTCATCAATTCAGCATGCTAGGGCACTCTCCGCTCCACCCCTGGTCCTGTCGGTCCGCGGTTTGCCATGCTGCGCCGCGCGCGCTGGGCTCCGCCTGGCTCAGCTCCACTCCCCTCAGCTGGGGGCTGGGAGTTCCGTTGGGAACAGACCTCACCCTGAGACCATCCAGGCTGTCCTGGGCTGAAGCCCTGCTTCCCTCTGCCACTTTGTGGGTTCTGCAGTTCTAGAATTGGTTCAGAGCCATTTTTTTATAGGTTTTTGGAGGGACTTGGTGGGGAGCTCACGCCAGTTACTGCTTTCCAGTCGCCATCTTGGCTCCGCCCCTTGAAACCATCTTTTTGACCAAGAAGAGATTGGGGTAACTGGCATACAGTAACATGGCTACTCTGCACCACACAGAAGTGACCCGTGAACCAACCCTCCGATCACTCTGATGTAATATAAAAGCTGAGACTAGAACACATGTTCGCTGCCTTGAAGTTCATTGAGTGCATCCTTGGGCAGGGTTAATTATAAAAACAGACAATGCAGTGCAGTAGAAAAAGTGGCACATCTGGAGTCAAAGGGCCAGAGTTTGAATGCCAGCTTTGTCAACTCACGAAGCACATGTCCTTGGGCATGCCATTAATCTCTTTGGGCCTTAATCTCCTCATTTGTAAAATGAGTAGGTAGAATTAGATGACTTCGAATTCGAATCTGTGATTCCAAGGATGAAGCCTGCTGATGCAGTTCAATTCAACAGTCATTTTACTATGAGCAAGTCATAAGCACTATGTACAAAGCATTATACTAAATTCTGGGAACACAAAGAGGAAAATAAAATAGACTTTCCCGTCAAGGAGCTTGTATTCTAAAGTGGGAGGGTAGGCCATGAAAAGGATCAGAAATTAGCATGTTTCATTTTGACATTTAAAAAAATTTCATCTTTAAAGTTTCTTTCTTGTATTTGCAACAATGGTAATCATCTTTGTTTATAGAAACCAGCTTTTAAAAAACTCACTTAAGTACTATTTGATTTGCTGAATCACCAGATTTTAGGGTTCCCTTCCTCTCGTTACGAGGCAGTGAGACTGGCATATACATATAAGGTTTTGGTGAAGCTCAAGGAATCCAATTACTCACATTAATGGGCTTAGTTCACATCTTTTTAAAATGCTAGGGGAAACTTCTTAGACACATGGTTTCTGGTAGTGCCGAATAAAATCCCATCATTACTATATATGGCCCATTATGTTTAGCAATCCATGACTCTAAATTTAAATTCAGGCTCCAAATTGCTAGCATCTTTTTAATTTTACTGTAAATTCATTTAGTTGCTCGTTTCTGAAAGCTCCACTGGAAAATAAAGTGTTCGATGAAATATTCAGATCCTTTCAATAGCATATGCAAATACAAACACACTTCTTTACCAAGTAAGCTGATTGTAAGGCATAATCACCCCTTATAGCTGTCCTCTGAGAGGACAGAGGATCCAAGGCCCAGTTGCTCTTAGGGGTATTTATTTGTCTTAGTTGATAGGTTCATCTTCACAGCTTGGTGAAGGAAGGAAGGAAGGAAGGAAGGAAGGAAGGAAGGAAGGAGGGAGGGAGGAAAGAAAGAAAGAAAGAAAGAGAGAAAGAAAGAAAGAAAGAAAGAAAGAAAGAAAGAAAGAAAGAAAGAAAGAAAGAAAGAAAGAAAGAAAGAAAGAAAGAAAGAAAGGAAGGAAGGAAGGAAGGAAGGAAGGAAGAAAAAGGAAGGAGGGAAGGAAGGATGGAAGGAAGGAAGGAAGTATATAAAAGATGCATGAGACAGATCGGTATATAGATATAAATGGATATCTCTATGTCTATGTCTACATAGCTAGATGTTATTACTTGAATGTTTTAGAACCCCCTAGTAAGAATGAGTCTGCAGTACTTGTGATTTTAGATATATGGCCCTAACGGGTGGAAGATGGCTAACACTACAAACACACCTACTCTAGAGACAATTTTGTTTTGTTTTGTTTTGTTTTTCCAAATTGGATCCAAAGTGTTTTAAGCCACACTAGAGTCAGAGGCTTGAAAGCAAGTTATTACCTGCTGGCTGAGGCTGACCTTTTGACCACATGATAAATATCTGCTGAATCAAAATCCCATCTTGGTGCACTAGATGGAAAGATACACTACTTTGTAAATATAGCCAGGTGAAGCTCTTTTGGTTTTCTTCATCAAATCACAGCTGGGAAGAGATCTTCTAGTCACGTGTGGGGAATCTGCAGCCTCCAGGCCACATGTGGCCCTCTAAGTCCTCAACAGAACAATCACGAAGTTTGGAGTCAGTCAAAGGGCTACACTTGAGGACCTAGAGGGCCACATGTGGCCTGGAGGCTGCAGATTCCTCACCTCTGGTAGGTCATCCTTTCCATTTTATAGATGAGCTCAGGTAGGTAAATAAATACATTGTCCAGGGTCAATAAGGACCTCTTCAACGCCTACTCTGTTTCGGGAACTGGGGATATAACGATTCCAATCAAACAGTTACTGCCCTTGGGAAGTTTACATTCTCTCCCACTGTGTGGCAGAGGTTGGGTCTGGGTTTCCCGACATAAAAATACAGCGCTCTTTCCACTGGAGCACTGCCTTCTTCTTGCAATGATGATTACTTTTAGTGTTTGAGAAATCAAAGTGAAATCACTGGGGAAAGATCTTTTTGACAAGAACTCCTGTAAAACTTTGACAGAATTGGGTTTAGATCAGCATATATCACGAGAGGGGATGGTGAGGTGGCACGGTAGAGAGACTGTTGGCCCTGGAGTTAGGAAGACTCATCTTCCTGAGTACAAATCTGGCCTCAGCCAGTCCTAGCTGTGTGACCCTGGGCAAGTCACTTAACCCTGTTCACCTCACTTTCCTTATCTATAAAATGAGCTTGGAGAAGGAAATGGCAAACCATTCCAGTATCTGTGCCAAGAAAACCTGAAATTGGGTCATGAAGAGTCAGACATGACTGAACAGCATAAAATGTCAATAAGCTTAAAATGACTGACTTGAAGATTACTTTTTTTAAAACAAAGACAGTGATTGTTGTTTTCGAAGTCAAGTCTTTTGATCAAACTGTAGATCCTCCTGTAATCCAGGCCTCATTTAATCATCTGGTCCTATTGTCTATTGCCTATTTACATTAATGGTCAACATGTCTTTTTACAATATAATATAAATCAAGGACTTCCCCAGTTTGGTCTACCTTCTCTTCACCTCAATTACCTGATTCTACCATCTGATATTAGAAAATAAAATAAGTCTAGGACCCAACCAAAATGCATTTCATATTTTGGAGAGGGGCAAATAAAAATCAGAAGAAATATCTGTGTTCTGTGATTTTAAAAAGATACAATGCACAGAGCAGCACTTAAAAGATGCTTGCTGAATTCACTGAAAAAAAAAACAGTCTCATGTGTTAGAAGGTCTTGCCTAGAAAGAGCAGAGAGGATTCCAAAGAAATTAGTATGAATGAGAAGCCTTTCTCTGATTATTTCTATCATAAATATACCACAGGGACGCAGAATGATACGATATGTTGTTCTCAGGAAGACCTGGGTTCAAGCCTCTCCTCTGACACACATTGGCTGTGTGACTTTGGGCAAATCATTTAAAGTCTCAGTGCCCCAGGAGACTTTCTAAAACCAGAAGCTATAGAAGAACGGTCAATCTGCATTAGTAGAAGTAGTTTCCACACCAAGAGTTTCCCCCATTTATTAAATACCAGCTTTGGGAAAACAAAAGAAAAAGCCCCAACATTCCAGCCAGGGTCAAAGCCAACCTTTGGATACTTGTGGTATCTCTTGGAGACCACTAGGGACACAAACAGGCCCTTTGTAGTCCTACTCCACCATTGTTAAAATAAGGGTCTTTTAGAAACATGCAGCCTTGCTCCCTAGAGTGCTCTCCATTATGAGCTTTCCATAAAAGATTCAAATAAGACATCAGTCTGCAGAGACCCAAATTACGTTTGGCTAACATTAAGCTTGTGACAAAATCCAGAAGTTTCCAAGTTAGATAGAGTTTAGAAGGTTCTGTCTTTTATTATCACCAAAACACATGCGATAATATATGCACATGTGCAAGAGAGAGACAGAGACAGAGAGAGAGACAGACACAGAGAGGAAGGAGGGAAGGAGAGAGAGATGAGAGAAGCAGAGAGAGGAAGAAGGAAGGAGAGAAAGAAAAAGAAAGGGGGAGAGAGAGATATAAGATAGACAGAGACAGACAGAGACATGCAGAGACACAAAGAGGAGGAAGGAAAGAGGGAAAGAAAAAAGAAAGGAAGAGAGAGACAGAGACAGAAAGAGAAGAGGAGGAAAGGAGAGGGAGGGAGAGACAGAGACAGAGATGAGAGATGGAGAGAGACAGAGACAGAGAGAGGAGGGAGAGAAGGGGGAGAGAGAAGAGAGAAACAGACAAAGGGAGGAGAAAAGGAGAGAGGGATATTGAAAGAGAGAGAAAAAGAAAGAAGGAAATAGAGACAGAGAGAGAAAGAGAGAGACAAAGAGAGGAAAAGGTGGAGATGTGAATTTATTTTTAGTTCTAATTGTATTCTGGAATCAAATTTTCATGGCTTGCTTATGTTTGAATATCATGTATCTGAAACAAAACCAAGTTACTTTTAGTACTATTTTCATGGTACTTTTAATGTGGTTTTTCATTTCCTTAAGACAGATGTGGAGTTCCTTCAGGCATTCTCTGGCAGGGCCCTGCTTTGGAGACAATGGCCTTGGGGCAGTGGAAAAAGCACTTGACCAGGCCAGAGGCTACCTGGGTTCTAGTTTCAATGATGTCAAAAACTGATTGTAAGCTAAGGCATGATCTGGGATGAGGTCACTAAGGGAGACTAGAGACAGCAGTGAAGAAGTGACAAGGAGCTGCATGGACCTGTGGCTGTGATGCGACTACATACTGCTTGTGTGACTTTGAGAAAGTCACTTGATGTCCTCACAGGATCATATCTCTAGAGCTGAAAAAGCCTGGTACATAGTAGGCACTTAATAAATGTTGAATGACTGATTGAAGAGAGACCTCGGAGGCTGCCGAGTTCAATTCCTCCATTTGATAGAGGAAAAAACAAGCCCAGGAAGATTAAGTGATCTTGTCAAAGTCACAGAGGTTGTGTCAAGACTCTAACTCCAGAGCTGCGGTACTTTCTATTATACCATATTGCTCCTATAAAACCAGAGGATTGGACTTTCAGGTGCTGAAGGTCCCTTTCTGAAATAGCTTCTTTGAAGTTTATCCATCACAGAAGAACAGGACGCCAGAAACAGAAGGAATCTAAGAAGCATCCAATCCAACCTCTAACGTGACCTAGCGCAATTTGCCCTGAAGAGTAGATGTGAGAAGGGCTCATCTGGTCTTTGCTTGGAGACCTCTAGTGAGGGGGGAATCTGCCACTTCCTGGGGCAACCCGTGTCATCTTTCAATAGATCAAATCATCTGGAAGGGTTTTCTCAAATCAAGCTGATATTTTCTTCTTGCCTCACTCTTAGTTGTATCAACTGAAGACAAAGAGAACAAACCTAATATTTCCCATGTAGCAGCCCTTCACACACTTGAAGATAGTGCTTATGTCCCTCTGAAATCTTCTCTAATGTTAAAAATCTCCGGTTTCTTTAGATAATCTTCATATGATATAAACTCAAGATCCTCCGCCATGTTGGTTATCTCCTTTGGACACTTTCCAACTCATAAATGACTTTCCCAAAATGTTGCTATGAGAAATGACATAGCTTGACCAGAGCCGCGTACAACGGGCATGTCACTACTCTTGCCCCCTGGTCCTGGATATTACACCTTTATTAGTGTACACTAAAGCCACATTAACTTCTTTGGCTTTCCACAGGTTGACTCCTGTCAAACTTGAAGTCCATGAAAACCACCAGGTCTTTTTCAGAGCAACTGTTCTAGGGGTGGGGAACCTGCTGCCTCAAGGGCCTCTGGGTCTTCATATTGTGTGGCCTTTTGACTGATGCAAGGTCTGCACTCCAGGACCCAAAGGGCCACATGTGGCCTCGAGGCCGCAGGTTTCTCCCTTCTCCCCCTGGCCTCTTCTCGCAGTGCTCCTGGCTAAATGCTGGGACCGAATGACCCAAGTTCCCAGTAAGTGAAATTCTGTAGTACAGGGTGGAAGAAGGGCTGGTGATGGAGCGGACAGTAGAGGGGGAACATGTGTGCACTGTAGAGATGGAATGTGTCATCATCATTTAATAGTTCTTTACCCAGTTGGGTTTCTAATGCCAAGAGTACTATAGGAACAATACCACAATTTCAACTAGAAACATGAAACCCTAACAGTGATCTCACCATGAGTTCACTGGAGAACATGAATATAACCAACTTCCTCGGGTCTACAATATGCTTTGTTCTCTAACAGAGGGGGATGGGGGATGGGGTTGGGGAGGGTGGGAAGGAGGAGGGGTAAAATCAAAGCTAACAATGTCATCGCCTTTCTCCAAAGCCTTAATAATTAGCTGTGACTAACAAATTCCACATGGGAACCAACTTGGAAGAAAATGTTTCATAATCTTCCCTGTTGCCAGTGGGCCAAAACTCGCCTAAAACATGTCCTCTAACACACAGGGAGTTCTCACCTCAGAAGAAAACAAAAAATCCAATGGCCTTGAGAAATTCAGAACTGAAAAGGAAATATTTCTAAAGAAGTCAGTGAAACTGAACGTAGAATCCTGGAGATGCTCAGCCCTTGCTAACTGTGCTTAGAATGTCTTGGCCTTCACAGTCTCAAATTTCAGACAAAGGGGCAGAGGCGAATAACCCGGAGAGGACTTGTGCCTAACAATGTTAATAAAAAAGCAGGTTTTCTATAAGGAGGTGGTTTAGACGAAATCACTGGTAAAGGTCATCTGTGTTTGCAGTACACTGTGCTATGGTGGAGGCAGAACACAGTGGATGCACTATAAATTCAAGAGGCGGACAGGTGAATAGTTGCCTACTGCCTGCCCCCACCCCATGAAACTTTAGATGGGTGCTGTGCTAAACAAAGGGGGAGCCAGGATTCTTTGTGTAAGGGTAAATCTTCACTAGGCCTGTGTGGGTCAACAACACAGACACAGCCCTCAAGTTCACTCCTACCAGAGCCTTCCAAGCAGGGGATTTTATGATTCT
Source organism: Phalanger gymnotis (assembly GCA_028646595.1). Taxonomy (NCBI): domain Eukaryota; kingdom Metazoa; phylum Chordata; class Mammalia; order Diprotodontia; family Phalangeridae; genus Phalanger; species Phalanger gymnotis. The sequence goes on from CM053623.1 coordinate 432,507,659, forward strand.
GACCCTGCTAATATTACAATTTTGAAAAATCCCCAGGGTACAGGGAAATGGTAACTCGTCAGACAGAGAGTACACATTTTACTTGGGCTGATTACTTATTAAAAGAAATGTCCTCAGTGCTCTGCTGCATGGAATTAAAAAAAAAAATTTCTAAAGCACTCAATCCATCTTGCACAGACAATTCGGCGGTATGTCAAAGCTGTTAGTCAAGGTTGCTTAGCCAGGTAGTGCCGGTGGTTGGAGTTTGACAAAATCTTCAATTGGGTACCCAGAGTAATGGGTTACTTTGGTACTGTAATGCTGATAACAGGGAGGGGAGCATTAGAAAAAGGTTCACAGAAAAAACTCTCTAAACCACCAATTACCACTATCTCTGCTGCCGGCATCTAAGCACAGATACAGACTAGAGAAGGAGAAACACATCTTAACGGCATATTTTTCCCTAGATGGTGGCCCCGATTCTAAGCTTTAATCTCCTTCATGCAAAGCGCACACAAAGCCATGGGCTCTCTCATACTGCAGATCATGCCGGGTCCAAGAGAACCTAATTTAACTACCACTGCTTAAAATCACACGGCACTTCAGAGAATCTTTCTCCTGCCATGAAAACATCACAATAACTCTTGATCTCTGCCTCACCTGATAGCTCAACCCTCCCATGGCTGCAAAGCTTCCCTGTCAGTTAGGAATCGGAGTTACGCGGGTTCCAGATGTGTCATACAGAGCAACCAGATGAAAGGCAGACACCTGCCCCCCCTTCCCATTGCTAGTTCTGTTTCCTAGCTCTTGATGCTGCTTGAGAATACTAGCACGGTCGCCACAGATCCCTGGACGGAGCGAGCTGAAAGTGATTTCTCTGTGCAATTAAAGGGGTCTTATATTAGCCTACAGAGAGTATCCATGCCTAGCCCAGCCAAATGACATACATGCCAAATGCCACAACAGCAAGAGAGAGGAGGATCTGATCTTTGGGATAAAATGTGCGCTCTCTCTGCAAGCTGCCTGGAAAACTGGCCCAATGAAACCACCTTTACAAGCCCACCTGCTTCTAAAGGGCAGGGGAGGGTTCTCTCTCACCAGCTGTACAGTCAGCCCCTTCCTTACTCTGTGACACTATAGCACACAGGTTTTTAATTTGTCTGTGCACTGGATAAAAATCATCGCTGCTTTTAACAAAGGATAGTCCACTGTGAAACGTACCATAATCGGGCATCATAATAATGATAACGAAGGTGATGGGGAATAGCTGGTACTTATATATCATTTGAAGGTTTGCAAAGCGCTTTACATGCATTATCTCAGCTGATCCTCGCAGCCACCCTGAGAGATATATGTATACACACACATTTTACAGAGCAGGAAACTGAGTCTGAAAGAAGTTAAGTGACTTGTACAGGGTCACAAAGGCAGTGAATGTCTGAGGATGGATTGGAATTCAGATTGTTCTGACTCCAAGTCCAACACTCCATCCACGATGACACCTACAGAATGTAACAGGTGATTCACAGAGAAACCGTTCAGGGCCTGAAGCATGCTCTGACGATGACAAGAGCACCTCAGGTGGGAAAGTGCGAGATGGCACCGTGAGGTGACCTTGAGATGACGGTGGTGATGATTCTTCTTCTACTGTTACTGTTACTACTGTTACTACTACTACTACTACTAGCACTAGTACTATTACTACTACTACTGCTTCTCCTTCATTACTACTGCTACTATTTCTTCTCCTTTTTCTTCTTCAATACTACTGCTACTACTTCTCCTCCTCCTCCTTCTTTACTCTTCCTCCTCCTTCTTCACTACTACTACTACTACTACTACTACTACTACTACTACTACTACTACTATTTATCCTCCTCCTCCTCCTCCTCTTTTTCTTCTTCTTCACAGAGGGAGTCCTTGTTTTGTTGAGGCCATCATGGCCAAAGAGTAGTTATAGAATCATGGAATCTCAGAAATGGAAGAGACCTCATGAGTTACTCCAATGGGCCACTTTTCCAGTTGACATGAAACCATTAACTCTTTGGGGCTGAATCATTCAACAGGTTTATCAGAAAGGGAAGGAGGGATAAGAGATGAGAGCTTGAAGGGAGTGGTAGAGCCAAATGAGAGTTTTGTTTTGTTTTTCAAAGACAGGGGATCAGCAATCATACTGCCAATTCTTTCAGTATAGTGGAATATATCTGAATCTAGTAACAGCTAGGCATCCTCTTATTAGGTCTCTAGTTATCTTGAAATCAGCTCCCCATTAGCCATCAGGTTTCATCCCCCTTCACTTTCCAGCACAAAGATTATTCTCCTTAGGAGAGAAAAGAGAAACAAAATGAGGACATTCTATCTATCTATCTCTCCCATTATCTTTTGTGACACTATTCAACCAGAGTAGTGGCCTCATTCCTTCTCTGACTCCCCAACTTCTCCAATACAGGTTAAAAAGAAACAAAACATAGATGCCCGCTGAGGTCCTTTCCAGCTCTAGAATGAAAATCTAGATTTCCTGTCAGTCCTCGTTTTCCTCCTCAGCTTCAGATTTTTTTTGAACTTCTACAATCCCAGGAGATCTTTTTGTTTGTTTTTGTTTTGTTCTATTTACCATATTGATATATTTTGTTGGGTCAGAGAAGCCGCTTCCCCCAAACATGCTATCGATTTTTAACCAAAAAGGAGGTGCGTCCTCTGATCTTTTCCATCTTGCTTGGTGCTGACATTGACTGTCGTGGTTGACCAGTCTTCTATTGCCTTTCTACGTATCTTCATTTATTTACATTGCTCTGGTCATTATGTATAGCACTCTTTTGTCTCTTTGTCTACTCTGTTGAATTCTTCTGATGTTTCTCTTAATTCTTCACCCTCATCACTCCTTAAGGTATAGCAATACTTCATTACATTCATAGAGCATACTTTGTTCAGCCATTCCTCAGTTATTAAGCACACATTTGTTCCCAGAAACTAGGGTGCCATGAACATTGTCTAGACATGGAGAATTCTCTTGATATCACACTATTCTTACGAGACTATAGCACATTGTCTTCATCCTCTATTACCTGTTCTTATTTTTAAAATCCAAGCTGTCTGATGAAATTCTATTTGCATCCACAGCTATTTTTTTAGACAATTCTCTTTTTGAAGCTTCTCACAATTATTTCTGAGTGTTGAACCTCCCTCTTTTTCTGAGCTGAATTTCCTTGTAGAATTTTAAGCCATAGGAATCTACCTATCCTTTCTCTGAACTCTTTGAAATCTAAATCTAATCTCATCTTTGAAATCTTTCCTAAAATCTAGTCCAAGTGACACACAACACTGGATTTTTTTTTCCTCTTCTTTTACAAATTCTAAGACAGAGTGGTTGCTTTCTTTAATGTTTCCATCATTTCCATTTCAGCAACTGATACTTATCAAGACCAGTCAAGAATTTGTTATCTGCTCTTTTTAGGGGGGCAGAGAAAGCTCCAGTAAATGTCTAGATAATTGAAGTTCCCCTTCATTATCTATCATATCATGCTTCCTTGCCAGGCTATGATCTATTTGCCAAACTCTGTATCTGTTTCTTCTTTCTGTCTGGGTGGTCTATAGCATACTCTAGTGAAATTAATCAAATTCTCTCCTCTCTGTTCCCCTACTCTACCTCCCGTATTCCCTCACTTAAGCATCAATTCTTAATATTCAATGTTAGATGATCCCATTACCACTTTTATTTATTCCATTTCTTTTGAACCATACCCTTATAGAGTATGCACTAGTTATGGGTCTCAGCCCAACCAAATGCTAATGTTGGCTATGAAATCTAATTTACCTGCTTGTATTAGGTTCATAGGTCACAGGAGCATGGATTTAGAGCCAGAAGGAACCTCAAAAGACATTTAGTTCAACCCCTTCATGTTAGAGAGAAGAAAACTGAGGCTCATCTGGGACAAGTGACTTGCTTAAGGACACACAGATAGAAAGTCTGAGAAGTGAGATCTGAAGACTCAGTTCTTTGTGGAATTGGCTCTCTTTCTTCTGACTACACTTAGCTTCTTAACAAAGCTTTGTGTATCTGTATATAGACATCTCAAGAAATGGGTTTTATTGCTGTCGCCTTTTGGGGATTTTATCTCCCATGACTTTCTTACTGATCTACTGCTATTCTTTCTTCATCACCTTAACTCTTCTCTAGGGTACCTAGTTTGGTCAACAGAGAGTAATAAGTAGTTTCTTCTCCTTTCCTTTAAGTTTAAAGGCCATTTGATTAGATTTTAAGACTGGGTAAATATGTGTGTGTGCATCTGTATCTATATCTATTTCTATGTCTAGCCATTCATATAGGCACTCCATCCCTGATCAAGAACTCATCATTCCTATATTTTAAGTCATGATCCAAAAGGTCTAAATCCTATTCTCTAACACTATATGTTTAATCAGGCATTCACTTCCCATGATCATTGGTTTTCTGTCTTGCTACTGGAGGGAAAGGCGTACATTGGCAGGCGATGCCGGGAACCGAGAAGAAAAACAAACTACGACCTGTTTTTGAATTTGGTATGCCCTGAATTATTAAAAAATAACATTACAATATCTTACCCAACCCTCCTAAACTGGCATACCTGCCTTTAATGCTATAAATAAATAAGAGGAAATAGAAAATTCTCAATCCATTTCCTCCCCACAGGGTAGCAGTGGGGGAAACGCTGAATGTCCATCATGAAAAAGAACATTTATGTGGCAGCGATAATAACGGCCAGACCCCTATGTCGGTGGGCACTTTAAGCAAACACAGGAAGCTTCTAGGTATCTAGAGATGAAGTGGTTTCCTTTGCAGTCTGAGAGAATTAGAGGCTGGGCCACAAAAGATGCCTTCCTGAGATAGTGTAAATATCGAGCAACCACACATGGTGGGGTTTGAACAGGGAAAACAAATGTTGAGGATACTCTAAAATGCTTTTCTAAGTAATACCCAAACTTTCTCTCTCTCTCTCTCTCTCTCTCTCTCTCTCTCTCTCTCTCTCTCTCTCTCACACACACACACACACACACACACACACACACACACACACACACACACACCTTTTAGGATAGGAGAATAAGCAGGGCTTTCACCCAGGAAATAAAGGTGGAAATTGAGAAGATCAGGGTTAGAAAACACGGAAGCAGGTGCTGGGGAAATGGGTATGTGATGCTTTCTATACAAACTGAGGCCAGATGTTTTAAGAGATGACTTGCCTCAGCTATTATTCCTTAAAGTTTAGACAATAATTCCTTGTAACCTAGTTCCTCTTGGATCTGGTGAGATCAAGAATATGTCAAGATTGATTTAGAGTCACAAAGTAGAGAACGGCCCCCAGAATGGACATTTTCATGGTATGTCCAGTGAAACTCCAGAAAATCTCAGAACTTCCCTTTGTGCCTGGTGAGACTGTGAGGCACAACAGGTTAAGGCGGAGGAAGGTGCCACCAGGTACTTGTAAAAATACACCTGGCGTTCCCTTCTCAGTCTCATGGGGCTGTTTACAAGTCCCTCTGGGAAGGCAGAAGGAGCTAACCAGTGCCTCCTAAACTCAAATCATAGTACTTGCTGATGTTAATGGGGTGTCAGAGAGATCGGGACCTGAATTCCCTAAATCTCAGGCTGCTTATTAGGTAGCTAACTCTTAACTATCCATGTGATTGAGGGAGCCCATAGTCCTAAATAACAGATAAGCCAAAATCCACTTTCTTTTGTTTATGAATGTTGTGTTTCTGTTGTTTGTTTTGTTTTGTGGTAGATTTTCCTTCTTAATTAATTATGGTTTATTTAGGTTAATGTTAAAATTATCTTGCTTTTCCAAACCTTTATCAACAGGGAAATAGGGAAAGGCAGCCTGGATTAATGCTGCACTGGCATCAAAACTGTCTGAATTATCCAAGATAACATGCTGTAGTGAGTAGAGAGACTTTGACTCAAATTATTTGTCAAACCCTTCCTAGCTGTTTGACCCTGGGTAAAGTTACTTAACCTCTCTGACCCAGTATCTTCCTCTGTAAAATGAAGTAGTTGGCTTTGATGATCTCAAAGTTAACTTCTAGCTCTAATCCTATGACCCCAGGATGCCCAAAGCAAACAATCTATATGCGGATAACTGAGAGTTGAATGTATTTGAAAGTACTCATTAGTAGCAGCTGGTTGCTAATACTCTAGGTGGTCTATGTATGTGGTGGTGGGAATTTGCCTCAGAACGTGTATTCTGACATTTTTTTTCATATTATTAACTACATTTCCCAATATATTTATCATCTATCTCCCAAAAGACCCATCCTTTATGACAAAGAATAAAAAAGAAAGAAAAAGCATTCAGTAAAATTGACCAACAATAGCAACCAAGTGTGACATTACAAGAAGTCTTCCATACTCATTATCCCCACCTCTGCAAAGGAAGGGAAGTGCATTCTCATATCTCTTTATTGGGGCCTAGCTCAGTCATCACAATTTCACAGTTATCCTTCTTTTGTTCTTCCTTCCTTCTGTAATTCTTTTGTTTCTTTTTTCCTTCTTTCCGTCCTTAATTCCTTTCGTTTTTCCTTCTTTCCTTCCTTCCTTAATTCCTTTCTTTCTTTTTTCCTTCCTTCCTTCCTTAATTACTTTCTTTCTTTTTTCCTTCTTTCCTTGCTTTCTTCTTTTCTCCCTTTCTCTTTTTCCTTCCTTCTTTCTTTCTTTCTTTTCTTTCTTTCTTTCTTTCCTTCTCTTTTTCCTTCTTTTTTCTTTTTCTCTCTCTCTTTTTACTATCATTTTCATCTACATTGTTACTGTGTATACTATTTTCCTGATCCCACTCGCTTCATTTAATCTTCCTCTGCTTCTCTTTTTTCTTCCTATTCATCATTCCTTACAATGCACAAATATTCCTTTACATTTTTTGTACGCCGCTTGCTTTACTGATCCTCAAACAATGGGCATCTACTCAGTTTCCAGTTCTTCAGACAAGCATTTATGAAGCTCTTACTGCATGCAGACATTGTAATATAAAATTTAGATGCAAAGAGGAGAATCAAGGTTTATCTAAGACATGGCCTCTGACACATAGTGTAGAATGAGACTAGAAGACATACTTGTAGATAATAAGAACTCGAGTCTCTTTGTTTTTCACTTTATCACACTGCCCTCTGCTACCATAGTGGACGGTCCCTAGTTTATCTTCCTTACATCGCTGCTAAATCTTTCGTGTCTTTATTCCTCAAAGTGAGATTTAAGGTATTTCAGGGTTAGATGCCGCAGCCCAAAGCAGTCAGTGATAGAGTTCAGATTATGAGAAATTTGATTTCCAGATTGTCGTCCCACCCTTTGGCCAAATACGCTGATTAAGTAGCTGTTAATGCCGTGCAGGGGGTTTCTGCATCGTTGGACTGGATTGCCTCTAAGGTCCCTTCCAATATTCTATGATCCTACGACTGTCTGAAATGAGCTGGACATGATTCAGTGAAGACTCAGAAGAAGGGCCAAGTGGATCAGGAAGAAAAAAAAAATCAAGGTATTAACACTGGCTTAAGGAACGCTTCAAATCTAGGTGACTACGTCCAGTACAGTCAATTTCAGTAGAGAAAGAAATCTGCGACTGACAGTCTATACACATGAGAAAATAAATATTTTACACTCTATAAGTTGTTTTCTGTATTTCAAAGCAAAGATGAGGAGTTTGAGATCTCAGCCTGTCTATGGTGTCTTAGATGAGCCCTAGGGAATTGCCTGAGGAAAATGACTTGCCCAAAGTCACACAGCTACTGAATGTCAGAAGTGGGGTTTTGCCGGCTAGCCAAGTCTAGCCCTACAGCACGCTAAGCCTAAAAGAAACAAATAGGGGACAGCCAGGTGGCACAGTGAGTAGAGCACCAGCTCTGGAGTCAGGAGGACCTGAGGTCAAATCCGGCCTCAGACAATTGACACACTAACCATGTGACTTTGGGCAAGTCTCTTAACCCCAGTTGCCCTGCCTTTCCCCCTGAAAAATAAATAGATAAAAAATAAGTAAATAAGTGAAAAGAAAAAGAGAAAATTAAAGAAACTTATTTATCCATAACTCCATGTCATTAGACTCCACAGTATAACTCAGTATTTTTAAATTTTATTTTCAATGAACAAGTATTTATTTTCTTTCTCCCACTCCACTAACTTAAAAACAAAACTCATAATACATTTACATAGTCAATCAAAACGAATTTCCACATTGATCCTGTCCAAAAATATATGTCTCATTCTGCATTTTGAATCAATCATTTCTCTAAGAGTAGACTATAAGCTCCCTGAGGCCAGGGACTGTCTCACTTTTTATATTTGTATCCCTAGATTTAACTTAATGCCTGGCAATTACACTTATCATTCATTCACTCAATATTGGACAAACATGAATCTTCAGTTTTATTCTGGTTTAGTGGGAAAAGCACCAGCTTCAGAGGCAGGACAAGGGATGGAATCCTGCTTCTGCCATGTGCTTCTGAATGTGTGGCCCTTGGAGCCTAGATTTTCTTATCTATAAGATAAGGAGCTTGGACTCTCTGGCCTCTAAGGTTCAGTTCTAAATATAAGATTCTATGACCTGCAAATAATTATTGAAGACCCATTCTGTGCCTAGCACTGAGCCAAGTACTATGGCACTACACAAAAGTCTAAGACATAGTTTGTACCCTCAAGGAATTTATAATATGGTTGAGGAGGTAAGGCAGACACACAAGAAACACTTAAATAAAAACTAATAAAATGAAAAAATAGATAAAGAAGTAAAAATTTTTAAATCAATCAAATATACGAATAAAAATAAAAACAGCTAAATAAATTAAAATAAAATGGAAATCTCATTAAGTAAATAGCCAGATAGAGAAATGAAAAAAAAACCAGTTAAATTAAAAAAAAAATGCAAAACACAATAAAGGGCAAAATAAATGGCTCAGAGACAGAAAAGAAAAAGAAAACATCCAACAATGGCCCTGCCCTCAAGGGGCTTACAACATGGGGGATGAAACATGAACCCAAAGAACTACAATGTAAACTACACATGCTCGTGAGATCACAAATTCAGAGGTGGAAGGACCTCACAGATCCTCTAGCTCAACCCCACTCATTTTACATACGAGGAAAAGGCCTATAGAGGCGAAGGGACTTGCAAAAGACATATAGGCAATAAGCAGCAAAGCCAGGGTTCGAACACAGGTTTTCTGCCTCTAAATTCACTACTCTTTGCCCCACATCAAGTTGCTTCTTGGAGCACTTCACAACCTCTTAGTTCTCTAGGTACCCCTTTTAAGAGTGTTCTCTCTCTCTCCCTCTCTCTTCCTCTTTCTCTCTCTCTCTCCCCTTCTCTCCCTCTCTCTCCCTCTTTCTCTCTCTCCTTCTCTCTCTCTCTCTCCCTCTCTCCCTTTCTCTCCCTCTTTCTCTCTCTCTCTCCTTCTCTCTCTTTCCCCCTTCTCCTCCTCCTTCTCTCTCTCCCTTTCTCCCTCTTTTTCCCTCTGTCTCTTCCCCTCTCCCGCTCTATTTTCCATTTCCCCTTCCCTCTCTCTCTTCTCTCTCCCCCCTCTCCTTTTCTCTCTTCTCCCCCTCCCCCGCTCTCTCCCGTTCTCTCTTTACACATATGTACATTGTATACACTGTGAGATAGAAGACTGATAGACAGGTAACATGAGCTATTACTTTTACCTTCGTATCCTAACAATGGGAGAACCCACACTTCTAGGCTCCAGGTACCTTAGTACAAACTGAATTAACTCATTCCATTTATTCTTATTCCTATGAACAGTAATCAAGAAGCGTCACGTTTGAGTGGATAGAGAGCTGGATGGCCCGGTGTCCAGTCCTGCCTTTGACATATATACTGACTGCCAGACTCTAGGCAAGTCACTTAAGCTCTCAATGCCTCAGGTCTAAGACTGACTGTAAATTGAAAACGACCTGTCAACTTCTATTGGCAGAGGGAGTTTGCTCACAAAGGAATTCCCTATATTAGTAAAATCCCAGGTCCAGCCCCTATCCCTATTATTAGAAATAATAAAGAAAATTTCTTACTAGGGAATGAGTTTCTAAAAACCCGCAGGTGACACTGGGGGGAAAAATGAAATGGGATGGGTACAAAGGGCAAGGCTCTAATTCAGCCACACAGCTCTTTCAAAGTCTTCCTTTGGAATCCCGACCTCAATCCCCCTGCAGAAGCTTCCTCTTCTGGGTCTAATTCACCCCAAGGTGGAATCTGGGGCCGGGTCTGCCCAGTTCTAGGTGAACTTCCCATTCCACCGAAACAAAAAGTGATCCCCACCCCACTCACTCCTTTGTTGTTATTTCTTAAAGAGCTATTGATGCCTCCAGGAAATCTTTGAAAAACATTGAATCTGCCAACACTGCTCCTGCTTTTGAACACTGTTCTTCCTTTCTTATTACTGGGCAAGTTTGCAGGAAAACAGACACTATGTTTTATAAATAGAACATTATTCACTGTTTTCTGGAGGTGTCTGCTAAAAATAAAAAGGGCTTTGCCTGTTTCTGTATTGTTTTCATTTTTTTTATAAAGAGGAAATCTGAATAAAAGGAGCTCGCATTGGCCCTTTGGTGTGGATCAGAGCTAGTTTTCTCTCATTCTTGTTCACGAAGGAAAGGCCAGACTCCAGAATGAGAGGCCTGGGTTCGAATCCTAGTTCTCACGCTATCAGGGTGACCACAGACAAGTCATTTAACCTCTTGATCCTCAGTTTTCTCATCTGAAAAATAAGAGTTAGGCAACATGGTCTTTGTGGTGCCTTCTAGCTCTAAATCAGTTATCCTGAGGAACCAGGTTTCACATGGCCACAGGGTATATATGGCTAAAAACGAAGGAGACACTTTTAAAAAATGGACCAGAGCTTAAGGAGCCAAATGAGGATGTTCCCCTTCAGAGGCTGCCCATGGAGTCTAACATTTTGGAGGATTCCCCTTTCGGAACTGCTCTTTTTGACTTGGAAAATAGCTATGTGGAGATAGAATTTTTAAAGAAAAAATTGTACAGATGAATTTGATTTGAATTATTAAAATTTTCTCTTTCACTTTCTTAAGTCTGGACTAACAATCAACAAAACAATAAATCAAGCTCCAACTTCTAGCGTTTGCCAGTTTCTGAAATGTAAATGCTCACAATGAAAATTTAACAATCAGCTCTGGCAAGTCAGTACCAGCTGGCTCCAAGACAACCCTGCAGCTCTGAGAATAAATCTTGACTTTCGTGACCTTCGAGTTGGAAGACTGACTTAAGTTATGATGCTTGCTCCTGCACTAAAGGGCTTCTGACCACTGTGTTTTCATATATATATATATATATATATATATATATATATATACATACATATATATGTGCATATATACATACATGTATGTAACCTTTTTCCACAATATTGCATTTAGATCTTGGAAATACAGTAAGCAACATTTTTTTTATTTGTGGGAGAGCTTAAAGAAACAAATGGGGTGGATAGATAGATAGATGGAGAGATAGATAGATAAGTGTATACTAAATAAATAGATGATGGATATATAGATGGGTTGACAGAGCTGATCGCTAAGTAACCAGGTGATAGAGACAGGCAGATAGGAAGTTGATAAATATATTGATAGGTGATAGGTAGATAACTGATAGATAAACATAGATGATAGAGAAAGGAAGATAGTTAATATATAAATAAATGACAGAGGTAGGTAGATAGATGGTTGATAAATAGATAGATGATAGGTAGGTAGATAAACAGAGAAAGACATCAAAAACTAAACTATCTCAGACTACCAACTTCGTCTCTTTCTGTTTTCATGTCTCTCCAACAACCCCCTACCATCTTTTAGTTAGCTAAGGCCTTGCAAAACAGGCTTGCAATGTGTCAAGGATCTATGCTTTCTTTCTCTATCATAACAGATGGCAGCCCATGCATAACTCAGTAGATTAGTCTTGAAGAGTCTCCAGAGGCTCAGAGGGGTGCAGTCTCATAGCTAGAGTCAGAGGTAGGGTTTTGAAATCAAGCCTTCCAGACCTGGAGTCTCTCCACTCTTCCATACTACCTCTTTGGAAAAGGAGATCATCAAGATTATTAGAACTGTCTGCAAAAGAAAAGTTAATAAGGTTCTAAGAGTCTGAGAAATCTTTTTTCATGGACCTGTCTGCGAGATTTTGTTTAAGGCCTCTTGATTGCTATATTAGCACATCAGAGGCCCTGTTTGCTTACTTTTCCCTTCCAGCTATATTCTAGAGAGGAGGCTGCCAGAAGTCTGACCTACAGATAAATGGGGAACTTTAGCTTGCCCTCCTTTGCCTCTTCTCAGTCCTAGTCCAGCTACTTCTTTAAAATGGCAGAGATTACCCAGGTTACCAAATGACCTTTGACCTCACCTTTTCATGAAGAAAATTGAAACCTTAGCTCACTGGTATTTGAGCAGCTAGAGAACCCAGAAGTCACTATTTTTCACCAATACATATACTCAGTCTAGTAATAGACCAAGGACAATGGCATCCAATTACTGTGTCAGATCCCTTTAATAGAAATCTGGCCAAAATGCAAATCATATGTTGTTTCTTGACACTTTGGCTAAGCAGAAAAAAATCAAGAAGGAAAATAAAAGATGGCCTCCAAACTTTTCTTAAACAGAAAAGGGAAAATTTCAGAAATCACTGGTAAGCGATAGTATTTAAAAAACACAGTCTATCTATATTTAGCTTCTTTTTCTCTTGGCTCTTTCTCTTTTCTATTTAGTTTTATTTTTCAGTTAATGAGCATTTACTTTCTCTTCTCCCCATTCTACCTCCCCCCCAAAAGAGGGAAACTTATAATAAATATGCATAACTAAGCCAAACAAATTTCTCAAATGACCATGTTCGTAACCGTGTATCTCCTCCTCTGCCAGTAAGTGTCTGAGGCCATATTTAAACTCACAAAGACAAGTGTTTCTGACTCCAGGCCCAGCAGACTCTCCACTGTGCCATCTAGCTGCCCAGATAAATAGGGCTGATAAACATAGATGGTGGCTATAGAGAGGTATAGATAATTGATAAACAGATGATGAGACAAATGGATAGATTGATAGAAAATATAAAAATAGCTAGCTGACAGATAGATAGATGGATAGATTGATAGTTAATAAATAGCTAAATGATAGAGACAGTTGGGTAGATAGTTGATAATTTTGTAAACGTGCTCATATAAACAACCACATAATTTTGAGGCAGGATGGTGCAGTGAAAATAATGCTGCATTTGGAGTTAAAAGGATCAGGGTTCAAATTCTGTCTCTTCAGAGTAATAATGGTGTGGCCGTGGCCAAGTCATTTAAATTCTCTAAACTTCATCTGCAAACTGAAAGAGATGAACTAGAATCCCTGCCCCACCCCATCCTGCCTCACACATACGTACACAATTCAATAGAGATGACTTGAGCCCTTGCAGTCGGCAAAATGAGATTTATATGCTAATAACTAGCTGTACACACAGAACTTCAAGATAAGCACTTCTGTTATAGATACAGTCCTATATGCTGCCCTCATAGCGAGGATTTGGGTTCAAATGCCAGTTCTGCCACTGACTTCCAGTGTAACCTTGGGCAGGTCGTTTAATCTCTGTAGGCCTCAGTTTCTACATCTGGAAATTGAGGGGGCTAGACCCGAGCTTCCCAAGGGTCCCGTCCAGTACTAAGGCAAGGATTTTAGGAAGTCTCGAGAAATCAGAGCTGGTGCTGAGAACATCCTTCACAGATCACCTGGGATGTCCTCCATGAAAAGTATGGAATGCTTCCTCTATTTAAGCCGATGGAAATTAGCAGTGAAACAAATTAAAACAACAATCAGATTTTAAATGGCCTCTACCAGGAAATTAACTTTAATGGATATTGTCATCACACTGCTACCCTGTGAGGACCCAGACTCGTAGAGCTGAGACCCAATCAAAAACTGTAACAAATGGATTGAGTCACAATTCTGGATTTGTTTTCCCTTTACTTCCTCGGCTTCATTTTAATATTCTACTTTCCTGATTCCCCCATTTTTAACACTATAGCTCCCCAAAAAATCGGTATGTATTTATTTTAGGTACAATTGATGTTTATTCATCTGTGTTCACTTTGTTTACTCTTCAACAATGTATAAGCTCTGTAAGGTCAAGGATTGTTTTGTCTTCTTCCTGAGGACACTAGTGCCTAGTGAGTGCCTGGCACACAGTAGGTGCTCAATAAATACAGTTAGGTGGCACAGTGGATAGAGTGCCAGGCCTGGAATCAGAAGATTCATCGTTCTGAATTCAAATTTGGCTTCAGACACTTACTAGCTATGGGATGCTGGGCTAGTCTTCACGTTACTGTTTGCCTCAGTTTCCACATCTGTAAAATGATATGGAAAAGGAAATGGCAAACTACTGCAGTATCTTTGCCAAGAAAACCCCAAATGGGGTCAATGAAGGGTCAGACATGACTGAAATGACTGAACAAACAACAAATGCTTACAGGGATCAGAGCCAATACATGACAAAAAAAACAGGTCCTGATAGGAGACCATGGGATTTAAATCTATAAAAGCTTAGAGCTCATCTGATCTAGGTCACTCATATTACAGAAGAGGAAACTGAGTCCAACGAGGTTTAAGTGACTTGTATATTGAGTTGAATTCAACTGCTATCCATTCCGGCTTTTTTCATGGTCAGCATTTTGACTCTATGACTTTCAAGTAGGCTGCCGCAGTGAAAGGCCAACTGGGGATCTGAGTCTTTCCCCTGTCAAGGTCAGTGGTGGCTACTGAGACCCTCCTGCCCGGGTCTTTGGAGTTGCTCTTGAGAGAAACACTATTCATCTATTTCCAAAACTCTTCAATGATACAATCTCAGAGCTGGAAGTTCCCTCAAGGGTCATCTGCTCTTCCCTCCACCCAAAACCTTTCTACAGCTTCCTTTATAAATACAGTCTGCCACAAGACCTTGAATGGCTGGGAACTCACTACCTTATGGCGCCTTACCTTATCCTTATCCTTCCACAGCTGTATTGTTCTAAAATTCTTCCAATGATCCTGCCCTTCAGTCATCTTTTCTTCTCTTTAAAAGGAATTTGACCAAACTTTTTTTTCCCATGCTTTTGGTAATTTCATAAAGATATCTTTGCTTTTCTTCTGCTGTTTTCCCAAATGTATATTTCGTTTAACCAATCAGCATTTATTAAGCACCTATGTGCCAAGAACTAAGTACTGGGGATACAAGGACAGCAAAACAAACAATTCTTCCTCCCAACAAACTTACTTTCTAATGGGGAAGATATCTGTGACATAATAGATATCAGGATCATAAATTTAGAAGCAGAAAGGGCCTTAGAGGTCATCGAGTCCAACGTCCTCAATTTACAGATAAGGAAGCTGGGTCCCAAAAAGGTTAATCACAATGTCATTCACCTAGTATCTGAGCCAGAATTTGAACCCAGATCTTCCTGACTCCAATGCAGATTGATGCTTCTTCTTAAAAGTCTTAGATCAGTCAGTCAATAAGCATTTATTAAACTCTGGCTGTGTGCCAGGCACTATGCCAAGTGCAGGGAAAACAAAGAATGATGAAAACAGTCCCTGAAACTCAAAGAGCTTAAACTCTAACGAGAGAGCAATGTATATAAAGTAAGTACATATGGTACATGATACATACAGAGTAGAGCTGACCCAGAGAAGCTCATTTAAACTCTCAGTCCCCCAAAACAACTACAGAATTCCTCACAGGTTTGTATGACCAATATCTTTTGATACTGTTCCATGTGTAAACATCTTTCCTCTCTAGTTTTAAGTCTAGGCTCTGCTAGTAACTGACTTTGTGGCCTTGAGAAAGACATTTATATTATCTGACCAACAGCTCCCTGAGGACAGGGACTCTAGTCTTATCCCTACCATGACACCCAACACTATACTGGCCCCAGAAAATACACTTAATAAACACAACTGCCATACTACCCAGGGAGCAAGAAGAGCTCTGAGGAGACAGAGATCAACGGGATGAGAAGGTCAAGGCCAAGGTGAGCAGAAAAGGAATGTTGAGGGGCCCTGATGAGCTTCAAGGGTTCAGGGACTCCTGGGGTAGAGCATGAGCTCCCATGTTCTAAAAAGGATAAAACCTCCAACCCTCTAAAGGTTTGCCAATCACTAATTATATTGCAATTATGCTATTTTAGGCCTCTGCTAATGAGATCTGGGAAGTGTCTTAATTACCCAAAATTATGAAAATAATTTCAAACTTGACTCTAGGGCTAATTTTACTCCACTTAAGAGGAAAAACATAAATGCGTGTACATGGGGTTATTTTTTATTAAGAAACAATCTGCATCAGACTTTTGCTACTTGTACACCCAGGGTCACATCATAATGCTTCTGCGTTTATGACTGCAGTTATAACATGCACAGCATAAACCTAAGACTGCTTTGGTTACTTCCATTACAAGAGAGTTGCAGAGGGAAGTTTCTTTTGATGTTATTGGCCTAGAAATCCCAATCCTTGTGCAGCAGGCAAGTGTATAAGAAATCCCAAAGGTTCCCAAAGCAGGAGGTCCAAGTCAGTAGATGGAAGTGAGAGTGGAAAGGGGTTGAGAAAGCATTACTTGTTTATTTCGAACTGCACCATTCCTACCCTGATATCTTTCCATGGCTGGAGATGAACCTGGGCTCTAAGGCTACACCAATGGAGTAGAAGTTCTATGAGCTGGGTGGGCAGAGTCAGACAGTGAGGCCTGTCACCCTGGGCAGTTACTTCATCTCTCAACACTCTAGACAATTCTCTAAGAATTTAAGTTTTTTTTTCCCCTTCAATAATCAAATATCCATTATTTTTTTCCCTCCCATCTCCATTCACCTTTAAAAAAAGAAATATAAAATGAAAAGTACGAGCTGTAGACATAATTCTGATCTGCTTTGGTAGAAGGAGTTTCTCATCTGGGAGGTCCCTATACCAATGAAATTGCATATTCAGTCTCTATCCCCAGCTCCTGGTACATAGTAAGACCTTAATAAATGCATTATAAACATTCTTCCTATGATAGTAAATTTCAGCACAGAGGAGATACACATAGTCTTCCATATATAACACGGGACAACAGATCCAAATGGATTTTTTTTTGCATTTCAATATTACTATTTTCTGAATAAGAGAGAATTTTCCCACATAAGAGAAACCTTTTGACACACTGTACTTGAAGCTGAAGCATCATTCTTAAACAGGTTCTCTCCTGTATTCTATAAGACGGCACATCATGTCTCGTTTTAGAGCCAGTTGAGTAGACACATCCCTATTAGGTAAAGGAATCTGAAATCTACAGCTTCACAAACTATTAATCTCATTTTTAAGAAGGAATGTGTTATCAGGCAATTGAAGGTCACTTTTTGTGTATTTGTGTTTTTAAGAAAAATAAGAATAAAACAAAACCAAGGAGACTGGCAACGCTCTTTTAATTACTGTTGAACCATTTACTAATCAAATCATTCCCAGAAATTCCTACTAGAAACAGAAGCTCTCTAATGGATTAAAAAAAGTGGTTTATTCCTTTCCTAATCTCCTCAGTCTCTTTAAATTCTGTGTTGACCATGAGACCAGAGGATTCATCAGTTTTGCAGAGAAAGTCACAAATGAAGCCGGTTCAAGATTTATATTTTTATATAACAGTTAGTAGGAACCACTGATAGATAACCAGCAATTTCCTGCAAAGAATGGGAAATATGCAGGTTGAGTAGCTCAAAGAAATGGTTTAATTATTCCTTCGAGAATGTGCTGCAAAGGAACCTTGGAGGTCTGTCTTCTTCATTTTATGGACGAAGAAACTGAGGCCTAGAGAAGTCAAACATTTTGCCCAGGATCACAATGGTAACATCTGGGATTTGAACCCAGGTCCTCAGTCATTCTGCTTCCATAGGAATGCTTTCCCAATTGTAGCACCTTCTCTCTGCTAATTATTTCCAATTTATCCTGTAGTGGCTTGTTTGTACTAGCTATTTGCATGTCGTCTCCCTCATTAGAATTTGAGGTCCTTGAGGACAGTAACTGTCTTTTGCCTTCTTTTTTTTATCTCAAGGACTTAGCATGGTGCCTGACACATAGTAGTAGGTGATGCTGATGCTGATGCTGCTGCTGCTGCTGCTACTACTACTACTATTACTACCACTAACTAAGAATATTTAAAGTTTATATAGCAATAACTATATGCCAAGAACTCTCCTTTGGGCTTTACAAATATCTCATTTGATTCTCACAACAACCCGTTAAATGTCGTTATTAGCGCCATTTTACAGGGGAGGCAGCCAACAGTTAAGTGACAGTTAGTGTCTGAACCCACATTTGAACTCAGGTCTTCCTGACTCCAGGCCCAACGCTCTGTGCACTACCTCCATGCTTTTACTGTGGCTGTTTCCTGTGCCTGAAATGCACTGCTTCCTTTCCTCCATCTCTTGGGATTTTCTTCAAGACAGCTCAAGTACCATCTTCCACTTTCCTATTGCTCCAGCTGCCGATTCCTTCTCTCTTCAACCTCCTCCTCATCTTCTATGCCCCCTTTCTATGTTTTTGCATATATCTATGGGTGCACAAGTCAGCTTCCCTGTTCAAATGTAAGATCCTCGAAGGCAGGGGTTGTTTTAATCTTTTCTTGGCAGTTGCAGCACTAAGCACAGTGTCTGGTATACAGTAGGTACTTAATAAATACTTGTTGGATTAGATTAGACTGCTTTGGACTTTGGGGGAACATCTTCCTCTGAGGAAAGAGCATTAGCTGTAAAGTGTACCCTCTACTGCTGTTGTTGTTTGTCCTTCATTTTCGAAGAGGATCATGATGTCATGGAGGTGATGCCTTGTTCAATATTTGTCACTACTGAGACTCCAAGGTTACTTGTTTGGGGTTCAGCATATGAGCAAAATGTTGTGAGAAACTCTTTAGATAAAATATCAGTATTTGCCTTATCCAGACAGAATTATTGGTTGTACAAACCAACACTTACCCGAACTCACGCCATTTTTCCCCACAATACACACACACACACACACACACACACAATATCTGCAGAACTAAATCCATTTTCTGTGTAGGAAAATTATGTAACCATATTAGCTTCTAGGTGGCTCAGTGGATAGAGCACTGGTCTTGGCGTCAGGAAGACCTGTATTCAAATCCAGCCCCAGACACCTGCTTACTTCAATAAAACATAAAACAGGGATAATAACACCTGCCTCCTAGAGTTTGGAGGATCAAATGCAATAATATTTATAAGGTACTTTGCAGATCTTACAGCCCTATATAAAATGCTAGTTATTATTCATTATTATTAAAATTCACTGAGGTATTCACTATCATTTTCATCATCCTAGGGATGGGAGAATTTCCTTCTTCCTTTTGCAGAAATTTCCGCAAATATCCCTGTGACTAGCGATTTTTAATAAAAGAGTTTGACTAAGTTTTCTCTCACTTGGAAAAAAAAAGATTTCTGGACCACTTATAAATACCTCCATAAATGTGTGTGTACACATTTGCATATATAGATACATATACACACATGCACGCACACACATATAAATACACATGTATAGCCACACAAATATAATATATACGCACACATATATGCATATATAAACATTTACATACACGCACACACATTATATTATTTATGTGTGCATGTGTGCTTTTACATGCATGCACATATATTCATGCGATATTTTGTCAAACATTATATATCATGTCAGATATAATATGCATGCATGAATACATGTATATAAATATGTTTATGCATGTAAATGTGCATATACATACATACATACATACACAGGGATACATACATACACACACATACAGGGCAGCTAGGTGGTGTAGTGAATAGATTACTGGGCCTGGAGTCAGGAGAAATCATCTTCCTTAGTTAAAATCCAGCCTCAGACATGTACTAGCTGTGTGATCCTGGGCAAGTCACTTTACCCTGGTTGTCTAAGTTTCCTCATTTGTAAAATGAGTTGGAGAAATGACAAACCAGTTCAGTATCTCTGCCAAGAAAATCCCAAATGGGGCCATGAAGAGTCGGACAAGACTGAAAACAAGTGAACAAAAACAGCAAAAATACATATGTACAAACAATACATGATAGATGCATGAATGTATATGTCCATAAATATGTATGTGCAATATACACAAACACTAAACATATGCACGAATGAATATGTATATAAATATGTATATGCAACACAAACATAATATAAAACATGCATGAATGTAAATGTATATAAATATGTATATGAAATACACAAACAATATAAAATGTATGCATGAATATGCATATATATACAAATATATATACAATACAAAAATATGTATGTATATATTTATTTCCATATGTGTAGGTATGTGCACCTATATGTCTACGTAATCTTGCCAGAGTTCTTAGGATACTGTTATGCAGCACTGGTACAATAGAAGAAGCATTGACTCGTGATCAGAGGACCTCAGTTGAAGCTCCACCTCTGATGCTTTCCTACCTGCACGACTTGCCTATAATATCCTTGGGTCTCAGGTTTCCCCTTTGCAAAATGAGGAGATTGGATCCTGTCACCCCCCCAATAAGTACTCAGTGAGCATGTGTTAAATGAATGAAAGAACGCTGGAGAAGACTTGATATTTCTGGAAATGAGCTAGTTCCGAGGCTAAAGAATAAATCTTTTTTTTTTTCTTAAACTCCTGGTGCTGTTTCTGACTCCCGAGATCTGGAGCAGAATGATTTCTTTAGAAAGAAATTTGATTAATTAAGGCTTATTGAAACTCGTTTAAAACCCAAATAAATGGCTATCCCTCGGAAAGGTTAAACGAGATTGGGCAGTCTTCCTAGAAGGCTGGGATGAGCTGAAGTTTGCCCTTAAAAATGAGAAAGGTGGACTAGACCGCCCGCATAATGAGCCCAGCTCTCTAGAGAGGCCACAGTTGGCCTGTGATCTGCATTCTCTGCTCACTGAAAACCAGTAATGAAAATGAAGTAACCAGGAGCCTGGCGGTGTCATTTTCAATTGCTCAAAATTGTTTTGTTTGTCTCACAAATGGCTTCAAATGCGTCAAAGACGTTCTCCCGCTCAGAGGACAATGCCCACAGCAAGGCGGAAATCAGAAAGCAGTTTCTGGGTTATTCTGAACCAAAAAGAAGGCATCCAATTTTTTTTTTCAAAGGGATGCATATTTTCCAGGCTGACCTAACTCCACAATAGCTCAACCCAGTTTTATTTCATTAAATATCTCTATCTGTATATATATATATATATATGTATGTATATATATATATACACACACATGTGTGCGTGTGTGTATGCATGTGTGTGTGTGTTCCAAAATAACTCCCCTTACAGCTGAAATGAGGAGGAAGTCAGGAAATCAGAGTCTCACATAAATGCCTGAAAGGAAGGGAAACTTTTTCAGTTCTATTTTTTCTCTGGGTCTTAGGCTTTTGGTTCTAGGTTATTTTATTCCTTTTCTTTTTGCTCTTTGCCTTAATTATTTTGGCATAATATATTTTATTGATTCATGTTCTAGGACCATGCATAATTTTAGTTATTCTGTCTTAGGCATTTAGTTCGCTAATTCCCACAGGTGTGCTATGG
Source organism: Phalanger gymnotis (assembly GCA_028646595.1). Classification (NCBI taxonomy): domain Eukaryota; kingdom Metazoa; phylum Chordata; class Mammalia; order Diprotodontia; family Phalangeridae; genus Phalanger; species Phalanger gymnotis. Next base: position 432,529,222 of record CM053623.1, read on the forward strand.
GATTCCATGATTAAAGGCACCATCTCGTAGGACCAGGGATCTGATGCTGGAAAGGACCATTAAAGGCTATTCAGCCCCACACCTTCTCTTTTCAGATGATGAAGGTGAGTAGTAGCTACATAGCAGAGGCAGGATTTGAACGCAGGTATCCCTGACTTTCACTATGCCGTGCTGGTTCTCTGCCTGAGAATTTGTTCTCTCATCTCATGGTTTCTGGTAGCCTCCATGCTCGTTCCTGTCCCTCCAAATGAGACAGATTTCCCATAACTTTCAGGGAATCACTGATTGCTTTGAATCGAGAAAAAATAGCGAGATTATAATTTCTTAACAAGCTTCATTACCAGAAAATTGGAACAAAGGATGTTTTGGAGAGGGGGAGGGGAAAGTCCTATATGACTAGAAAGAGCAGGACAGTGATCGGCATCAATAAATGAAATCATAGCTCTTTGGAAATGCTGAAGAAGATATTCTAAAGGAACCTTTACAGTGGTAATTCTATATGGTTCTCAAGTTAATTGATGCATTGCCTGTAAAAACATTCACCAATTTTACTATGTTATCTGTGTGTGTGTATTTTTTATTGCGTCCTCTTTTTAAAAACATTGCATCCATCCTCAAATATATCCCTCCTTGCTCACCTATCCAGGGAATCATCCCTTGTAACCAAGATGAAAAAATTATGAAAAAACAAAGCAATTAACAAAACTACTCAACATAATGATGGCCTGACTGCATGCGCCATATTGCACACCCATCTTCTCCCACACTTGCAATAATGGGAGCGATGTGCATTTTCTCAACTCTTCTGCAGGGTTAAGATCTGTCATTATAATTACACAGCATCCAGTTTCTTGGTCCATTGTTTCTAAACACTTCACTAAAAGAAATTCTTAGAACAAGCCCTGGAACCCACACAGGGCAGAGAGTCAAGCTGGGACAGTGGAAAAGGCATGGAGGTGGCTTTAAAGATAGGGTCCAGTCACAAGGTCAACCACTAACCATAAGGTGGCCTTGGGTAAGTCACAGACCTTTGGGACCTTGTTTTCTGTTTGTTTTTTTTTTTAATGAGGAAACTGGAATAAAGAAGCCTAAGGTCATTTCTAGCTCTTCATTTCAGAGGTTCTTGGAACCACTCACCATCCAGATTCCCTGCATATGGTTCCCACAGGATGACAGGAGCTCTTGCCTTGATCTTTCTCAGGCCTCTCCTAGTGAGAGTCAGAGAGCTTTGGAGTGGGTGTTTAGCCCCTTAATCTAGGGGTAGACAAAGGATCACAGACTTGCTGAATTTTAGAGCTGGAAAGGACCTTAGAGGTCATCTTTGTCAACCCCTGTATTTTAAAAATGAGGCAAGGGGACCCTGAGTAGTGAAATAACTGGCCAAGGTCACACAGCTAATTCTTGGTAGAAGCAAATCTAAAGACTAGTCCAAGGAGCTTTACACCCGTCCATATGAATCTCTTTCTCTCTCTGTCTCTCTCCCTTCCTCCTCTGTGTCTGTCTCTCCTCACTTTCTCTTTCTCTCCTCTCTGTCTTTCCCTTTCCCTGTTTCTTTCTTTCCCTCTCTCTATCTCTCTCTCCTCTCTCCCCTCTCCTTCCCTCCCTCTCTGTTTCTCCTTTTTTCTCTCCTCTTTCTCTCTCTGTCCCCCTCCTCTCCTTCTCTCTCTCCCCTCTCTCCTTCTCTCTCTCCTTTGTCTGTCTGTCTCTCCTCTTTCTATCCTCTCTCTTTCCTGTTCTCTCTGTCTCTGTCTCTCTGTCTCTCTCTCACACACACACACACGTGCGTGCACACACACACATGCACACGCCACTCTAGGTAAGCATAAGAAACAAACAGCTATCAGTCTCTTGGCACCTTTGTTCATATTTGCACACTCGCTGCAGACTTTCTGGGGGCTTTGCCAACCCGCTCCATTCCTGCTCGCAGGCAAGATTTGAAATGTACACAGATCCTGCTCACTAAAGCAATTAGAGGGCCCCTTGTATATTTCAATCTGGCTAATGGCTTCCCAAGCCATTCTGCCTCCAAAGACAAGGGGGCATAAAAGCAGAGGAAACCGATAAACACCCGTTTGGATTCCACCCTCCTGTAATCTAAAACACACAAGCAGATTTGTTTACCAAGGCCAGACGAGCACTTCCATGGTAAGTTTCCATCTTGAGTGACTTTTTATGGCCATGTTACAGAAATGCGTGAAAGCTGGGCCTTATAATGGAAATGTGGATAGATGTTTAAAACTCATGAGTCTATATGGGAATGGTTTTGCATCTGTGTTTTAGGAGGGGCAGAATGGTCAGCAAGGATATTTGTATACAAGAGAAAAAATCACTGTACTTGTGGTTATGAGGCCTGGGTTCAAATCTCATCTGTTACTATCTATATGACCTTGTACGAAACACTTAACCTCTCTAGGGGCCTTCCCTAAATGAGAAGGGTTAGACTAAATAAATTCCAAGTTACCTTCCAGCTCTACCCCTACTAACCCATGCTTTTCAAGCCATTGAACAGAAATCTTGCAAACAGAAAGTTGCTTGATTGGACTATATAAAAGGGAATAGGCTTTGGAGCTTAGGATCTTTGGGCAAAGGGCCCAACCAAGAAGAGAAGCTGCTATTTCCCTTCCAAGTCTTTAACTCCACCACGGCAGACCTCACCGGCTCATCAGCCATCCTTCCAGGCTGCCACACGCCACCGCGCTGAAGCCAAGTCCCTAAATTCTGACAGTCTGATTGGATAAAAATCCCCAAACCCACAGTAGCCTATTATGTGGGCAAACTATTCATTTTATATTCACCTCCTTGTCCCGTCAGTGCAGAGGTCATCTAAAGAGGGGGCCTAATTAATCAAGCTGTCAGAGCCAATGAGGAGGAGCATGTTAATAGGACTTTTATTTCACCCAGGAAAGCAGCAATCTGACAGGACCCGGGAAATATGGCCTTGGTGTTGCTGTTTATTAGTAATGCTGAGATCAGTGGTAATACGAGCCAAGCAGGGTGCGTTTGATGAAGTGTCGCATGTCAAGAAGCAACGGCAACTAGAAATTAGACTGACAAGAGCCAAGACTCTGTGAATATTGATCGTTGATAAATGGGAGGCCACGGAAAAGGAGGGGAGCTGTATGAGCGCCTGCAGATCAGATTGCTCTCATGCAGAGGGGGTTTTTTGGGGTCTTCTTGCCTTGCGTTGGCAGGTATGTTTATCCAGTGGTACATCCAATGCAAGTCATTCCACTGAAGAGATTATTAGTGGACAGAGAGCTGGCCTTGAAATCAGGAAGACCACGGTTCAAATTGAGCATTTCACCAGGAAAATGCACGTACTCGGACATCTCCCCTGCTACAGTGCCCCTCTGCTCTGTCCTGAAGACCACCCTTAGAATCAGGGTCCAGAGACCATATGGACCCAACCTGGAAGAGCTGTTTTAATTCAGCCCCGGGCTGAGCTGTCCAGATTGGTGAGCGAGTGCAAGTTCACGTCACCGATTGTGTCCAGCCAGCCCTCTATCCAATCCCAGCATTCTACCCCACCTTCTACCCCTTGGTCTGGGAACAGCAATCAAATCAATTTGGGCACTGCTACTGGAACAGCTCTCCTCACCATTCCTGTGACTACCCAGGACAAAACTTCCTCCCCTGGCTGCCACCACCCTGTATCATTGAAGCATTTATTAAGTGTCTATTGCGTGCACTGGGGATACAAATACAGAGAATGAAACAATCCCAACAAAGAGCTTCCATTCTAATGAGGAAGACAAGAAGCACGTATGCATATACATGCATGCATACACCTATACACACAAACATATGTACACACGTAATCCACACACGTGCACAATCAATACAACACATGTAATCAACCACACACATGTATACACACTCATACAATAGATACATAGAATGTGTGTATATGTATATACGCACACATATATGCAGGGACACACATGTACATATACATACCTATACATACGCATATGCACATATTTATATGCACATGTATATAAATATATACATATGTGTATGCACATGTATACAGTGAATAAATACTGCACACATATGTGTATTGTGTGTGCTACATATACACACATCTACATGGTATGTATACTCAGCTTATACAATACATTGTTTTATATATGTATACACATATATATAGTAGACATACCTATATCACAAAATGTATATATCAATGCCTGCACACATAATACACATGTGTATATAAACTTATGTGTGTACACATATAAATATAACGTGGCTAAACTTAGGGTAGTTTTGCAGCTATGCACTAGCAGGCGGAGAGATAAATAGAGGCTTCATGTAGAATGCAAGACTTGAGTTATTCCTTCTTTTCCCCCTATCAGAATGGAAGCTCTCCCAGGGAAGGGGCTGGTCCACTTTTGTCTTTGTATGCACAGTGCCACATTTACAGAAGGCACATAACAAATGTTTTATTTTTCATCTGTTCAGATGGGAGGACTTCACCAGGATATGGAAGAAGGGAATTTGAGGCACATTCAAACTTGTGCAAGAACATGGAGGTGAGAGAACTTGGTTCTTGTTGAGGGAGCAGAAAGGAGTCCAATTTGGCTGAAGAGAAGGGTTCATAAAAGTGAGTAATAGTGAATCAGTCAATAAACATTTACTGAGCATCCTCTTATGTGTTAAGTGCTGGAGACAGAAAGAAAAGTAAAAGACAGTCCGTGCTCTCCAGGAGCTCCTGGACTCCGACCGCAGAGGGCCTAGAGTCCCAGGGGTGTTTAAATTTTCCCGGTAGTCCAAGGGAGATGCTCTTCCGAGGCGTGAGGTGATTAAATTTCTACATGAGGATAATTTGGGACCAGACCAGATTTCATTGGTATAGGGAATGCCCAGTGAGAAAACTCTCTCCTGATGCAGATCAGCAATTACCCTACAATTTGAAGCATCTTAGAGAATTGCCTGGGACCCTAGGCGGTTAAGCGATACTTCGAACCCCTAAGTGTCAAAAGGGCAACACTTGAACCCAGTTCTTGCTGACTTTGAGCCTGGCTTTCTACTACACCATACTGCCTTTCACTAAAAAAAAAAATTAGCTGACACTTGCATAATGATATATGTACATATATACATACACATATATGTCTATATGTGTATGTATACACACACACACACACATTAAAAGAAAGATCATCTTGGCAGGGATAAGGAGGACAGACCAGAAGGGGAGAGAATGTAGGTAGATTACCTGTAAGGAAGCTACTGTAATAACGCAGGTGAGTCTTAAGGAGAATCTGTACCACGATGATGGCCATGAGGAAGGAGAGAAGGAAATGAGAGCTACAGCAGGGGGAAATGGACAGAATTTGGAGACTGATTGGAAATATGAGATAAAACAGAAGAAGGATTCAGAAGTAACCCTAAGGTTACAAGCAGAGGAGGGCAGATGTATGGGTAGGATGTTAGGACTGAGGTCTAAGAAAGAGGAAGTTCACAGGAATGATAATGAGATAAGTTCTGGACAAGCTGAGTTCTAGATCACCATGAAACATCTACATGGAACTGTTCTATGGATAAAAGAGCTCTGAAAATGGTATCTAAGAGACAGAGCTGTCTTCAGTCTATTAGAGATCACTGGGTCATAGATTTGGTTTGGAAAGGAACAGGATCATCTAGTAAGACCCCTCTCATTTTACTGGAGAGGAAACAGTTCTACAGAGGGGAAGTAACTTACCCAAGGACATACAGGCAGTAAAAAGCAGAGCCAGAACTGGAACCCAGGTCCTATGACTCCAGATTCAGAAATAATATGTGATTGAGAATTATTCTTTAACATGTCTGGTCCTCAAGTTCCCCATCAATAAAAATGAGACTAAAGCACTTTTCTTGCTTGGATTTCTCAGTGATTTGAGTGAGAGGGAGAGGGAGAAGGAGGGGGATGAGGGAGAGGGAGAGGGAGAGAGAGGGAAAGAAGGAGAGAGGGAGAGGAAGAGAGAGAGAGGGAGGGAAGGGGGAGGGGGAGGGAGGGAAGGAGGGGGAGAGAGAGAAGTTGGGGAGAGGTAAAAGGAGAGGGAGAGGGAGAGAGATGGGGAGACAGAAAGAGATAAAGAAAGGGGAGAAGGGAAAGGACATCACTTAAACTTAAAGCTTTTTTTTGAAGAAAGTACCTTTTAAAAAAAAATCCAAGACTGTGGTATTCTTTTCACAACTCTAAAACTGATTATAGAACCATCAAGTGCCTTGGTCTTACTCTACAGGGAAACAAGCAGAGGTCATCTAAGCGTTCTCTATTGATTGGCCTAAATTTGCTTAAGTCTTTCTGTACATTACTTCAACAATTTCCAAACGTGATTTCTTCACAATCTGTGTCTCTCAAACAGATTTGTGGGAAGCATCGTTTTATATGATAGCATGGGATGCAGCATGCTATAGTTAAAAAGAATGCAGAAACATGAACAAGGATCCAAGACACATGGGTTCCAACCCTGGTTCTACCACTAAGGAGCTTGAGTGCCCTTGGACGCATGACTATTTCTCTAGGTCTCTCTCGATCTTTTAATAAATGGAATGAATTAGATAATATCTCAAGGCTTTTGTAGCTCTAATATTATTTTAATTAAAAAATATATGTATATATCCTTTGGTTCAGATATGAAATTTTACTAGTGCCAGGAATTCCTGGTGAGATGCTGCACCTTGTAGTCTTAAAGTAACTTAAAGTTAAAGTATTTAGAGGTTAAGTGACTTAGTCAGAGTTTCTCAACCAGTCTGTATCAAAGCCAAAGATTGCTCCTTGGGCTCTGTTTGACTCCATCTTTCTATCCTCCACTAAATGTTTTAATAATGATAATAATAATAGTAGTAGCAGTCATAGTAGAACTAGTAGTGGGTGGCACAGTGGATAGAGTATGGGGCTTAGAATCAGGAAAATCCTTCCTGAATTCAAATCTGGCCTCAGATACTTCCTAGCTGTGTGACCCTGGGCAAGTCATTTAACCTCATTTGCCTCAGTTTCCTCATCTGCAAAGTGAGCTGGAGAAGGAAATGGCAAATCACTCTTGTATCTTTGCCAAGAAAAACCCAAATGGAGTCACACAGAGTTGGACAGCACTAGAAACAATTCAACAAACAAAAAAACAACTAGAAGCAGTGGTAGTAATGGTGGTATTGATTCCTATTTGCATAGTACTCCAAAATTTGTAACTTAAAAACCTGCTTTGTCCTCAGAATATTTCTATTCCATATCTATCTAGCTCAGGGCCAAAACTAGGATATAAGATGCCAATTCTGGAATCCAGAATAGAATCCAGAAATAGGATCCCAATTTGAGACCTAGACAAGACTTCAGAGTTAATATAATCCAACTTTCTCATTTTACGAATGAGGGAAAATAGACACAGGCAATTAGACATCCTTGCTCAAGGTCGTCCAGACACATAAGATGGCAGACAAGGAAACTAGGTGCCCTGACTCTGGAGCTGATGCACCATTCAGTCTCATAAAATACATTCCTCAAAACAATTCAGACACTGAGGTCAAAAGCACAAGAATTATCATACCCATTTCTCACATGAGGAAACTGAAGATGAGAGAGAGAAATTGCCTTGCCTAGAGTCCTAGAGCAAGTAAGTTCCAAAGTGGATAGAATTCTGGACAAAGAGTCAGGAAGACCTTGGCTCCAGCCCTGTCTTTGAGCTGTGTCCAAATCACTTGATCTCTGTGTGCCTCAAGTAATGGGAATTATCTAAGACATTAAGGAGTTGCTATCTGCCTTGGTGGAGGGAGTTCCCATGTAAGCAGTCCCCCACATTCAGCTGCCTCCTGAAACTTTATCAGAATATTTTTTCCCTATTTGCTTTTGGCTTCCTTCCTTTGTCCCCCGCATATGAGTGCCCCAGATTGACTATGACAAGTCTGGAGTTCCTCCATGATGGATGACTGTGGCTGCTGAGCTGAGGTACAGAGTCCCCACTGCCTCCTGGTGTGCAGGTTACACATGTAGTCAGTCTCTGAGAAAGAGTGAGGCTGGTCTTCCAGGGCAGGAAACATTTTTTATGATGAATAATGGAGATTCCAACTGCTCAAAGCCCTATTACTTTATCATTCAGCTCTGGGTGATTAATAGACCGTGTGCCTAAGGAGTTATTACTTTGGGGAGTACATATTGGGGGCTTGTGTGGAATCTAATCTGACAAGCCAGCCTTCTCTGCTGACTCCTTAAAAGGAGGTAACATTTCTTGGTGCAAGAAAGTAGCCAATGATACCGAGGTTCAAAGTTCCCTGTTTCCCTCTAAAAGCTACAACTCCCAAAAGACTTCCAAATAAATACTGTTCTATCTGCTCATTGATAGCATTCATCACAGAATTTAATAGAATAGGCAAGATACGCTCAGTAGAGATAGAGATTTTTTCCCTCTTCCTCTCTTATCCCTTTAGAGTTAAAATATATTATCATATTTATTTATTATATTTATTATTTATTATACATTTGTTATGAGAGTATATTTTATCATAGTATTATTTTATTATAATTTGTCATTATATATTATTATATTATATCATTATTTGTTTTATTATTTTAGGAAAGTAATTTAACGTCATAGAGGCAGTATCCCATAGTGAAAGAGTGCTGGGCTTGAATGAATGAATGAATGAAAAAGCATTTATTAAGAGCCTTCTATGTGCCAGGCACTGTGCAAAGTGCTGGGAACATAATTATAAAAGAGAAGCAGTCCTCAGCCTCAAGAAGCTTACAGCTAGCACACCTGGGGAATGGTGCCCAGAGAAGTGGGTTATGGTCTATTTTGTTACCTATTGTTTTTGTTGTTCAGGCATTTCAGTTGTGCCCTACACTTCATGACCCTATTTGGGATTTTCTTGGCAAAGATACTGGGGTAGTTTGCCATTTCCTTCTCCAGCTCATTTTACAGAGGAGGAAACTGAGGCAAAGTCAGGTCTTCCTGACTCCAGACCCGGCACACCATCTACCTGCCCCTTTGATAACAATATGTCAACATAATTGGTTTCCCTTGTAATCCTATGGATTTTATTTTGTGTATTTAAAAACATTATCCTGAGAAGGGATCCATAAGTTTCACCAGACTGCCCAAGAGGTCCAGGACACTAAGAAGGTTAAGAACCCCTATCTAGAGTCCCTTCAGGAGTGGTGAGGGGCACCACAGAGCAACTGATTGACATGCCCTTCTCAGAAGCATGATGCCAATTTCATTCTAGTCCCCAGAGCCAGAGCTAGGAAGGGTAGAGAAGGGGACAGCATGCCAGGAATGAATCTACGAAGCATGGTTGGAATAGGCTAGGCCTGAATTCAAATCCTGCTTCTCATACTTATTAGCTGTGAGACCCTGAGCAAGTCACTTAAATTTTTATGTTCTCCAAGCTACTCCCCAAGATTTATCTAGTCTGCCATTAATGGATTGCAATCTGCCTTGGTTGGGGAGTTTGTGCACCAGGAGTTCCTTAATCTATTGATCAATTGAGAATTCATTAAGCTCCTAAGCTGATACAATCACAGATCCCACATGTGTTTGCATAATTGAACTGTGGTTCCTCTAACTGTGATATGGGAACAACGCCCAGGAGCGAAGTTTAAAGAGATGTTAGGAGGAAAAGACGCCGGGACTTCTTCCTTTCTTCTGGCTCCATGATGCCTAATAAATGTATACTTTACTTCTAATAACCTTTACCTACACATCTGACAATTTCCACCAGCCATGATGAATGTGGATGCACAGGATCCCAGAGAACAGAGCGGGCACGTGCGTTCAGGGTTGCAGGAAAGGTCTGGTTTCAAATTCCATCTCCAGCATTCACAAGCTTGATGACTCTGGGCAGTGTGGTCTAGTGGAATGAGCGCCAGACCCTAAAGTCAGGCCAGCCTATTATTACAATACATTTATTTTAGTACTTCTATACTGCCCTGTGAGCCTTGGTTTTCACATCTGAAAAATGGGAATAGATTTTTTAACCCTTAAAGTGCTAATTATTACTATTAATTATACCTATAGTCACAGGACTATTGGGAGGAAAGCCACTTTGTAAACTGTAAGTGGTCTATAAATGTGAGCTATGATGATCTCTGAGAACGTAAAGTGCGATAGGTTCAATTTAATTCAACTCATCAAGCATTTATTATGCACTACTACGTGCTATGGACATCTAGGTGGCACAGTGGACATAGCACCAGGCCTGCTCAGGAAGACCTGAGTTCAAATCCACCCTCAGACACTTACTAGCTGTGTGACCCTGGGCAAGTCACTTCACCCTGTTTGCCTCAGT
>CM053623.1:432539987-432565293 GCA_028646595.1 Phalanger gymnotis
ACACACACACACACACACAAATGAATACAAAAAAACTAAATAAAATGCTGCACTTGCACTCAAAAAAATCTTGAGTTCAAATCCCACCTCAGCCTTATTAGCTATGTTATCCTGGACAAGCTACTTAATTTCTCCTATGCCTCAGTTTTCTTCATCAAAAAACAAAGGAGTTGGAGTAGATTCCCTATAAGATTCCTTCCAGCTCCACGTCTATGATCTTATTACCTGAAGAATCTCTTTTCTCAAGGAACTTTCATTCTACTGGGAGAAGACAACCCATTTTTATATGTAAATACATGCAAAACTAAAATGAACATTTACAAAAATCATGAGGAAATATCAGGCACCCAGGCAAGTACACAAAATCCAGAGTAGTTAGGGTGTTGGGGCATGCTGTAGGAGGTAGCCCCAGGGCTGAGCCTTAGCAGGACCTATGAGTTCCTAGACAGCAAGAACATCGCTAGATTCCTTTTCTGCCTAATTAATTCTGTATGAGTCTGCAGGAAGAAAAGTATTCTCCTATAGACTGAGTAACTAAAGGAATACTCGCATGAGGCTGGGGGAAAGGGGAGGAAAATGGAGAGATCTCCTCCCCACCAACCCTTATGAACAAAGATGATGATACTTCCTTACTGGTTCTTCTAGCTTCTGGAAGCAGGTCCCTAATGAAGTCTGTAAGGAGTCCCAGACATGAATATGCATGCAATCAAGCTATGTGCTATGGGCAAGGAAGGAAAATACTATCCTTTGAACTTTTTTTCTTTCTTCAGAACATTAAATAAATATACTAAGAGATGAAATTAACCTCTGGTGAGTATCTTAAATAGAAATCAAGGGTTTTGGGGATCCTTTCAAAAAGTGCTGGGAAAAAGTCAGGGTCTGGCCAACTTCTCACATTCTCTTGATGAGGGGCTGATTACCGTGTGGTGGCAGAGATCTCAGCCATGGACGTTCCTTTCAATTCCTCTGTCGGGTTCCAGCTGTTGGGTTCTAGCTGTTGGGTGGCCATCAATAACTCCGGGGTCCCATTTGGTATTCCAATGCCACCCAAGGTCAGGGTGAGCTTAGCCTGGACTGGAGGCTAAACAGATGACCACAGAATCACACCCAGATCTACAGGTGGACAGTTCATCCAATTCCTTCATTTCATGGGTGAGTAAACTGAGGCCCTGGTGACCTTAAGTAATTGTTTCCAGTCACATAGTCACAACACATATCGTATTGTAAATATCAGGAGGTAGCCCTGGAACCCAAGTCCTCCTAACTAGGATTCCATTCAGTCTAGCACACCATAAAAACTGTCTGCAAATAGAAGTATGATGCAGATGAGGAGAGGGCAAATGCATGAGAGATGTGAAGTCAGATGAGAAGGTGGAAGAGGGCAGACTTCATGGAAGAGGTAACACTGATCTGATATCTGAAGCATGGGTAGGAAGCTAAGATCAGAAGATAATCTGATCACACATTCCCTGCTCAGGACAAAGCAATGAACAAAATGTAAAGATGGAACAGGGCAAGACATGTTAGCAGATTCACAATAGAGTCCTGGTTTGGCTATAGCATGCAGTTAGCGTGAGCAAAAAGATGCACTGGTGCCAAATCACAGAGGGCCTCAAATGTCTGTTAATGAGTCTGGGCTTTATTCAGAAGCCAATGGATAGCCATTGAAGGTTTTGGAGCAGTGGGGTGATGTAATCACAGCAATACCCTAGGAAGATTAATTTCCAGCAGCTACCATGTTCTCCTCCTGCCCTCCAGACAGCAGGGGCTTCTTTCTACCTCTGCCTGTTTCTCAGGTGCCCAAGCAGAGTTGGAAGATGGTACCCTATTTACTATTATTTCCGGGACAATCAAATTTCCTTCCAACAGGACAATTCCCAGACTGGCTATTTTTGAGAATAGCATATTGGAGCCCCAAAGATAATGTGGCCTCATCCTCTCCAGCTGTGTACAGTGACATTCTCCCTGAACTAGTTTCTTTGTCGATTAGGAAAATAGCCCATCTCTTTCCTGGAGGAGGGAAGAAAGCAAGGAGGGAAGGAGGAGGAGGGCAAATTGCATATAGCAAAATTTGTCGTCATTCCCTCCAGGCTTGCCCTCTGCTTCTGAAATGGGAGATTCCTTTGTTGGACACTGATGAGAACTACCAAGGAAGGGAGAACAAAAAAACACAATGACCGCAAAAACGTAGAAAGACAAAAATGAAGGTGGATGCGGAGTGATAGGAATGATGGATCCTGACCAAAAGGAAGAATGGGCTAAGTACCATTTTGGTAAGAAGGTGGGGAACAATGGATCCACAGCTCTGAGCACTCTCTTACAGACTACGCTGTTTTTTAATCATAGAATCACAGAAGAGATCTGAGATGCCACCAAGTCCAATTTCTTCATTTTTCAGGTGAGGCAAATAAGTCACAGAGAGGTGAAATTCTATTCACCCAGGGTCATAGAGCTAATGAATATTTCGGGTGGGATTTGAACTCAAGTCTTCCTGACTCCAAGTCCAATATTCTAACTGCTAGACCTAAGATGTCAAACAAGCAGCCCACAGGCCTCATGAGGCCAACAATCCTCCCAGTGTGGCCCCAAACAGATTAAAAGGTAATTAGGAAATATTTAACAAAATAAATAAAACACAATTAGATATAGATACAATTAAAACTACGTCAATGCGTAGCCCGCAGGGATCCTTTTGTATAGATGAGTGGCCCCTGTTTCTATCTGAAATAGACACCACTGTGCTACCTGCTAGTGTCTCTCCTTTCGCTTAGCTAGACAACTAGAGGGTTGGACCCAGAGTCGGGAAGACCTGAGTTCAAATCCAGCCACTAACGCTTATTAGCTGTGTGACCCCATCAAGTCACTTAACCTGTGTCTGCTTTGGTTTCCTCATCTGTAAAATGGGAATGATGATAGTACCATCCTTTTCCAAGGGTTGTTGGGAAGATTAAATTAGATAATATTTGTAAAGCTTCAAGTGCTACGTAAGTACTCTCTGTAGTAACTGTTTTTCTTTGCTACACGGTTAAGGCACATTTGGGGTTGCGTATATATGGAAATGATTGGGGTATAAAGACAAAAGGACATCCACAAAACATTTATTTTAAGGCATTGCCTCAGAAAGAGAATGATGGAGGCTTTCCATATACCAACCCCACCTCCCCCAATCACATCTCTTACCTCCAGAATCTCTGCTTGCCTTTCAAGGACAATTTCAGCCTCTGATTTGAGATTGCATCCTGCCTTTCTTTAGACTCAGAGGTTTAGAACTGGAAGGCTCTTTATAGACCATTTAGTTCACACCCCCTTTTTTTACTCACTCAATTTAGGAAACCTTTATTGAGCTCTTAGCATCCAGAAAAGTTTTGAAACCAATGGGAAGTCAGGGAATAAGTGGAAAAACTAGGATCACCGATTGTGAACTAGAATGGACCTTAGTGGCCATCTAGACACAAAGAGGGTCAATGCCTTGCCCAAGCTCATACAACCAGCAAGTATCCAAAGCAGGATTTTAACTCAGCTCTTCCTTACTCTTTTTACTTTTTCATTGTTCAGTTGTGTCAGATTCTTCATGACCCCATTTGGGGTTTTCTTGGCAAAAGATCCTGGTGGGGTTTGCCATGTCCTTCTCCAGCTCATTTTACAGATGAGGAAACTGAGGCAAACAAGGGTAAGTGACTTGCTCAGGGTCACACAGCTGGTAAGTGTCTGAGACCAGATTTGAACTCAGGAAGATGAGTCTTCCTGACTCTAGCATTCTCTCTGTACTATACCACCAGCTGCCCTTGGTCCTCTCATTTTCTCCAAATGTAGCACTCTTCTCCTTTTACCTACACATCAGAAGGTCATCAGTGAGCCGGACCTCTCATCCTTCACTAGCTGGCTCAGCCTCCACTGGAAGAAGGGAAGAGCCAAGCAGGGAGGAATGTGTTTCATGGGGCCCAAGTCTCCCAGGAAGGTTTCTGTACTTGGAGCTGTGGTGAATTTAGAAGGGCAAGGGCAAGTCATTTGTCTCTCCTAGACATCTGTCCCCATCTTGTCACTTTGGACACACCACACCCACACCCACACCCACACACACACACACACACACACACACACACACACCCCTCTGTGCCCAGCATTCCTCCAAGTACAGGCTGAGGAAGCAACAGACTCTTTAAGAGATCCCCGAGGAAAAGAAAAATGCCTCCTTACCTTGGGCAAGGAGATTGTGGTAGCCTAGAAACAAAAGGGATCTGGCACCATAATCCCAATGACATTGCCATAGGAACCTTATTTACAGTATGATAAAAAACCGTTCCATTCTTACGGCCTCATTAAATCTAAGCCTCATTTAACTAGTAGGACATTTTTACAATGGGCTTACTGACATACGGTGATGAATGACAGTCTAACATCCTTTAACAATAGGCCCCGGCTATGGCCATAACCACAATGTGGATAAACAGGGCATTAGTTAGAACAATGCCCTACGCTGAATCGCAGGAAGTGAAGTCACAATGAAGACACACATTTTTCCCTGGGCCGTTCTGACCACGAGAGAAAGAGAAAAAAAAGTCACAGGAAGACGGGATTAGAATTATAAGAATTAAGAAGTTTTAAAAAAATGTTTCTGTCTAGAAAAACAGACAGGGCCTTTGAAATTCTGACCCAGATTTTTTTTTTTAAGGGAGGGGTGGGGGGGAGGAGAAATGTTTCCTGAAATTTTATTCCTTAAAAGATAAAAGGGCTGGCAGCAGGATGAAAGTAACCCTCTTTTCCCTTCCTCCTTTTCCCCCATCCCCCATATTAGAGAAATGAACAGATTAGCACCAAGAATTCATGCCTCTCACCCATGTAGGGACCTAGACTGGAGATTCCCAAATCTCCTTTATCAGCAGCTCCAGCTAATAAGAAGCACCAGAATGGGACTTGTGGGGGAGGGGAGAATGAGAGAGTCACCAAACTTTTTGTACTTTTGCTGTCTCACAGGATAATCATAAAAGACTTCTTCATTCCCATCAGGGAGATCCCCCCATGAACAGACCAATTCAAGTTCACTTACCCTCCCCCCTCCCATCCTTCTGGAGGCGGCTCAGTTTTCTAACTGGTCTCTGATTTAATTTCATACAAAATACTGGAACATAGCTGGACATGGCCAAGCCTCCAGTATTTACACCGGAGACTGAGGTCTGACATCCTGTCTAAATGAAATTTCCCAGTCGTCCCGAACAGTTTTTATCTTGTTTCCACGCGAGCAGTTTGAAATGTCACTACATATTGCTGTGGTGACAGATGAAGAAAAGAAAAGAAAAAAAAGCCACTTCCCTGTTTCCACAAGCAAACAAGTCCTGAGAAAGGGGAAGCACCCTTTGGCCCCATCTCATCTTGCAATGCGCTCAATCTTGCCCCCAGTAGAGACTCCCTGGGGAGCCCCAATAGCTGTAGAGGTGACCCTCTGGAACAGCAAATGAAGAGGTCCTCTGGAAAAACCTCAATTAAAAGAAACAAAAAGGATGCTTGATATCATCTAATAATTGTCTTTTTTTCCTACCTTTCCTAAAAATGATGAAATTATGGATTTTGTGGGCAGGGAAAGGGCCATATCCACATATCTCTTCCATTTTTTGTAATACTGATCCATCAATCAATAAACATTTATTAAATACCTACTGTGTACCAGAGCAGCCAGGTAGCACAGTGGATAGAGCACCTAGCTTAGAGTAATCTGGCCTCAGATACTTACTAGCTGCGTGACCCTGGGCAAGTCACTGAACCTTGTTTGCCTCAGTTTCTTCATCTGTAAAAATGAACTGGAGAAGAAAATGGCAAACTACTCCGTTATCTCTGCCAAAAAAAAACCCCAAACGGGTCATGAAGAGTCTGATATAACTGAACAACTAAACGACAGTAACAGTGTGCCAGATACTGTGCTGGGGATACAAAAATGAACCCAAAGGGGCTTACATTCTATCAAACAGACAGCAGCAACCATCAGAAGCACTTACTCTGCTCCTGCTGGGCGCCAGGTACTAGAGATACAAAGACTAAAGTAAAACAGTCCCTGCCCTCAAGGGGCTTATATTCTATTGGGAGGTGGAAAGTAGGGAGAGTCACCATGTACACAGAGACGTTTATATCAATAAATATATCATTTATTGGAGGGGAATCAGGAAGGGCTTCATCTTTTTCCTTATATACATTTAGAATAAGCAGCAGTCTAGCACAGCAGACGGAGGGCTAGTCTTAAGAGGCAGGGAGGGGAATGGAAGAGAAAGTGATACATGTTCATTAAGTGCCCACGTACCACATGCCAAGAACTGTGCTAAATGCTTTACAAATATTATTTCATTTGAACCTCAAAATAACCCTGTGAGATAGGGGGTGTTATTATCCCCATTTAACTGTTGTGGAAACTGAGGCTGAGGTTAAGTGACTTGCCCAGGATCACAGAGCTAGTAAGTGACTGAGGCTAGATTTGAATTCAGGTCTTCAGGCCCCATGCTCTATCCACTAGACCACATGACTGCCCCAAGAAGGCCTGAGTTCTGACAGACACCGACTATATGAACCCAGTCAAGTCATTTAGTCTCTACATGCCCGGCAACAGTTTGATACTATTATGGATGAACTGCTGATCTAGAGGGAATTTCTACACCAGGGAGTTCTCTGATGAATCATATGTCTTGACCAATGAACAACAACCATAGCTACAACAGCAATAGTAGCAACAATGACCAGAGAAGATAGATAAAAACAGTTTTTCCTTAATGGTTCTGGACTTGGGTATTGTATTTGCACGTGAGTATTTTTCTTTTTTAAAAAACCATTGAGTTTTTTTTTTTTTATCAATTTGCTTGTTGTCTTGGGGAGGGGAGGGAGAAAAACCTGGAATTCAAAATCTTTCAAAAATCAATGTTAAACATTTTCTTTACATCCAATTGGAATAAATAAAATAGTATTAAATAAAATTTAAAAAATAAAACCATTGGGTTTAACACAGAATCGTGGTTGGAAAGAACCTTTCGAGATGATCCGGTCCGAGCTCATCAACTGAAAGGGAAGGAGACTGAGGCCCGCCTATTGAGGCTGAGAGATGTACCCAAAGTCACATTAGTAGAGTCATTCCATTTGTACTAAACCATTTCTCCCAGGTTTATCCCATTCCATCTCTTCCTCATTTTTGAGGGAAAAAAATAGAAGTAGCTTCCAGCCCCACATCTTCCCCTGGGTATCTACAGCAAAGGCCAGTAGGTAGGTAAGGAGGAGGTAGGTGCCTCAGTGTACTCCATGAACAGGGTAAATCAATTAAGCTTTGCCAGCCCCCAGAGAAACCTATCACTTTGCAGATCAGCCTGGCTTAATGTGATGAGATTGGGGAGTTCCCTAATCACTAAGGGAAGGATCCACACCTCGAGGTGCTTCGAGGCACCTGTCAACAGGATGCATTTGTCAGACTCTGCCCTTCAATGATACTCTACTTATGAGAAGCACAGAGAAAGAAGCTCCCACAACCACAAAGAGCCTCCTCAGAAGTGAGGTCCTTGCTCTGGGCTGTGCAGGGATTTCCCAACTTTTTCTTTCATTCTAGTCTCTTGTTTTCCATGGGACTTCTTGGTTCCTGCAGTTTGGGAAGGTTGACTGCACCCAGGCTATACCTGGATGTTTGTGCTGAGCAAGACTGATTCAGTTTATCCACATTGATAATAGTAGAGAATATCTGGTTATGAAATATTAAACTTCTTGTATTTAATGTTCTTACTGTTGTTCAGTTATATCCACCTCTCTCTGATCCCATTTGGGGTTTTCTTGGCAAATATACTGGAGGGGTTTGCCATTTCCTTCTCCAGCTCATTTTACAGATGAGGAAACTAAGGCAGACAAGGTTAAATGACGTGCCCACGGTCAGTTTGTCCTCCATGACTAGAACACTTTCCCTCCTCACTTCTGTCTCTTACACTCCTTATTTCCTTCAAAGCCTGGAATAATTGCCACTTGCTACAAAAGGTCTTTTCCTGATTTACCAGTTATTCTTGTGGATTCCCAATTACTATTACTCTGTCTCTCTATATGTATATATACTTTTTATTTGCTTGTTTGTCTATGTTGTCTGTCTTCCCCCTTTAGAATGTAAACTAAACTCCTTTAGTGACCTTTGAACCTAGCACAGTACCTGGCATCCAGTATTGAAAATTGAACTGGGTTAGGCTTAAGGGTTAGTGTTGACACAGAACTGAACCATTTAAAAACATTCCTTAGAAAGGCTCTCTCAGCCCTCTCTCACATTCTTGTTAGAATATAAGCATCCTGAAGGCAGGGGCCATTTCATTTCTGCCTCTGTACCCCCAGCACCTAGTACATAGTAGGCACCTCAGAAATGTGTAAATGACTGATTCTTTTCTCCTTGGAAAGTCTATATTAGTAAGAACAACCAGTAAAAATATTTCAGTCCTCTCCTCTATTTTTACTGGCTATTCCTACTAATAAAATATTTTAAAGTCACAGCAAAGAGACGGAAAAGGCATGCAGAACACATTCAGGGGAGGCAGGCTCATGCTGGTTTCAGAGCCTTCTTTCCACTCAGTGACAGATCATTCTCATGGGTTAAGTGCTGCACTTGTGTTCTCATATAGAAGGCCCTGGCAAAGGGAGGGTTCCCAGGGGGGTCAGCCCTTTAAAGTGCAGGAAGGATGCAAATCACTAATGTAGCAACCCTACTGAAAATGGGAGCAAGGGAGGGCATGGCAAAATATATTACAACCAGAATGAGCACCCATGGGATCAAAGTGGTCCATGCTGATTTCAATGCGGATGGCCAAGAAAACGAAGAAAGATTCAGGTGCTGGTAGAGGCCAATGTTCTCATGACTCTGAGGTCTGTTCGTTTGTTTTTGATCTGGACCTGCGATTTTGTTGATGTAGAACCTCCCAGTGCACAACTTTCTTCTACCACCATAGACTGGCAAATCATCTGTAATTTATAGTCTTAGAGAGTTAGTTCCTTGGGGCACTGAGAGGTTAAGTGATTTGCCCTGGGTCACACAGCCATGATGTGTCAGAGGCAGGGCTTAAACTCAGGTTTTCTTGGCACCAAAGTTGGCTCTGTTCAATAAATCTGATTTTATTGGCATTCATATGGCTCTGACTCTTATACAAAAGAGACTTCTCCACGTTTAAGGAATAAATGGGAAGACGCTTTGAAAATTCATGCCTAAGAGTAAAGCCAATACATCGATCATACCCTTTGGCCCAGCAATCGGGGTAATAATTATGATAGCAATGATAATATCCAACATCATTATCATTATTGTCATTATGTATGCCAAAGAAGGCAATGGCAGGAAAAAAGGCTATGTACCGAAATAACAACTACAGCACTTTTCATGGCAAAACAAAAACAAAATAAGGAAATAAAATGGTTGTCATTCCAATTGAGGAACATCTGACTAAACTGTATGCATGACACCATCACAGAATATTACTGTGCCACGAGAAACAACAGTGAAGACATCAGGGAACCATGACCAAGCTTCGAGACTTAGAGGTAGACAGCATCTTGGAGGTTATAAATTCCAAACTCCTCTTTTTATAGAAAATAATCTGAGGTTGAGACATGAAAAAAGACTTTCCCAAGGTCACACAGGCAGTAGGTAGCAAAGCTGAGATTCAAATTCAGGTCCTCTCACTCCAAACCCCATGTCCTTCTCATTCTACTATGGTGTCTCTGATCTGCAGTCATCGGTCCCTACATAATTGCTGTAATAATATAAATCATAAGCTTAAAAACAAACTGTGATTAACTATAATCAATAATTTTAGTCTTGGTGAACTGATTTGGGGGGAAATTTATCTATCTATCTATATGTAGGTATGTAGGTATATTTTCAGTAGAGAGGTGTTGACTATGCATGTGTAATTCAGTTTATACTGTCAGCCACTGTCATTAGGATGGGTTTATATTTGGGGGTTGGGGGCAGAGGGAGGAATAGAAGGAATAATTCAATTATGGAAAGGATTAGGGAGAATTAACTATTGTAAAAAACCAAGCAAAAGGAATCAATAAAACTATTTAGGAAGAAAATTTGTGCTTATGGACCAGTGAGAAACTTGTCAGAGAATTCAAAGAAATGGGCAAGAGTTAAATCTCTAGAACCTTACCTTCTCTGTTCAAATGCCCCCCAAAATCAAGGCTGAGACTACATTTATTCTCTAGCAAACAGACTATGAGATAGTCAAGGTTCACACCAAGAAAGCTCAGAACTTTGCCAAGTAATCCAAAGGCTCAGTAGTTTTGAGCTGGAACGATAAGTATCTTAGAAACTGCCTATGCCAACCCCTTTATTTTAAATATGAGAAAACAGGAATCTGGAAAATGGAGGCAACTCATCCCAAGTCACAAGGTTTATAATCAGATTAACTGGAATTTGAGGCCAGACTCAAATCCAATGTTCTTTCCAGTGCTCATGACTGGGATTTTCTTTGCTGATTCTTCTAGTAATTTTCCTTTCTGTTTTCTGTTTGTTTGGTTTGTTTTCTCCAGACCTGCAGACTGAAATATAAACTGAGGCCCAATCACCAGGAGCATTAGAATTTCAGGGGGGAGGAGGGAGCATTTGGAGAAGATGTCATTGTCAATTAAATGTGCAAAGTTCCAAACCCAGAAAACTTAAGAAAGCAAAATTCTAAGGAATGTTCAGAAGATTATATTAAGATAAATCTTTTAAAAAATAAATAAGTAATAAATCTTTAAACCTGTGCCATGGCATTACTACTCAGAAAAGGGTATAAGGACAGATATTTTTGGCCTGCATAAGCAGTAAGAAGGATTTGGTTTCCACACAGGCTGTAACTCACTTTAATTTTTATCTGAGTCTCTTCAATACCTGTGTGCCTTGAGTGGAGATGGCATAAATGTACCAATTTGAATCAGAGCCCACTTTCTAAAACGTCTAGCCATCAAGAGATAATAAAATCTCTCGGGTACCCTGGATCATGCTGCAATATAAGAAATGAGGTAGTAGGGACTGGACATGAGATTTCAATGACATAGAATATTTCCCCATGAAATATGCTTTACCACTGTGGTAAAAACATTTCTGCCTCTGTATCTCCAGCACCTAGTACATAGTAGGCACCTATGACTTATCTTACAGAGTTGCCTAGAACATTAAGTGGCTTGCCCAAGGTCAAACAGCCAATATGTGTCAGAGGTAAGGCTGGAACCAAGGTCCTCCTGATCCCAAGGACAGATCTCTCTCCACTATATCAAGCTTCATTTCATAAGAAGAAAATAAGTTATATCTTTGAAATGCAATGGATGAGATGAGGGTAGGGCAGTAGTAACGCTATACTCTTGGGAGGCAAGATAATCAAAATCAAGTCCCAGTTATTCCACTGAGTAGTTACATCCCTTTGAAGAAGTCACCTAACCTCTAGGACTCAGTTTCTCCATCCATAAAAGGAGAATGTTAGATGAAATGATCCTCAATGCCCTGCTGGCTCTGAAGCTCACTGGTTCATTAGAAATCCTATGATTTTATGAGTGAGATGATATATCAACGGCAAAAGGCTATCATAAAATTATAACAGATAATAACAAGAAGAAAAAGATAAAAATATAATAAAAACCCAACCAAAACTCTCAGTCAATGAGTAGAAACTGCAAAGAGGCAGGCCTGAAGTAAGGCAATGATGTCCTAATACAGTTAGAACTGTCCCAAAGAGGAATGGGGTATGTCGGGAGGTTTAGGGTTCTTACACATGAGGTCTTTAAACAAAAGTAGAATGGAGTGTGTCAAGAGGTTGTAGATTCTTACACACTTGGGGTCTTTAAGCAAAAGTTGGACGACCATTAGACAGGACTGCTACAGAGAGAATGCTTGTTCAGGTACAGGTTAGATCAGGACATGTCTAAAGATTCTGTGAAATGAATTTTAATTGTGTTTTACTTTGAAGAGAAGGAAAACAAGCTAATAGTTGCAAGAAGCTAATTCCAGGGGTCAGTACTCATTCAGTCGAATCTTCTCCACCTCCTACAGGGATAAGACTAGATCATGAGAACTGACGATGGTCAATGAGACCCCCTTGCACTGGGAGTCACTCACGAAAACAAAATTTTCCAAATACATACAAAATACTTCATTGCTTATGCGTCAAAAAGAACATTACACACAAACTCAAACTCCCCATCCTGGTCTGTTTCCCTCTCTAGAATCTCTATGTATAAGTTAGTTTATTCCTTAGTCAATTCAGCCATTTGTTCAGAGTAACACACGATCTCAGGGTGGGAAGGGGTTTTAGAGACCATCTTGTACCTGATACAATGTCCCTGCTAAGTGGTCATTCAGCCTTCGCTTAAAGAGCTCTAGTGAGGGTCAATTTACTACCTTTTGAGGCAGCCCAATCCATGCTAATGGGTAGGAAGTCTTGTTCCTGATATTAAATTAAACTGGACTCTTTGCAAATTCCACTTATTTCTCGTTTTATCTTCTAGGACCAAGACAACAAAAAAAAGAATCTTCCGTTTGACAGCTGCTATCATTTCTCTGTTAAGTCTTCAACTGATCCCCACATAGAAGAGGTTTTTAGCATTTTCGTGTGTATGTGTGTCTTGGACCCCTTTAGGAACCCGGTAAAGGCTACGGACCCTTTCTCAGAAAAAAATATTTTTAGGTGCATCACATAAAATACATAAGATTGTAAAGAAAATTTTGAAATGCTGCTCTGTCTCTCTCTGATTCTATTACCCACCCCCCCCCAAGTGTGAATTTAAAGTACATGGAAACCAGGGCAAGAGCCTTGTGCCCTTCACCACTCTGCCTGCTTGCCGCTGATGTTCTCCAGCTCATGAATTTATATCTTTTACAGATCTGTGAACCAAGGGACATGGGGCCTGAAACTGACAATGTTCAATGATAGGTACAACTTAATGAAAAAATTCCCAAACATCTTGACAGGCAAAGTAATCACAATGACTCACTTTTATGTTATACTTACTTTAAGGTTTCTAAGGTATTTTTCTCCAAGCAGTCCTTAGGAGGAAAGTTGTGTAAGTTTTATACACACACACACACACACACACACACACACACATAGTTGCATATATATGGTATGTATTATTATACCCATTCCACAGATGAAGACATAGGTTCGGGGAGTTCAATTACTTTCCCAGAAACATATGATAGCTAGAGGCAGGATTTCAACCTGGTCTCTTTGACTCTCAATACTCCTCTAGAATGGAGCCCAGGAGGCCTTATCTCTTGAGGGTTTTTTCTGCTACAGGAAATGTGCAAATGCTTTCCCAAGGAGGGAGCCACTGCTGTGCTTTTAGGTCACATTATGCGCAAAAGCCCTCCATAAGAAGTTCATAAAATATTTAGTCCGGCAGCTCCGAAACCCACAAAGTTGAATGTAAAAGCTCTCTGGTTTTCAGGGTCTTCCACGGAGTGCCCAGGGTTAGCAAACCAACATCTAGGAGGTCAGAAATCATGTCCTTTCTTGTCCCTTGTCCTACTCCGAAGTGTGATGTGATTAGGCAGATGACTGGTACTTGCTTCTTTGGGGGAAATGGGCGGAAGACATTGGGTTACGTTGGTTAATTAGTCCTGCCCAGAAGTGGCCCGTTGTTTCGAGAAGGCCAAAGAGAGAGGGCAGTTCAATCCTCCAGAAAGGCAAAGACACAATTTAAAGTATCCACAGGGTGAGGAGAAAGGTTTGGATTCCTGACTGGGCCACCCAGCCAGCTTTTGGTTCTTTTGGCTACTTACTTGGACAATCTCATTAGAAAGTGACACCTTCCCACAGCATCATCATCCTCTCTGGTTTTGATGTGTGAAGGCCGGCCTATGCTTAAAACAAACAGGAGCCAGAGTTGCTTCAGACTTCTCCTACCTTGTTTATATTTAAATCAAGGAGAGCTGGCTTTTCGGTTTTGTTTTTTTTTTTTTGTCATCCTTTCAAGCTCATTTTTTAATGTTATTTTCTGCATTTGTCTTTCAAAAAAAAAAAAACAACCCCTCCCATTTATTCCTCCACACTTTCGCTATTTACCGCCTTTGCCTGAGTAGGCTTTTGTCTTTGGGGGCTGAATTCTACAACGTTAATCTCATGAGGGTAAATACAAAATATATTAATGTTATTATGGAATAGAGAGATAGCTGTTTGGCACGGGATGCCCAAAGAATAGGATGGAATGGGACCATTAACATTTTTCTTTTAAAAAGGAGAATGTTGACTGATGACCTAACTAGCAGAGAGTGAATAAGGTCTAGTTTAATGATAAAGGGAAATCCTGGATGAGGAAACTCCTCCTACCAATACAGATATACTTGGCCACATAATGAGAAGACAGGGAAAAGACACCGATGTTGGGAAAGATTGAAGGCAAAAAGATAAGGGGATGACAGAGGATGGGATGGATAAATAGTGTCATGGAAGCAATGATCAAGAGCTTGGACAGACTTTGGGAGACAGTGGAGGATACAAGGGCCCAGCAAGCTTTGGTCCGTGGGTTCACAAAGGGTTGGACACGACTGAACAGCTGAACGACACCTTCTCTGCAATTTATAGTCTTCGATCACTCCCTAGGACACTGAGAAATTAAACGACTTGATTAGGGTCATGCCAGGTATGAGTGGCGGAACTAGAACTCAGATCTTCCTCAATAGACTGGTTAATTCTAATTTCCCTTTATAAAGAGAAAAATGTTTCTCTGTCCTTTAAGAGATTTGAGAGAAAGATTACCCCAACTATTTTAATCTCTGGAATACTTCTCTCTGTTCTCACTTCAAAGATCATGGAGCTTAGTATACATGGCATGCCATTTTCTAAGTGTACGGTTTCCATGTTGTTGGTGTTGTTCAGTCATGTCCAACTCTTCATGACCATAGCACATCAAAACTATCCATGGGGTTTTCTTAGCAAAGATATTGGAATGGTTTGCCATTCCTTTCACCAGCAGATAAAGGCAAACAGAGGTTAAGTGACTTGCCCAGGGTCACACTGCTAGTAAGGGTCCAAAACCAGATTTGAACTCAAATCTCCTCACTCCAGGCCCAGTGCTCTATCCACTGAGCCATCTAGCTGCCTCTTATATACTTGACCCCAAGACTGAAAGTAAGAGATATTCTTAAAATTCATTATGTGGAAATTATGCAGATTGGAACAGAACTGCCAGGCACAATTTCTCATGACTTTTACCCAATTGACTCAGCAGAAAAACTTTCTCATACTTGAAGCTGTCCCATGGGCTGCCCTGGGAAGGAGTGGTTTCCCCATTACTTGAGGGCTTCACACCGAGATTGGGCAATCACTCGTTGGAGAGATTATACAGAGACTTTTTTGCTGAAGCATCTACATGCTGAAGTTGACCTCTGGAGTTCCTCCTAACCTGGGGTTCTAACGTTCTATTTTGAGGCAGCCTAGATTTGGAGGCAGAGAAGGCAGACTTGAATCTTGTCTCTGCCACTTAGTCCCCGTGTGACTTTGGGCAAGTCGCTTAAGTGTCAGCAGGCCTCAGTTTCTTCTTCTGTAAAAAGAGAGCACTGGACTCAATGTGATCCTATGATCTTTCTGATGCAGTGAAGCTGAGAAGGTCAGGGAGAAATACATGAGGTGGCATGTTATAATAAAAAAGAGCTCAGACTCTGGAGCCTGAGGGTCCGGGTTCAAATCCTGCCTTCCCCACTCACCTGAGTGACTCTGGCTAAGTCCTTTGATGTTTCTAAGACTTAGTTTCCTTGTTTTCAAATTGAGGGACTTGGGTCAGATGGCTGCTGAGGTCCGTTCTAGCTACAGGGCTATGATTCTATGAATAATGTATGTTGCAGTAAGAGACTGACATTGGCTGTATCTTTGAAGGATTCTGCTAGCAAGGGACCACACAGATCATAAGGTTCTCCCATGTGCTCTGGCTACTGGGGTAGAAAAACCCCCAAAACAACTCCTCAGAAGGGAAGTACAAAAATGAATGCATTATGAATATTACATGAGACATATGAGATTCATACATGAATGAGAATGTCAAAGTGGAAGAAAACTTAGGGATCATTTATTTTAATCTGCCCCTTTTATGGATGAGAAAACTGAAGCCTAGAAAGATGGCGAGACTTGCCTAAGATTCTTAAACAGCCAGAGAGCAGAAACAGTGCTGGAACCCAGGTCCCTTCACTCTCAAAGCCTAATGGGATTAGGATCCTATGACTCTTGATGTAGAGTTGGAAGGAGACTTGTCTGACCCCCTCAGTTTGCAGATGCAGAAAGTGAGTCCCAGAACTGCAAAGTGACTTACTCAGGGTCACACAAATGGCAAGGGGTAGAGGCAGGATTTGATTCCAGGTCTTCCTGAACTTCAAAGACATTGCTCATTCTATTGGACCTCACACTGCTCTGCCATTTTTTCCAGTTTTTAAAATTTGTGTGTGTATATGTGTGTATTTTCATATGCATATATATGTGTATATAGGTATATATAATGCATGTATATGCACCTGTGCACGTATATGTATATATATATACTTATGTATGTACGTGTGTATGTGCCTATGCATATGTATACACACATACATGCAAATAGGTGGCACAGTGGACACAGCGCTGGGCCTGAAGTCAGGAAGACTCCTCTTCCTGAGTTCAAATCCAGCCTCAGACACTTACTAGCTGTGTGACCCTGGGCAAGTCACTTCTCCCTGTTTGCCTCAGTTTCCTCATCTGTAAAACCAGCTGGAGAAGGAAATGGCAAAACCACTCCAGCATCATTGCCAAGAAAACCCTGAATAAGGTCATGAAAAGTCAGACACAACTGAAACGACCAAACAACAACATATACACCTACACACACACGTGCACAACCTCATTTGGTGCTCACAACCACCCCATGAGGGAGGCTCTACAGGTACTGTTATCTTTAATGCCCTGTGTAGCCCCAAAAGGCAAAGCAGGTGAGCTGGACGAGATAGAGAAAAGTCTCATTCATCCTACCAAGCTATTTATATCCTTGTTTGACTCATCCAGGAAGGAAGCAAAATTCATGAGACCCAATGCCCTTAAAACAAAACAACTATAAAACTAGATTATAGCCTGAAAATTTTAACTTGAGCAGAAAAGAGCTGTAAGCATGCAGAACACTTATGTGCAGCACAAATTCATCTCAAGAAATAAAGATGAATACACCACATTTCTTGCTCTTTTTAAAGGAGGTTAAAAAAAGAAAAAGCTTAGCCTCTTTGTTACCCTAAAGATAATTTCCTTTAATTAAAATAAAAGTCCTGGTCATTTCGTTCATGATCTTTTTTCTTGGCTTAGATCTGGATGGAGCTGGAGGTTGGACTATGTGAAGCAGACACATGACGCCTTTGCCTCTCCAGAACTAATTTCACATGGAGATATTGTAGCATTTTAAATTCATACATAAAGGCCTCCCTAGATTCATTTTGTGTTCCAGGTGGCCAAAAGTATGGAGAAGTTTGAACTTCTTTTAAAACTCTTTGTGCATGTTCCAATCAAATACAAGAACGTTCTAAATCGCTTATAAGAACAATTCAAATTCGAATAACCCCGACATTCTTCCACACACCCGGCAAATTGGCAAAGATGACAAAACCTGGAAATAGTTACCGCTGGTGTGACTGTGGGAATAAAGGCAAACTAAAACCATTTGGAAGTATTTGTTGGTCTAGCCAGCCTGCAAAAATGTGGAATGATGTTAGATCACTGCAGATCTTCTGTACCTTTTGACCCAGAAATCTCACTGCTAGGTATATAGCCCAAGGTGGTCGATGGACAAAATGAAGTCCAATATATAACAAAATTTGGGGGGCAGAGGTCTTTGTGGCAGGAATAAAAATGTGGATCCAAAGTGGGTACCAACTGATTGGGAATGCCAGAATCACCATTGCCTACATATATAATGTAATAGTATCCCACTGCCAGAAATGAGGAATACAAGGAAGTCAGCAGATTTGGAGTCAGAGGATCTGAGTTCAAATTCTGAATCTGACACTTATTCATGTGACTTTGGATAAGTCACTTAAGGTCTTTCTAGGCCTCAGTTTCCTCATCT
This sequence comes from Phalanger gymnotis, assembly GCA_028646595.1. Taxonomy (NCBI): domain Eukaryota; kingdom Metazoa; phylum Chordata; class Mammalia; order Diprotodontia; family Phalangeridae; genus Phalanger; species Phalanger gymnotis. Next base: position 432,558,030 of record CM053623.1, read on the forward strand.
GGGAAGCGAGGGGACTGGACTATATTTCACCTGAAGCTCCTTCCAGCTTGGAGTCTATGGCCCTGTAGTTCTATGAAATGCTGAAGAGAACAGAGCCAAATGAACATAGAACACAATGACCCCAGTGTGGGAATGAAAACCACTCAATTCAAAATGATTGCAATGACCAATTTTGGTGCCACAGAAGAGTGGATGACATGGTAGGGGGAAAAGGAGGCAAATGCATGCAAGAGGCACAAAAGAGATTTTTGAAAAGGCTTAGGGACTTTGTATATGCATGTGCATGAGTAATGGGATCTCTCCAGGAAGTTTGTTTATGAAAAACATGGTTACAGCACGGAGAGGCCTCGTTGCCATAAACAATTACCCAATGTCATTCATGAGCATTAACCTGCAAATGGGAAGTCCTTTTGCTCCAGCACAGGGCAGGTTTTCCAGGGAGAAATACACCACTGTACCATCCTCAAGACAGGTGCGCCAGGGCACATATGTATGCACACGGACACACACACAAATACCCCGCAGCCCCCCTCCCCCCCGCCTGCCCGTGCCTGTTCCATGCTACCCTGGGATTCTGGAGGTCACAGTGGCCCATCTCTCTTCACCTTGCCCCCAGCTCACCTCCTTAATCAGCTCAGGAAGAAATTTCAACAAAACTCTTCCTCTGGTCACCGATATCTCTGGGAACCAAGTCCATTAAGATATTTCTGACCTCTGCTGGGGCTATTTTGAATGTCTGGTGTACAGGAAGGAACTGATAAAAATAGGAGTACAATGCCCCAACAGACAGACTGGCAAAGGTCTTGACAGTGATTGATGGTTAAATAGAGGAGCTGGCCCTACATTTTAGCAGCTTCGGATGGAAGAGGAAAGGGGGAGGGTGATTCCCTATACTCTCTTACCCCGAGGCTACACAGTTTGTGTGTATACATTCATCTGTCCCTTCCCACAAGTTTTCCTAAAAAGGATAAGTTTTTTCTTTGTCTGTATATATGTTGTTCACTTCCTCCCTTATCCACTCATTTTGAAGGCACAATGCCTTCACTCCAACCCTGAATTTTTACTGAACAAGCATTCACCTAACAAGCATTTATTAAGTGCCTTATATACACCAGGTATTGTGCTAGGGATACAAACAAAAATTATTGAGGAAAAAAAAGACTCCTGACCTCAAGGTGCTTATGCTCTACTGAGGGTAAGTTTACAGGCTACGGCCTCAATCACTCCTTTGGACCAGAATCTCTAGATAAAAACTAATAACAATCAAGTAAGTGGCATTTATTAAATAACTGCTACATGGCAAGTACTGTGCTAGGAGATGCAATACAAAGAAACAAATGGATGGTCCCTGCCCTCAGGAGGCTTAAATTCTACCACGGAGAGAAAGCATGAACATATAACTATATATATTTTATAGGAAAACATAAACAAAATTTACATTCAAAATGAATCTAAGGAAATTTAGGAGAGAAGCACTTTAGGGGAGAGGTGACATGATCAGAAAGACCTCATGCCAGGGACATTTGGGCTAAATTTGAGAAAATGAAGGATTCGAAGAGTGGAGGAAAGATCTGTGAGCTTAGATTCCAAACGACATTTACAGACAATTATATCATTGAAGGGCAATGTTGCATAGTCACTAATGGGCTATCCTTGGTGTGTGGAAGACCTTGGGTTCAATCTGTGAACTTGGACTTCATGCCCCAAATATACTAGCTGAGTGATGGTGGGTAAGACACTTATCTCTTAGTGCCCCCAGGAAACTATCGAAGAGGCTATGATGCTGACATGTGACTGGTAGAGATTGCTACACTATACATTCCCTAGCAGGGGTTGGGGGGAACCTGTGGCTTTGAGGCCAAACGTGGCCTTTTAGGTCCTTGGATGCAGCTTTTTGACTGAGTCCAAGTTTTACATAAGAAATCCTTTTATTAAGGGAATTTGTTCTGTGAAGTTTGGATTTGGTCAAAGGATGCACTTGAGGACCTAGAGGGCCACAAAGAGGTTCCCCAGCCCTGTGACTTAGACCAATGAAATCACAAGTCAGGAATGAAATAAATATATAACTATCAGAAAGATGTGTACTTTTAAAGTCTGATAGGGTAACAAATATAGGAATGAATGCCATCAAGCAAGAAGTCTGTGAGCTGATTATGGAATGTGAAAAACCAGGGTTCAAATCCTGCCTCTGTCACATTCTGTAAATCTCAGTGTCCCAGGAAACTAAGATTAGAGAGGTTTTGATTACTGATTGATTTCTTCTAGAAAACTAAGTTACAGAGCAGGGCAGGCTTGAGCCTAGCTTGGTAGAGAGATATTTATTACAAGAAGCTGGTGACATGACCAGACCAACCTAATAATAATATTAATAGCCAGCTTAAGCTTTGCAGAGTACTTTATATGTGATATCTCACTTGGTTCTCATAAAACCCCATGAAATAGTTACTATTATCATTCCTACTCTACAGATGAGGAAATTGAGTCTGAGAAAGGTTAAGTGACTTGCCCAGGATCATACAAGTTTTTTTTTTAAAGAATCTGAGGCAGGATTTGAACTCAAATTTTCCTGACTCCAGTTCCAAAAAAAACCTACCCATTGTGTCACCTAGCTATCTCAAAACATCCAAGCAGTAACAATGTATTTCTTTTCAATCTCTGATAAAACTGTAAGATTCTGGTCCAATTGAAGGCTTATTAAAAATCTGCCAACTTGTATATTTTTTTTTCAGCCTCTTAAATAAAGTCCCCAAACCACAAAGGGAGAAAATGCCTCTTTGGCTTTCTCTCTCCTCTATAATCAAGTCCATTAGGCTTCCAGGCACTCTTAAAATATATATGCCAAGTTCGCCTAACTTTCTTTCCTGCTCCTCCGCCCCAATTCTAGCCAATTTAATCTTGGTTACAAAGTAGCATCCGTTGCCGGTGACTCCTGGGAACATGGTTTAGTTCTTTCTAAGGGATGCCCAGGAGGAAGAAAGATGGGCTTTACAAGCGGCTGGAAAGTATTAACTTTTAGAAATGGCACCTCTTCCCTTAATGAAGGGAAGACATTTTTTCCCATCACTTCCCTTCCCAGAATGGGCTCATAGAGTCTGATTTAAAGTTCAGTAAAGTATGAAGAATATTACCAGAAATGAGGGCTTGAAAGCAGAGAGTAGAAACTAACAAGATCTCCCTCAGGTTACCTGGGATTATTCCTTTATACACCATGCTTATCTTCTACTTAATAGCCTGATAGTGGGTTCTTTTTCCATGAAACTTTTTTTTTTATTAAAGTCCTGAAGACTATGGAAAAAGGCCCCCGCTTTGGAGTCCCATGACCTGGGTTTTTAGCCAGCCTCTTTCTATCACTCACTAGCAGTGTGACCTTAGACAAGTCACAAACTCTCTGGACTCCTATTTCCTCATTTATAAATTGAAAAGGTTGGATTAGATGGCCGCTCTCTGTAGAACTGTGATCCATGAATCTGTAAAAACACACCTCGTTCCTAAATAAGGAAGCCCTGAATTGCTGTGAAATGATCCAAAGAGAGTAAATAGGTGCACATTTGCATAGGAGGGGGGAGGGAGTAGTTCATCTTCCTGTCATTTCACCAATATAGGGAGCTTCCAGTGTGGAAACTCCCTCCACCAAGGTAGACTGGGAACTCTTCTGTAACTTACAGTCTTAGAGAATCTCTTTGATCACTCAGAGGTTGTGACTCATCCGTGGTCCCAGAGCAAAGATTTGGCAGAGGTAGGCATTGTGAACTTGGCTTCTCTTGATCGCAGAGTTAGTGTTTTAACCACACTCTGCCACGCTGCCTCTCTAAGAAAGTTTCATTCTGGTAATAAGTTTATTGCTGCTGTTGTTCAGTCATATCCAACTCTGTGACCCTGCAGACCATACACAGCATGCCAATACTGTCTATGGGTTTTCTTGGCAAAGATACTCAGATGGTTCGCCAGTTCATTTTACAGATGAGGAAACTGAGGCAAACAAGGTGAAGTGACTTGCCCAGGGTCACACAGCTAGTATCTGAGGCCAGATCTGAACTCATGAAGAGAAGTCTTCCTGACACCAGGTGGGGTTCTCTCTCAACCGTGCCAATCTAGCTGCCCTGGGTTTTGTGATGTTCTCATCCTATTCTATTCTACATGATGGTTATCGCAAAGCATCAAACATTTGTTCCTGACAGATTACAAACTTCACCCAGGCTACAAACAAATGGTGCTTAATGAATGTCTGTTGACTGAATAAATACTATCCTCCCACGGCAAGCAAGATTTGAAAATGTATTTCTAATTGATCTATTATGTACATACCTGGCACCCAGTAGGAAAAATATCGGACGTGGAGTCAGGAGAGACTTGGGCTCACCTAACACTTGTGGCTAGTCTCTCTTTGGACTTGTATTCTGAGTGCCTAGCACACAGTAGGTATTTACATGACGGATTACTGTGTGACATCTTCCATAAGCCTCAGTTTTCTCATCTGTAAAATCAGCCTAATCGTATATTAATTTCTTATACTGAGAGGTTATGAAGATTAAACAAAATAACATACATAAATGTTAGCTCTTTTTATTGTTCCTACTGTTTCCATCTTTGAGGATATTTTGGTTTCTTTGTTTCTCTTTTCTTTTTCTCTCTTGGGCAATACACCGAGACGACTTACTAGGAAAATGGTATCCAAGACTATCTGAGAAAGTGGTGACATCATAATAAGCACAGTGATGCTGAGGAACTTGTCACCGGAGAGACAAATAGTTATTTGTGGACGGGACCACATTCACTTATGGGCCACATGAAATCAGATAGCTAGTTAGGGTGCTTGGAGGGGTCACTCTTGGGAGCTGAGAAGGTAAGGAGTCAAGTCTGGCCTCTGACACATATTGCCTGTGACCTCAGATAGGTCATAACCTTTCAGTGATCCAGACGACCCTATAGAAATACAAGTTATGAGTTACAGATGTGCATTGGTGAAGGGAGTTTCCACTGGAAGTTCCCAATACTGAGGAAATCACTAGTCTGTACCACTCCCTCTCATATACCCCTCCAAAAATCAGATATATTAAGAAAATAAACAAAAAAGAGAAAAAAAAGACTCAGGAGCCATGCTGTCATCTTGATTATTTCAACCCAGAAAAAGACCTACGTATACATGGATTTCTTTTCCCTCTGTTCATTGTGGCAAGCTAATTGAGAAAGGATAAATAAGGGCCCATGTACCTTGATACAATGAGCACCAAGAAGGGCAAGACGAAGCTAACAAATGGAACTGGAAGAGCTGCTAGCCCAGAGGCTAAAACACATGTCTGAGGAGTAAGGAGAGTGGGCCATTTTCCCAGAGGGAAGAAGACAAAAAGCCATCCTGCTCCCATAAACACTGGGGAATAACACCAGGGGATTCAAGATCATACTGGCCAACAGGGTGGAAAAAATGATGAAGCCAGAAACTTTTTGCATCCCCAATTTTATGCTTCTCTAAAAAAGAAGGAAGACTTTCAGCATTTTCAAACCAAGATCATCAGAAAATTGGCCTGCTAGAGGAAATTAAAAACAATAACTCGAATTTCCTTTCTGTTTAGCCATTACATATGGGAGTAATATTGAATTTCTGCTTTGTACCAACTCAATAATTAATCCATCAATTAGTATCTATTTAGTGTCTACTGTGTGCCAGGCCTTGTTCTAGGCTCAGGGGATACAGAGACAGAATGGAAAAAAAAGTCCTTGCCTTCAGGGGGCTTATATTCTATTTTGGACATGTAAACAGCTAAGTAAAATCATCTATAGAAACAGGGCTGCTTCTCTGAGAATTAGGCGATGAACAAAAAGAGCACCCCCTCCAGATTCTTTAAAGTAGAGATTGTTCCAGACATTGTATTTGTAACCTCAGCAATACCTTGCACAGTATGTGACACACAGAAGGTATCTGAAAAATGCTTGTTGATTGCCTGACTGAATTAATCCTGCTGGAAAATTCGAAGTCCAGCACGAAAGGCTGAAAAATCACGTAGGGGTGGTAAGTGGAAGGGTGGGATATTTCTCTCCAGGATCCTTAGCAAGTGCAACAAATAGAAAACTCTCCACCACCTGCTTGCTAAACTGTTTATTCTTAAGGTGAGTGCATTACCAAGAAGGCAGGCCAGGGATGGGAGTCAAAACAGCAAATGTTTTACAAATGCCTTTTCATTTTTTTCTTATTTGTGGTCATTAATAATGAATCCGATTTATTCTCTGAAGTCTGGAAAGGACAGCCTTCTAGGAGGTTAACTATTTCTCCCACAGTCACAGGAGTGATAATCCATTTTAAGCTCTATGCCAACAGGGAAACATGCTAAATACTGCTCCAGAACACACACTCTACCACTGAACCCCAGAGGGAACAGAAGCAGATGACGGTGGGAGATGTCGGGGCAGCTGATGCTAAAGACAGAACTGGGATGGGGGGAACAGGAGAGGAGGCGCTGCGCCTGGGTCAGTAGCAGATTCTGATAAGATATGAACCAGGGGAATCAGGTCTGGATTGTTTCAACTGGTAAGGAAGGTGGTGTGATGGTGGTATTTGAGTGAACCAGAGGTTGGGAAAGATTGAGCAGGACTAAACAGCATCTAATGAAGCTGCTAGTGTTGGGGGTGAAAGAGGCACAAAGGCCGACAAATCAGCGGCAATATAGTCGTTACATACGCAAGGACCACACCAGAAGCTAGAGGAGCTGAGAAACCAGCTTAGGCCTTCTGCACACACAAAGGAGAGAGGAGGAAGAGAGAGAAATAAAGCCTAAGGGATAAATAACCTCCAGAGGGATTGGTTGGTGCTGATGCCAGGCAGGACCCCAATATGCTCATCTTTCAAGTGAGAACTAAAATGAGTACAGCACTACGTAATGGAAATCCTTTCTTCCTTCCGTCCCTTCTTTCTTCTTCCCTTTCCTCCCTACCTTCTTTTTCTTCCTTCCTCTTCTCCTTCCTCCCTTCTTTCCTCCTTCCCTCCCTCCCTTTTTCCTCCTTCTTCCTCTTCTCCCTTCCTCCCTTCTTCCATTCCTCCCTCCCTCCCTTCCTTCCATCTTTCCTTCCTGCCTTCCTTCCTCCCTCCCTCCCTTCCTTCCTTCCTTCCTCCCTTCCTGACCTTTTTTGCCTCTTTTTTTTTATTTAATATATTTAGTTTTCAGCATTGATTTTCACAGGAGTTTGAATTACAAATTTTCTCCCCATTTCTACCCCCTCCCACTCCAAGATGGCATATATTCTGGTTGCCCTGTTCCCCAGTCAGCCCTCC
>CM053623.1:432565793-432595952 GCA_028646595.1 Phalanger gymnotis
GAAGGGAAAGGAAGGGAAGGGAAGGGAAGGGAAGGGAAGGGAAGGGAATTAATTTATAAAATTCTCCATAGTCTCATGAGTACTGAAAAGGAAAGCTAGAATAGTGAGATCTATAATTGCTCAGTCCAGTGGTTAGTTGTTATTAATACTGAATATTTTTTGGGGGTGCTATACATCCTAACACATTATTTCAAGTATAGCTCTAGTCCTAACGACAAAGCCAGCACTGTTTGATACATCAGCAAGGAGCAAGACCAGCACACACCCTATGAAACGCACCTTCTTGCTTTCTGTACCTGGAGATCCTGCATCTCCCATACCACTATCCCCCAAAAGGTGCCCCCAATTCTATTCCCTATAAACTTTTCTTCCAATGTAGCTTTTATAGAAATTATCAAAGCACTTTTCGGGGGGCTTTTTAAACAATGACTTCCCTCCCCGCAACACAGGCAGCATATAAAAACCCAGCGTCCTCTGCATGTCCCATTTGAGGCCACAGCCAGCAGCTCGGTGCCACAGGCTGCCAAGGAGAGTGCATTAGGCTCTTACAACAAAAGCATCCAAGTAGACCTGTTTTGCAGACTGATTAATAGAAACAAGCTCTGAGGGCTAATCACAAGTCGAGCCTTGTTTTGCAGATTAATAGAACAAAGACACATGAGAGCTGGGAAGTTTATGGCACTGGAATACAAATAAGCAAAGGTAGGCACTGAGCGTCAGTTGACTGTAACTCATCGCCAGCCAAAGCCAGGTCCTGCCACCTGAGCCTCGGGGCATCATATCCAGAGATGAATCAAATTTCAGCTCAGGAAAAGATCTCAGCTTCTCAGACAAGCCATCTCAAAGTGGTCGATCTGTCCTCTATCTCCATGTGTCATCTTATTTCCAAATGGATGTAAAAATCTCTCCAACAGGATGAAACATGAATCTAGGTGGGCCCAGGAATCACAGAAACATAGAATGTCAGAGTATAAAGGACTTCAGATCTCAGAACATTGAGTATCAGTACTAGAATGGATCTCAGAGGTCTGCTCTTCTTAGCCAGCCTGCCATTCCCATTTCAAAGAAGAAAAAACTGAGTCCTATAAGGGGAAAATGTCTGCCTCAAAATCACACAACTACTTCAGGGAGCTGGGAGTAGATCTCTAATCTCTATTCCATTTCAGCTCATGATGGGCAAATCACCGTGTGTTTATTAAAGTCAACATTGCTATGTTTCGAGATGTTGTTAGCTATGCTCATATCCATAGGCAATGGAGGAATTGACGTGTTTCGGTCGAAGGGACGCCGGCCCTGTAAATCAGAAGGCTTCTGTTTTGCTGCCTAATTAATATTCCTAAGGCATAGACCATGCTACTTCCTTGCTTGGGAAGCATCACCGGCTTTCTATTGCCCCTAAGATACAATTTGTAGGAATATAAAGCCCGTCCAAATGAAGGGCCAGGCTATGGCTGCAGACTCCTTTCTCCCCATGATCCTCCTCCTCACGTCCTCTATGTCCAAGGCAAACTGGACAGTATCTTCTCTACCTTGCTCCATGCCTTTGCCCATACTGTCTCCAATGGCTGGAAGGTTCTCTATTTACTTCTGCCTCCTGAAATCCTTGTCTCCCTTCAGGTTTCGGCTCAGGATGCCAACTCTTATAGGAGGTCTTCCCTGATTCCCCGCTTATTGGGGATCTCTTCCAACTCCCATAAACTGCTATGTATACACTTTGTATTTGCTTACTTGTGCATGTGTTTTGTGCTTCTGTAGAATGTGGTAGGTTCAAATCTCCCCTCTGATGTTTCCTGTCTGTGTGATCATGGGCAAGTCACTGAATTTCCCTGCCTCAGTTTCCTTGTATAAAAAATGGGAGGGGATGGACTAGACAGCCTGTGAGGCCCCTTCCAAGCTCTTGATCCATGGTTCTAAGGGAGGGTCTGCTTGTATTTTTGTATTGTGTGTGGTAAGTGCTTAATAATGTCTGCTGAACTGAAATGAATAGCTATCTAACCTTGAGAAAGTCTCATTCTTTTGAAGATTGTTTCCTCTAACATTCTATGATTTTATGCCATCGGTATATGTATATGGGTCAATGGAATTATGTACATGGACTGTCAGGGGCAGCTAGGTACACATAGTGCACAAAACGCTGGGCCTGGAGTCAGAAAGATATGGTTTCAAATATGGTTTCACATACTTCCCATCTGTGTTATCCTGGGCAAGTCACTTTACCCTGTTTGCCTTAGTTTCCTCATCTGTAAGATGAACTGGAGAAGGAAATAGCAAACCACTCCAGGATTTTTGCCAAGAAAACCCCAAATGGGGTCATGAAGAGTCAGACACAACCGAAAACAATCGAACAGCAACAACATGGACTTCATCTGATTGGGCCAGAGACAAGAAGCAGCAGAGGAGCATGGAATGGCAGATAGGACACTTGGATTGATAAAATTTAGATCTCTAATGGGACTTTTAAAATCACCCGACCAAACAGCTCTATTACGGATTAAAAAACAGAGGACCAGAGAAGTTCAGTCCTCTGTCCAAGGTCCAAGGGATAGTGAGTGACGGTCTGGGATCCAAAGTCAGTCCTTCTGACTCCAGACCCAGCACTCTGTCACAGCACCACCCTAGTCCTAGTTTTGTTAGCTCTGGGCCTCAGTTTCCTCATCTGTCGAATGAAGACGCTGGATGAGATAATCTCAATGGTCATTTGTGGATCTAATATCATGGTTCAAAGGAGGAATAACAAAAATTTCCCAAACTCCCCATCTCAGTTTGTTTATATAGGTACCATGTCTTAAAAAATGTTATTGCTTCAGGAGTTCCTATCATGCTCATGCTCCAAAAAACATCTTCAGAAGATCCCTCCTGACTCTTGGATAAACTATTCAGACCGCCATTTAAAGTCAGCCACCCATATCTAGCTCTTACTCTTTTTTCTCCCTTATGATTTGGCTATTCTTTATTTTTTATTCTGAATTCAATTGTATTATTAGCAATAACTGTCAACAAACACAAATGTAAAATGTACAAAACCCCAAGAGGTTTGTCTGAGAAGCAGAGACCTTTGCGTGTTGAACAATATAACAACTAACAATATCGTTCTCTCTCTCTCTCTCTCTCTCTCTCTCTCTCTCTCTCTCTCTCTCTCTCTCTTTCTCTCTCCCTCCCTCCCTCTCCCTCTCCCTCTGCCCCCTCTCTCTCTCCTGCTTTTTTGTTTGTCTGTTTTCTTCTCTATAAATTTAAAATGTTTTATTGAAGCTCATTTTTTTGATATTGCTCACTATTCATCAGATCACCTTCCCTTGTGACAAACAGGAAAGAAGGAAATAAGCATTTATTAAATACCTACTATGTGCTAGCTACTATGCTAAGTGCTTCACGAATATTATCATGTTTGATCTTCACAATGACCCTGGGAGGTAAATGTAATTATTATCCCCATTTTACATGTGGGAAAACTGAGACAAATAGAAGCGAAGTGACTTGCCCAGGGTCCCACAGCTGGTAAGTGTCTGCTGTCACATTTGAACTCAGACCAGTACTCTGTACACTATGAAGACACCTAGTTGCCTACAAATTTTGGCTATATATACATATATATACACACACACACACACACACACACACACACACACACACACACACACGCGCGCACAAATATGCAGAATAGGGCAAAATATAATGAATACATTCATGATGGAATAGAGGTGCCAAAAGAGACCTACACTCATCTAGCTACCATTCTCCACATCACAGAACTCCATTTCCCATCTCCATGCTTTTGCTTAGGCTGTTCTTTATGCCTGGAATGCCCTCTCTAATCACCTTTGCCCCCTTATAATTTTTAGCTTCCTTCAGCGCTCAGCTCAGGTTCCATCTCCTATGAGAAGATATTCCTGATCCCCATCCTTTCTATTTTCTCTCACTCTTCAAATAATTGTATATTTACTTCTCAACATGCACACTGTTACCCTTCTCTCCTCTCACCCTCAACAGAAAATACGAAGCTCCCTGAGGGGGTCAGAGTGTATGCCCTGCTCTTAATACAACGGCTGGCACATAGTAGGCTCTTAATGCGTGCTTGTTTATTAAAAAGTTATAAAGGAATGGGGAGTTCATTTGACCCAGACATGGCTGGTCCAAGTTTCCTGGGCAGAGAGAAATGGGTGAATGTGAAGATGTTTTACTGGAAATGTAATATCTCCATCTCCATGAGTATTTATTTAACCAAAGAAAGTTTACACAGCTTGGGAGGCAGAATTCTGCCTGTCTAGCTTTGCTCAGTTTCTGCCCCAGCCAATTCCCAGGACCAATTCTTCTTCATTCCTGTTGCCTTCTAGTTGGGGAAGCTCAGAAAAAGACACAGACTTTGTTTATGTCTAATGCAGTCAAGGGAACAAAGGTATCTGGCTCGATAGTTTGAGGATGGGAAAGAAAGACTTTATTTCTTCTGTTATGGTTTTGTTTGCCCCCTCTAAAAACCTGAGTTATTGTTTTATCGACTTAGTCCTCAGAGAAAAGAACTTAATCACTGGGGACACCCGAAGATTTAAGAGAGGGGTAGCATGATTAAAATGACGAGATGTGGATTAGCCCTAGAATCAGGAAGACCTGAGTTCAAATTCTGTCCCTGGAATAGATTAGGTTCTTGATGCTGGACCATTATAATTGACCTATACTGGTAGTGGTAAACTCAAGTAGAAATGGGTGTCATTAAACCATAAAGAAGGATCCCTGCTGGCTGCAGATTAACCTTTTTTAATGTATTTTTTGTATTTTAATTTTAATGTAATATAATTTAATGTAATTTTTCAATGTTTAAAAAATTTAATGTTACTTATTATAATGTATTGTATTTTTACTTATTTTGTTAAATTTTAACCAATTGCATTTTGATCTGGTTCAGGTCACACTGGGAGTATTGAAGATCCCATGCAATCCATGGGCTGTGTGTTTCATACGTGACCTATACTTCTCTATAAGAAGGGTTAGAGGCAGCATGGTATCTACGGAGTCAGAAGACCTGGGTTCAAATGCCACCTCTGATTTGTGACAATGGGGAAGTCATTAGCTTTGCTGGGCCTCAGTTTCCTCACCAATAAAGTGAGGGGGTTGGACTCGAGGTCTTCTGGGTCTAGCTACCACTTTGATCACAGTACCACAGAAACATCACTGACTCTGGACACAGAAGAACTGGGTTCAAATTCTGTCTCTAATGCTTATTCCCTACGTGACATTAGGCAAATGAAGTAACCTTCCCTGGTCCTAATTTCCTCATCTGTAAAATGACTGAGTTGCCATGCACTTCCTGACAGAGAGAGAGAATACATTCAAAAGGCAAAATCAGACATACGTTTCTGGGCATGATTACTTTACAAGTTTTATTTTTCTCTCTTTTTTCTTTTAAATGGGGAGAAAATAAATGATTATTAATTGAAAAATAAAATAAAGTGAAAAATTAATGAAGAAGACTAGATAGCTTCTGAGTTTGCTTCCAGCTATCTATCTGTGGTCCTGTAAGTTCAGATATCCTAACTTGGGATTTTATTTATTCCTTTTCCAACTAATATAACTAAAAAGAACATCCCATTTCTGGGAGGGGCAATTATAACACGGTAGATTTAGGACTGAAACGGACCTAGTCCTCATTTTACAGATGAAGAAACTGAGGCCCAGAGAGGCCAAAACAACATTCACAAAGGCTATGTACATGGGAGAACAAGCTTCCTCTATCCATAGCATTTTGTCCTCTGAAAATTGGCTGTGGGAAGGCCTAAAAAGGAGGCCCACCTTATCAGATTCAATAGGAAGCCTGCTACATCCCAGAATTTCAATATCTACGCTAGCTCCAGCTACAGAGGTGAAAATAATCATCTCCATTTAGCAAGCCACTCAGGCATTGCAATCATTTAGTTTTATCATACAGAAGAAGCCCTGATCATCCCATTATTTGGAAGAATGGAAAAACAACATCACCTCTGCTCTTTCTTCTCCCCGGAAAACACAGCTTTGGTCTTCCTTAGTCTTCAATGTTGATTTATTGTAGCTTCATCAATAAGTCCAACTCTACTCCTTATTTAACGAGCTGCATATTCAACCCACTTTTGCAAAAGCATCAGGTCTGAGAGTGTCCAGTCCAACCAATTAATCTTGCCAATATTCTCACAGGCTCTCTTGGGAAATCTTATCCCAAACAGATACTTATTTAGACTTACTCATAACCACTTCCTGGGATTTGCCCTTACTTACTGGTGGATTGGTTTCCCTACCCCACTTCCCTGACCTTCCATTTGGAGCCAAAGAATGTTTCCTCCAAACCTTATTACCCAACATTAACAGCTAATGCAAATGCATTTGCTATCCAACCTAAGATGATCTTTAGAATACAGAGTCCAATGGATGTTCCCAGGCCTCTTGATGAGGACACTTAGATCTCTGGCTTGCCTTCTCTGCTCCCCAATGAGTCCAACCATCCTTGGTTCTAGTTAGATTTACTCTACTCACCCTAAGTCCCCTGAATTTGTAAGTCATTTTCTGGTCAATGTCCCATCTTTAACATTCCACGTCAAATTTATAGATCCTGTCCCAAAAGTTCCTTGTATTCACTGTGTGCACATGTATGTAGATAGCTAGCATTTATTAAGTACCTACTATGTGCCACACACGGTGCTAAGTGCTTTACAAATATTATCTTATTTGATCTCCACAACATCCTGGATGCTATTTTTATCCCCATTTTACAGATGAGGCAACTGAGACAGCTTGTAAATGTCTGACCTTAGGTCTTCCTGACTCTGGGCCCAGCACTCTATTCATGGCTCCACCAGCTGGCCTCTCACCTCTGCTATTCCATTTCTGTACTTAACTCCCAACTGGAAACATTTTGAGGGGGTGACTAGGTCCCCAAATTGTGCCCAGCCTAATTTTATCAATGATACTGTCTTTGGCATTCTTCTTTTTGCCTCCAGCAACCAGCAGGTTTATACAATGGAAACTGCCCTCCAAGTTTTCCACAGACTAAAAGACAAAAAGAAAACTACTGGAGCCCTGGCATGGCGGAAGGAGAAATGCACATAGCTCCATGCCTTCTTCATGCCTAAGACTGCTGGGACAGTGCCAGGCCCTGCTTTCAGCAGCACATGCTACCCGCACTTCCTTCTGGGTGCTCGTGCCCAAGAGCTGCGATCTGATTTGCTCATTGTGCTTCAGTGAAGGGAAACCACATGGAACCAAGTGCATCTAGACTGGCAAAGCATTCACCACTCTGAAGCAGTGCCAACCGGGAGAAAAGCAATGACCTCACTTCGGGGGCATGCTGATAAGCAAAGCTTTCACTATGAAAAATATTCCCTTCAAAGTTAGTGCTGTTCAGTCTAAGTTAAAGGACATATCCTTCCTTTCTGTCAGTAAGTGATAAGGTAAGCATTTTGTGGGGAGCAGAGGGGAATTTGTTTGGACATTGCTTGGTAAATATCTGTTGTCTTGAAACAAAATATATTAATGGGATGGAGTGGGAGAGGGAGATGAGGGGAGAGAAGGAAAAGGAAGGAGAGGGGAAGAAAAAGAGGGGAGAGAAAAAAGAGAGAGAGAGGGAGAAAGAGACAGAGAGAGAGACAGAGAGACAGAGACAGAGACAGAGAGACTGTCTCTGAAGCTAAATATGCACTTTATTCAGCCAAATTAATCATTTCCCCATCCTCACTGCTGTCATTCACTACAAAATTTCCTTGCATCATCACTTAGGTGTGGAACACCCTAAGTGATACTGTCTCAAGAAGTCTTGCACATCTCTATGCCCTTTCTCTGAATCAAAGGCTCTCAGAACTGGAAAGGACCACAGCGGCTGTCTAGCTCAACAAATACCTGATTAGTCCCCCCATGCCTAACCCTCCCATCCTACATCACAACCCCTACAAATGGTCACTCAGCCTTTTCTTTAGATTCTCCAAGTGGGGGAAATCCTTTACCTCCAGGACAACCCATTCTACTTCAAGAGAGTGGCAAGAGTTAGGAAGTTCAGAGATTCATAGGATTAGAACTGGAAGGGTCTTAGAGGTCATTGAGTCCAACATCCTTGTTTTACCATTAAGGAAACCAAGCAAGGCTCTGAGAGGATAAGGAACTTGCCAGGGTCATACAGCTAGTAAATGTCTGAGGTGGAATACACTACAATCTGTTTGCCTCTCTCTCTGTCTCTGTCTCCCTCCCTCCCCCACTCTATCTCTGTCTGTCTCTTTCCCTCCCACCCCTCCCTCCCCCCCTCTGTGTGTGTGTGTGTGCCTACACCCTGTGCTGAAATCTGTCTCTCCACAACTTCTAACAATTCTGGGTGGTCAAGATGAGAAACGGACCCTGAATTCTTCCTCACCACAGGCATGACCTTCGAATGAAATCAAGGCTACATCTGGATGATTCTTTCAATCATGAGTTGGCTACAGAATGAAGGTGGTTTCTGTAACCACAACAGCTCCATTTCTGCCTAAATACGCATCTAGAAACGGGATTTACCGATAGAGACATCAATAGGAGTAAGGGGAGAGCGAGGGGTGCAGAGGGAAACCGATCAGCCTTGCTTTTTTGCTTCCCTTCCCCTCCCACCCCCAACAAACAGGGCGGCTGTTCAAAATCAAAAGGGGAATCTGACTCCATGTGGATTTAAGAGCCGCCAGCAGTGGAGGCATTCCGAAAGAGGCAAAAATGTAAACAAACCCCGTAATTCTAGAGATGAGGAGACTGGGCATGGGTTTCATAATGGAGAGTCTGAGGCCCAATGCCAAGGAAAATGAAATGGGAGCCTGCACCTTTTAAGCGAGACCATGTCAAAAGACCGGGACATATTTGCTTAACACAGAGACAGAAGACCTTTCTCTGCCATTCCCTTTCGGAACTGCTGACTTCTCCTACTGAATAAATGCCGGAATTCCTGAGAGCCTGGTACAGAACCAATATTGTTTTTCCAGGCTCCTTGGGTGCGCACGGAGACCGAGAACTTTGGGGTTTTTTGCTGAATGTGGAGATGTCGTTGCTGCTGCTGAGACTGTTTCTTCTTCTAAAGGCCCAGTTAATTACAAAGTAAAAGTATGAAAATAAAATAAATGAGCCTCCTCGGCTGGGAACCCCATCTTAATCCCATCCTGGGAGCTGTCAATTGGTTTTCTTATCCCCACACTCGATATCGGCTGTTAATTTGCTTGAGATTTCAAGAGCCTGAAGACTGTCAGCAAAATCTATGATGCATTACAGAACTTATAATTGGAAATAAAAATGCCGGATGCTTTCGTGACAGGGTAGACACCAAGACTGAATGTACGCACTGATCAGAACGGGTAGGCACTAACAACCTTACAGCTATTTGTAGGCAAACATAATTACAAACGCCACCAAGGAGCCGGCTGGCAGCTACAGTTTTGGCTCCTACAATGAAAATAAATGCATACGAAATGATGTCGAGAGATGCAACAACCCGAGGATTTTTCAGAATAAAGAGCTAGGGGCGGTGGGACAAAGAGAGGGAACCCAGTTTTTGCCTCTTTCACCAGTGCGAGCTACGGGTCATTCTGAAGCAGCTTTTCACCTATTTCGGTCATTTCAGAATTGTACTTGCTTGCTACTGCCAGGCCGTATTTCCTGCTGCAGAAGCAAAGATCCTTCTTTCCAGGGTCACTAAATCAGACAAATTAAACCCAGAGCCACTCTGATACATGTAAAAGTAAGCTGCTTGCTCCTGAATCTATCACCCTATAGATCAAATGCCTGGGGACTGGAAAACCCCACTAGCGTTCATTAAAAGCTACAGGAGGTCATTTTGTGTTTCTGTTTGAGAGGAAAAAAGGGGGCAGAGTCCTGCTAAACTACACTCCTGTTTCTGCTAGTGGGGGGGGGGTGTTGTGTTTTTATTTGTTTTTTGTTTTTTGCATTTGTAGCTCAGAGGCATATAATCAATTACGGCATATCACAGTAGGAGAAATGCTTGACTTGTAGCTGGAATATCTGGGACTGTGTTCCAAGTCTGCCCCTTACTGTCTTGGCACCTGGGGACAAAGTGGACAGATAGCTGGACTTGAAATAAGTGAGATCTGAATTCAAATCTTGCCTTTGCTATGCTCGGAAGAAATGACAGATCAACCAACATAAATGTATATGAAGTAAAGTAAGCAGAAACAAGAAAATAATGTATACGATGTGTGTAAGTAGATGTAAATAGAATGCAGATAGATGCACATAGAATGCAAATAGAAAGAACATTGCCTCCCCCCAAAAAAACCCCAAACTGAACACTGTAATTATTATGACCAAGTTTGAGTCCATGGATCAGATGAATATAGGGACCTCCCTTCCTTCTTTGTAGATGTGGAGGAATATAGGAGGGGATCACTGAATTAGGAGTCAGACTTGTGTATTGGTTAGTTTTGCTGGTTGTTTTTTTTCCTCCCTTTTAAAAATTCTTTGTTGCAAGGGGTCGTTCACTGGAGTGTGAGGAATATATTTGGAAATTAAGTTTATATAAAACAAAAATATCAATAAAATTTGTGGAAAAAATCAAATGAGGGGCTTGGATTAAATGAGGAGTTAGATTAGGGGGTCAGATTAAATTCCTCTTGGAGGTCTGGGTGGCAGTGCAATGTAGGGGAAGAAGGCTGGTTTGGAAGGCTGAAGAACTAGCACATACAGTAGGTGTTTAATAAATGCTTGTTGGATTAGATTGGATTTGATTCTCAGTTTGGTTGTTGGATAGCTTTGGGAGCCTAGAGTAACTTCCCTTTGAGCTTTAGTTTCTGTAAAATAAAGGGGTCAGAGTTGCTGTGCTCTACGGTCCTTTGCCAGCTCTAAATTCAATCATCTTCACAGCTCTAATATTGTATGTTCTAACATAGCTTTCAGCTCTGATAGTATATGCTTTCAGGTCCCTCCCAGATCTGACATTCCATGTTCTAGGGCCTCTTCCAACTCTGACATTCTCTGTTCTGGGGTCCCTTCTAGCTCTGGCATTCTGTCTTATAGGACCCCTTCAGTCCTGACATTGTGTGTTGTAGAATCCCTTCCAACTCTGACCTTTTCTGTTCCAAGGACCCACTCAACTCTGACATCCCATGTTGTAAGGTCCCTTCCAGTTCTGCTATGTGTAGGGGAAACAACAACCACCACCAACATAAAAAAATAACCCAAACCATTCGTTACCCTCAAGGAACGTGCACTCCATTGGAGTAACCCAGAGACATAAGCCAGATCCAGACCACTTGCCTTTAATTCAAGGCATTCTGGCTGCCTCTTCAGTCTTTCAAGGCTCTTCAAAGACCAGCAGGGGAAATAGATGGCCAGGACTGCCACAGAACAAGACTGCAGACCCCATAGTGGGAGCAGTCAAGCCATGACCTCAGAAGGTGTCTCTGTTCACCTTGAGGGGCCAGGCATCCTACTCAGAGCTTCCAGTAAATACCATGTACTTCTCCTAGACCCATTAGGCTAAATTCAAATTCTCTGGACCTCAGAGGTAGTTGCTATGCACCATAGCACACTCCAAATGCAAACATCCCTGCCTGCTCCTGTGTGTTCGAAGTTATTTTCTACATAAAAATTCTGCTAAATTGTAAGTTAGAAGGCACTCCTGGAATTCTCCCAGGTCTTTAGAAAGCTTTCAGATGCACCACAAGTCATAAACATGTAATGTATATGGGCTGATCTTTCTTTCCTCTACCTCTACCAAATGGCAATTTACATTTTCTAAACACATGAGTTATAACTATTTCCCCAGTCTGATGACAATTATTTCTAAGAAACCTCTGACAAGCTAGAAACTCTCAACATCACAGCTGTTATTCAGAGCTTGATCTCACTTTTCAAATTAAAACCACTTGCTGGATCAGCAAATGAGAACTTTTCCTCTGGAAAGACCATCAGAAATGCATGTAAATCAGTCTCACTCATTTTAAGAATGACATAGCTTGAGGGGATGATGTTGGCATTAGGTGGCACCATGAAGAGAGTGAAGGAACTGGGGTTAGGAAAATGTGAGTTCAAATCCAGCCTCAGATACTTACTAGCTGAGGGGCCCTGGACAAATCATTTAGCTTCTGACTGCCTCAGTTTCCTTATCTGTAGAATGGGAATGATAATAGCACCTACCATTTAAAAAAGTGCAAGCCTCAAAGTGTTGTATAAATGCTAATTGTTATGATTTTTCTTTACCTAGAAGTGAATTTCAGTGGGTTGAAGAGGGGGAAGGATCCAGTCTGAGAAAAGTGGTCACTTTCATATCAAGCCACCCTGGTGAAGTCTGCAGAAAAGAAACGCCAGCCACTCAGAGGCAATATAATTTAATTTTTCATCAACATTTATAATTGATCTTTACAACCCTTTACCAAAGGTACAATTATTGACTATTATTTTACAGATAGGGAAACTGAGGTTCAGAGTGGTTGTGTCTTGGCCATGGCCACATAGCAAGTAGGTGACTGAGGTTGAATTTAAATTAAGGTCCCTTCTAACACTAATATTTATTCTGTTTCTGTTTTCACTCCTAACACATTTGCTTTCAAATAACAATACAGTTATTTGTACTGAGTTCCAGCCCTTCCTTCCTTCCTTCCTTCCTTCCTTCCTTCCTTCCTTCCTTCCTTCCTTCCTTCCCTCCTTCCTTCCTTCCTTTCTATTTTTGAAGGCAACCAAGGCTAACTGACTTGCCCAGGGTCACACAGCTAGTAAGTGTCTGCGAGCAAACTTGAACTCAGGTCCTCCTGACTTCTGGGGCTAGTGCTCCATCCATTGTGCCACCTAGCTGCCCCAATAGAAGACTTTATATTTGAGTTTGGAGATAATAGGTCATCTATGGAGCTGGGATCTTTTTCAAAGCTTTTGGGCATACAAATCTCTGATTTCAATTCTCATACCACCTTCTGAGTTCACAGAGAACATGGATTATTATATCCATTTTTTTAGATAGAAAACGGAGGCATAGAGAACACAAGTGACTTGTCTAAGGTCACAAAGCCAGTAGCAGCTGTGATCCTAGGGAGACTGAAAGTACTATTTCAGAGAATCCCAGAGGGGGAAGGCAGCTCAGTGGGTGTCTGGCCCAATCTGGACCTGAAAAAGATTCCCTCTTACAATATACCCAACAGATGGTCCTACAGCCTCGATGTGAACCCAGTGTTTCTCTTGGCTGCCCATTATCCTTCTGCATGGCTCTAATTATTGGGAGTGTTTCTTTGTATCAAACCTGAAGCCATGTCTCTTCATCTTGCCTCTCCATTGCTCCATGGTCCCAGAGAACACCAAGTGGAACAAGCCCAGTTCCCCATGACAACCTTTCAAACACTTCATGATTGCTCTCCTGTCTCCCTAAAGTCTTCTTTTCTTCAGTCATACATCCAAAAGAAGTTCAAATCATGAAATTATCAAGATACATGTAGGGGTGCTCTGCAGCCAGCTCAAACCAAATGGTTATCTAGCCTCTACATGAACTCAACTGTCTCCCATGGCAGCCCATTCCCCTTGGGGGGGGGGGTGTTGTTAAATGAGAGCTGATCCTTAAATTTTCAGTGCAAACATTTATACTTTAGAAATGGGCAAACTACACATTAGGGCTCGATTTGTTGTTTTATTGTTTTCTAGACTTAAGAAAGTGTTAATAATTAGATTAAACTTAAAAGTATGTCCTGCCTATTTTGGGGGAGGGGGGACAGTCTGCTGTTAAACCTTTTTTTAACACACCCTTTGATGTACTTTGAAACCATCTGCTCCAACGTCTTCACTGTAGAGGAGAGGAAAATCTAGACCCAGAAAAATGAACTGACTTAACCCAACAAAGGGTTAGTAGCAGAGTCAGGACTACAACCTAAATTTCCAGATTCCCTCCTGAGTGCCTTTTAGTAACAACAGAACTAAAATTTCCCTTTTCTCAACAACTATGTTCTTGGTTAAAAGAAAATGTACAATGGAATTCTCATAAGTTGGCATCAAAGTCTGTAAAAACCCCAGTCCAGGAAGAGCTTTTGAAAAATGTGAAGGTTTGTGAGGTTCACAATTCATGAAGGACCCACAGGAGCTTTCTGCAAAGACCATGCTGGCATGGTCCTTCAATACGGTCATTTTTGCTCCCCAGTCTCCTGTCCCTTGATAATAATCCATAATCCTCCATTTTTGGACAAATACAAATGGAAGGACATTAGGAGAGCAGGAAAAAGATAAGTTGGACTATGTGTTGCTCCCAGTTCTGATAACTCTATTAAGATTAATAATAGCAACAAAACAGCAATAATACTAATAGTATCTATGCCCTCCTTGACATTTTACAAATAAAATAATATCAGTCAATAAACAAGCATTTATTAAGCACCAACTGTATGCTAGGTACTTGTCTAGGTGCCAGGGATATGGATGAGTTACAAACCCCTAGATTAAGGGAGAATATCACCCATTCATTCACTATATATGTATATATAGATAGATATGTATAATTATGACCCCCCTACTATATGCAGTTAGCCCAGTTCTGCAGAAATTGATCTAGGATGGTGCTTACCTTCCCAACCCCAATTCTGTTATCAATACTACTTCAACACAGCTGTAGGGCTTGGTTCAGGAGCCAGTGGACCAAACCAAACTCTGGAATATGACCTAAAGAATATGTCAAACCTTTTGAGGCTCACCCAAATCATGAAGGTCCCACCAAACTGGAGGTACCCATGGGCATACTGGAATTATGTGTCTAAGCCAGGTCTCACATCTCTGGATCTGGGAAAGGCTGAGTGAGCCCTGGAAAGTTCACCAGGGTGTCTTTCTGGTGCCATCAGTCTTGTTTTGGGGTCTTCTGTTTGCATTACATAAAACTCAAAAAGAGAAAGGGCAACTGATACAGACTTTCTAGAACAATCTTCATTGAAAAAGAAGTAGCCAAGTAAATTGTGAAGACTTTGGAGTAGTAGCTACTGTAGGAAAGGGAATATGGCGACCTTTCCACCAAATCATTTAACAGATTGGGTGGGGAGTCTATCATCTGCCTCTTCTACTCACCAAAGCCTAAACCCATTCACCCAGACAGGGCCCCCATCATGCTGATCTTGCCACATAAACTCTTTTCCTTCATAAATTAAAACAATGGCCTCGGTGTTCTCCAGCAGCAGCACTACGTAGTTTATTAAAAGATACAGTAGTAACTACAGTTCCTCTTTGCCCTATAAAGTAGAGCCTGGGCTCGTCCAAACCACCAGAGTCTGGGACTCAAGCTTCTCATAGCTGAGCTAATGAAGGGTGAAGGGGGGTGGGGAAGGGAGAATATGTTCAAATTAACACTTACCAAGGAGCCCCGTATATTCTGAACCCTTTCACTGTTACCTCCGAATCTTGCAAGTAAATACTGTTTGTCAGGAGCGACTGAACATTGTCAAAGTCCTCTGGTTTCAATTTGGACACCGAAGGAAAACGGTAGTAGTCTTGTTTAACAAGGTCAGCCATGAATTCCTTGTCAAATGTCAGTTCATGATTCCCAGCAATCACTATTTTATATTCATATGGCAGGCTTCCTGAAATCCGAGAGAAAAAAAGAGAGCATTTAATTAGCACATTTGCTGGCTATCAAGACATACAATAGTAGAGCTAGGGGCAATCAGCAAACAGCTCAACCAGCTGAAAGAATGAAAAGCACAAGCTAATCTACCTTTCCATGGAAATTCAAATTTATTTCAAACAAAATGGAGACCCAATAGCAACTAAAAAAAAACCTTTAGGAGCCCCCAAAAAGGCAGCCAAAAGTTTTTTTTTTTAAAATTCTAGCTCCCTTTTCTGATCATTACAAAAACAATCTGTAAATGAAGCCAAAAAGGCAACAAAAAGTTTTTTTTAAAAATTCTAGCTCCCTTTTCTGATCATTACAAAAACAATCTGTAAATGCATGCTGGAAGAGACTCTAAGTTGGGGGACCTGGGTTAGAAGCCTGGTTCTGTCACTCAAATAGCTGAGTAACTTTGGTTAAATGACTTGCCCTCCTTGGGAATCAGTTTCTTCCTTTGTATAAAAGGAAGGGGTTGCAAAAGAGGATCTTCAAGGTCCCTATCCATTGTCTGATAAAAGCCATCCTAGAATCTTGGTCTCAGGGTGGACTTTTGAGGTCATTTAATGCTGATTCTCTCCATGGTGAAAGAGAGAATGAGAGAGAGAAAGAGAGAGACAGAGACAGAGAGACAAAGAGAGAGAGAGAGAGAGAGAGAGAGAGAGAGAGAGAGAGAGAGAGAGAGAAAGAGAGAGAGAGGTGTGTGTGTGTGTTGATTTTTTAAAAATAAGTTTTATACGAACTGAAACAACATAAAATAAGCAAAACCAAGGAAACAATATACACAATGACAATAATATTAATGGAAAGAAAACAGAAAACCTGAAACCGAACTCTATGTAAATATAATGTCAAACTTGACCCCAGAAAACAGTTGAGTCTTTTCTATTTTTTTTTTTTTTGCACAGTTATGGGATTACAGATAAGGTCAGATGTGGGTGAAGTGTTGGCTAGTTTTACTGGACAATTATTTTTCATCTTTCATTTTCCCCCTTTTTTATAGATTTTATCGATATCTTTGTTTTTTACATCTATATTTCTCCTCCCACCCCAATCATTTTCCCTCCTCCTCCCAAGTGAGTCATCCCTTATAACAAAGAAATTTTTAAGAAGTAAGAAGGAAAAAAAATCAAGAAAATCAATCAATACATTAAAATTCTCTTTAAAATATTTGTTACAAAGGATGGTTCCTAACAGAGGAGAATAAAGCAAAGTATATTTGGAAATAACACAGCGTCTACATATAGAAAATGCTTAATAAATACCTGTTGATTCTACTTGAAATGGAAATATAAAAACAAGGTACCCATAAAAATAAGATTACCAACCCCCCCCGCCCCCGTACTCGGTTATCCACAACAGTTCAGATAACAGGTAGAATGGCTCATTTCAGTACATACTTCATATATCATGGGTAAAATAACCAAATGCTCCAGGAATCTTCTTTTGTTATATTATATTTGGTTTACTTCACTAAGTGTTACCATATTATGGGGAAAGAACAATGTTTTGTTTACCTTTTGGCTTGTGAATGAAAAGAACATTATTATAGGGGCCTGATTAGAAGGCTAACTTTCCTCCTCCCACTGGGGCCTGAAAGAGAAACTGTAATACTTAACCCCCTTTCAATATTTATGGAATGGAAATTGGAGCTCTGTGTATGATTTTTATGCAAAGTTTCCTGATCAAAATGAGATAATTCTGGGCAGAAGAATGAGAGCTATAAAGGAAAACCCCAACACTAGACCTCAGCCTAGATTTATAATGTTTGAACAAAATACCCATCATAAATATTAATAACTGGCTATGGTGCTACAGGAAAGAAAAACCTGAGAGAAGGTGCTGAGGTATTTGTCACTCTTCTGAAACCAGGACCCTTCTCTCTCCTATGGCACCAGCCCTGTTCTCACTCTGCCATTAGTTTTATTTTATTTTTTTTTTACTTAAACAGAGTTGGTGCCCACAATTCCTGCTTCCCAAGACTCCTGGGCCCAATGCAAAATTAATGTTTCCTGCTATTTCAGGAAGTATTAAAATTACCATGAGCAGGAAATTGGACCTACTTCTTATAAGGCTTGGTCCTGGTGAGCCAGCCAGAAATCCATGATTTAGATAACAAAGCTCAACGTGGAAGTGAAAATGAGTGTTTTGGCCAAATTTTGTCAGCAGCTAGCTCAGATTTCAGGGGTGGGAACTCCACAGAGCACACAGTCAATGACCAAGTGTCCCATTTCCTCACCATTCCAGCCACGCATGGCAAAATGATCGGCTCATGCTGAAGTGATTGTCAGGCTATCGAGTTAACTCTGCAAGTGGTAGTGGTTTTCTTCAGGTTTTTGTTGGTTTTTCATTTAGTTATTTTTTGGAGGAAGGGGGATAGGGGGTGGTATTTATCTCAAAAGGAAGGTAAGAGTGAAATTATACTAGAGCATTAAAGGGAAAACAAACAGGGTGGAAAAGGGTTTCACAGAAAGCCACTCGGCAAGCAGAGAGGGGAAAAAAGAAAAAGGAAAAAAAAATGTTGCAGGCAGTGTCCCTCCTGCATCACAAAAACAGTGAAGGAAATTAAATGGGCAAGACCACAATAATGCCAATGAGAAAAATACTAGAAGAAATTTGAATTCTGAGTAGTTATAATGCTCTGTCTTGGTTCAGGAGGATAGACAATGAGCAAAGAGGTGTGGAATTATGGAGGCTGTATAATGCATATACAAGCAGCAAGTCTGCAGATGGTTTTTGGTTTTGTTTTGCTTAAATGTTTTTCTCTGTTATAATGGACGGTGGTGGTTGGTAGGTAGGTTGATTGGGGTTACCATCAGGAAAGGACCATGATATTAAAATAAAAGGCACCAATAAACCTTATTCATTCATTCGTTTGTTTATTGCCTGCTCAGACTTGTGGTTTCCCCGTGTATGGAACACCTCATTTGGAAATTCCCTGCGATAATGCATATCTGCAATTCAACTATAACTTACAGTCTCAGTGAATTGCCCAGGGATGCTGAAAGGTTAAATGTCGTACGGCTAGTATTTGTCAGAAGTAACACTTCAACTCAGGTTTTCTTGATTCCAAAGCCAGACAATATTCTACTATGGCATATTGCTTCTTGAAATAGAACTTATTTGGGAAAAAAAAAAGATTTAATGGGATTTTTTAAACTACTAATTAGTCAACAAACAAACATTTCCTAAGCACCTACTATGTGCCTGGCACTGTGTGGAGCACATACGGATACAAAGACCAGCCCATTCTCTCTGATTACTAGCCCTTGGCAAGTAACTACTTTCAAGGCTTCAATAAACAGCCCCCAGCACAAAGAAAAGGGAAAGTCAAGCTGAGAATTGGCTATACATTTGGGCCGATAACCAGCAAAGCAATTTAAGCAAATCTTACTAGCTTACAGCAACAAGGCGAGTTATACGTGTTTCAGGCTACAGGAGTAGAATGACGAAGACATCCTACTTTTTTTTTCTTCATTGTGCTCACAGGGCAGATGCAGGATGTGTTGCAAAGTAATCAAATGGTGCTACAAATTCCCAGCCTACACAACGAGGCTGTTCAACAAACCAGAGCCCCAAGCTCAGGGACATTGGTTGGATGCTATTCATTAAGAGAAGCCATTTACCTACTCCCTCTCTGCACCAAAGGCATGCCACAGTGCCTTGTAGATCATGCTGAAGAGAATGTTAGCTTGGATCGCAATCAGTTACAAGAAGGGCCCTGTTTTCCTGCAATCCTTGACTGACCACTTTTATAAATCATGCCGAACATGCTTCACTTCTCTTTAATCATTCATGGGGATGGACTGTCTGTAAGACGCTTTCATCACCATGTACCACAGCCCTCACAGAATGATTTGACTTCACTTTCGTATTTTTTTAAAGGTTCTCCTCTCTTTTTTAAAGGGTGTTTCAGGGAGGTTGGGCAAGAATTGAAGCACTGGAAAGAAAAGAGATTTTTTTTTCAAGCCAACTCAAAAAATGGAAGCTTGGCAATAACTAACAATCCCTATTTGGAAAGCACAATAATGAAACTGGCATTTAAACAGAACTTTAACATTTTCAGATTACTGCCCCTCCATTACCTCACGTAAGCCACACTATAACCCTATGAGGTAAGGACCACAGGTATTATTATTGGCATTTTGCAGATGAAAAAAAAACCTTAAACTCAGACATCATATTACTTTGCCAGGGTCACACTGCCAGGAAGAATCACAGAGGTCTATCAATTATATGACATTGTCTCCCAAGCCTCAGAGGAATAAAGAAGGAAAATGTGATTTTCCAAGTTCTCCTTTTCTCCTAAATCTGCTTCTGGGCATGAGAAACCACAGAAAATGAGAAACCATAGAAAAGATTTGCCTCCAAAAACAGGAAGGTAAGCTCTTTGAAGGCAGAAACTGATTCATTTCTATCTCTGTATGTGCAACAGCTTGAAGTGCATGGTATACAGTAGGCCCTTATTAAATAGTTGCTGGATTACATCAAATTAGAAACAGGTAAGGTTATATGCACAACACTCGCAGACTCCTTTGCTTTCAGAGAAGCCAAAAACTAGCTCTGATGTCCTCCCTCTGTCATCCAAGTTATGAAATAGTCTGACGTGTTTTTGCCATGACGACCTTTTGTGTATAATCTGCCAACCTTTATGTTAATAAAGTGGAGACAGCAACTCACAAATATCCAGTCGCTAGATAATATTTTATTTGTTTTCCTCTGGTCTCTAGATAAGATTAATCAGCGTTGGAGAGGAACAGGGTCAAAAGGTAAATATACTAGTATGTAAATTCCATGTTACCTTTTTTAATGGCCAGGTCAAAAAGAATTATATGATCAAAATTTCAGAGCTGGAAGTGACCTTCAATGTTATCAAGAATTTAATAAGTTTATATACATATATAGATATAACTTTGCAAACATAAAATGCTATCATTATTAGCAATATTATTACCACCACCATACAGATGAGGAAACTAAGGCCCAGAGAGGCTAAATAGCTTGCCAAGGACAACAAAATTAGTAAGTGACTAAGGCGGCATCTAAACCCAGGTCTGTGCCCTCCCTCGGCCTCCAGATTTACAAATCTTCCTGTAAAGTATCCTCTCACCCCACCAAATTACCTCTATTTTATTCAGTCCAAGACATATAAAGTGATTGGCTGCAGTTTTTTTTTAAAAGATCTAAAATGTAGGGCCTGGATTAGTTATTCTAACTGGGACAGCAGGATGGAAAACTGAGGTGAACTGTGACTCTGAAGGCCAAAGGAAAATAAATCCCAAGGTTACGTTGGGGTGGCCCTTTGGGAACGGTTTATATCAGGCAGGATATTCCAGGAACTCGGCCTGTCTTTTTATGTAAGTGGGACTACAGAACGAAGTCTTAAAGAGATGCAATTTACCAGCAATGGTAAAAGAATGATTATGGAAACACATCCATGAACCTAGACAAAACAATACTCGGGTTGTGTCATCCTCCCTGCTTTTCTACCATCTCTCAACCTCTACCCACCCGAGAAGTCAGTTGTTGGTCCGTAGATAATGAGCTGGCTGTTTAATACTTCGGACATTTTTTGTTATTCTCCAAGAAAATCCTCTGGAAAGTAAAATATTATAACCTCGGTCTTCAAAATGCAGAAAGGCGATGCAAAGCGTGGCCATCATGCCAAAAAAGAAACAACCTAAGTGCATTATAAAACCTGATTCCTAGTCTGGAAAGGAATAATCAACACAGGTTTCAAGCCAGCAAGATCTTCATTTTGGCACAGGCCCAGAACTTCAAGCAAGGTTCTTCAGTTGGCACATACCTGATAGAGAGGTTTAGTCATTTAAATTAAATGCTTAGATACTGTGTTTAGGTCCCAATTCCTATAGTAAGACCAACCTTTCCAGTCCCATCTTAAACAGCACCTCCTCCAGGAGGCCTTCCCTGATCCACTTATATAAGCCTTCCTTACTAACATAGCCTAGTGGGACAAAATCTGTTCTAGAAAACTTTGCTGTGCTCCCTTCAGCAGCACATATACTAAAATCGGAACGATACAGAGACAATTAGTATGGCCCTCTGTAAGGATGACATGCAAATTCGTGAAGCATTCTACATTTTTTTGTTGAAAAGTATCTTTATATATAACTAGAAAGAATAAAATACTATTAAGTGGAGGAAAAAAAGAAAAAAAATTGCTGAGGGCTTTAGGTAGAGTATATGTTGATTATGTTGAATTTCCTAAGATCTCATAATCAGAATGAGAAAGGAGGCCATGTAGTCACAGAATGACAAATTTAAAGCTAGAAGATAACCTTCAAAGTAATTTAGTTCAACCCTCTCCTCATTTTACAGCTGAAGAAACAGGGCTGGAAAAGTTAAGTGTTAGTTGCCCACAAAGTCATACAAGTTATTACCAGAATTTGAACTCAGTTCCTCTGATTTCAACACCCCCCCCCATTTTTAGTGATGAGGAAACTGAGGATGGGAGATAATTCGATCACTTGACCAAGGTCACACTGGTAGTAACTAGCAAAGCTATCATTTGAGCCCAGATCCTCTGACGTAGATTCTTTATACTGTATGAGGAAAAAAAAGTTTTTGTTTAGAAATGTATACAAATCTAAATGGCATTACACGGCCACAGGAACAAAAACAGAGAAAGTGTTAGAATCTCATTGGAATTCAGATCTGAGACTGCTGGAAAAGGGGGCAGGTGGAGGTTAAATGATCTACCTGGGGTCACTCAGTAATTATTAGCATGAGGCAGGACCCCAGCCCAGGTAGTTCTGACTCCAATTTCAGCCTTCTGTTCCACATACTATGCTGACTCTCTTTAGGACAAATGTTTTAGCATCATAGTCCTAGAGCCAAAGGGAATTTTGCAGTCACGTGGTTCAAGCGCCTCATTTTACAGATGAGGAAACTGAGGCCGGCCGAGGGAACGGGACCGAGTTACCTGACTCTAAATCCAGCGCTCTCCCTTGTTTCACGGGAGCCAAAGGTGATGGGGTCTAGTCTAGCCACCAAACCAATGTCTGCTGCCTCTCACATTATTCGCTTCTCGAAACCTGCTGCTCCCTTCGGTATTTGTGGACAGATGGGCCTTCCCTTTCACTTCCCATTTTTCAATGCACCATGAGAAAATGAGGCATCCGGACAGACTCTCGGTTTGCGGATGACCCCTGTGGATGCTGGGAGCGGCAGCGTTCAGACCCTACCGCCCACACCTGTGACTGGCAATCTCCCAAGCGCAGCTCACACACATGACTAAGTGACTGCCGACTCCCAATTCATTTCTGCAAAAACAAAGATTAAAGCCCTAGGGTCCAGTAATCACTGCAGAGGAATGAGAAGCCCAAATGCAAACAGGAGGGAATGGAAGGAAAACTACGGTGGGAGGAAACCTTCCACTTTTATTAGGGTGACGGACTTGGAGATTTCACCTCCTCCTTGAATCATAAAATGAGAAAGGGAACCAAGGAAACCAAGTGGGTCAATGACCCTGCACTTCTGGCTAACAGCTCCCTCCCCAGGCTCCCATAAAACACCCCGAGCCATGATCGTCCACTCAAGGAAGACTGGGAAATGTCTCACGTGAGACTGAGGACTCAAAAGCAGGGTCCCTAACCTTTGGGTTCAACACCTTGTGTCAGCGTCTCAGGGGAAAAGTACACATGGTATTAAAAATAATTCATAAAGAAAATATACGAGAACCAACCCTTGGCGCAACTTATCTTTACTCAGATCAGACATGCTAAGATCGAATCACAGCCCCACAAATGGGACACCTCCAGTGACATAGTGACAATAGTTACCATAACATAGCCTTCAAGGCTTCCAGATCACTTGACACGTATGTCTCATTTGATTTACACAACAATCCTTCGGGGTAGGTTCTATCACTACCCCCTCCATTTTCCAGATGAAGAAACTGAGGCTGAGAGAATGCAAGTGACTTCACTCAGACACTTGGAACAACTAACAAGTGTTTGAGGCAGGATTCTTCCTGACTTCAAATCCACTACACGTGGCCTCTGCGTTGACAGACTATCATGAACAAGCTTATGTTGTAAGAACTGGAGCATAGGATAAAGAAAGCTGGACAGGAGAGTCCAGGAAAGACCTAAGTTCAAATCCCACCTCTGAAATTTGCTAGCTCTGAGCAAATCATTCTCTGAGCTTCAGTTTCGCCTTTGGTTAAGTGGGGATGAAATCCATCTATTTCACAGAATTGTTTCATTGACAGTATAATATATGTAAAGCCCTTTGCAAGTCTTAAAAAGTCTCTATCAGCCTGAGCTATGATTATTCTTATAGCTAAGGGATAACTTGATTTGAAATTGGCTTCTGCAGCCTGCTCTGTGTGATGACTAGGGGACTTCAGAGGTCTCAAGACCTTTACTTCCTCTATAAAATGGGGACAAAATTGCCTGTCATTCTTATCTCACAGGGCTCCAATTAGATAACCTATGTGAAGCACCTTGCCAACCTTCTATAATGTTCCCTATCAGAAAATAAGTTCTTTGAGGGCAGGGACCATTTCACCTTTGTCTACATTCCCAGCATTTTTATAGCACAGCACATGATGCGCCGTAGGTACTTAATAAATGCTTGCTAATTGTTTGATTCTCTCAACCCCTGTGTGATTCATATGGTCAACTACTAACATCTTTCTCCTTACACCAGTGTGGGAAACAGGTTCTACTCTGCCTCGAGGTAGGAGAAGTTGGATGGCATAGACATTATGCTGGACTGGGAGTCAGGAAGGTCTGAGTTCAAATCTAGCCTTACATACTTGTTAACTGTGTGACCCTGGGCAAACCACTTAACCATTATCTGCCTCAGTTTCCTCCTCCAGAAAATCGGTACAATAATAGACCCTATCTGCCAACATTGTGAGAATCAAATGAGATTATTTGTAAAGTGCTATATATATGCTAGCTATTATTATCACCTGAGCTATTATGATAATAATAATTAAGAGGCAGTCACCAGAAATCTGGGTCCTGGTTGTGTTACCATAGTCAGGTCATCTATCTCTTCTTAATTTCTTCATCTGCATAACAGGGATAAAAATACCTGCAAATATATATCTCCTAGGGTTTCTGTGAGGCAAGTGCTTTGGGAATCTTCACACATTATAGAAATAGGAGTTCTTTTTAACTTTGAAAAAGAAGCTCATTGCTATGGCAAGGATAAAGAGGATGCTTACATTCTGGAGGTTCCTTCATTGCTTCTACCCAACACGGAAGAAGAATAAATTAGGCACGAGATCAGAGGGAAGGAAAACTGTGAGCCATAGGTAACAGAGGGCAGTTATCTCTCCTCTGAGATCCTTGAGAACCCAGATTAATATTCACTGGGTAAGGCTAAGTGAATTGGTTTGGTCTGGCCTGGAGACAGGGAGGGGAGCCTCTGGAATTCCCTTCCAGATTCCCCTCCCAAGCTGGACACATCAGCGAGCCAGAGCTGCAGACCCACCAGAAACACTCCATCAGGAGAAGCTCCTTTGCTAACCTTCCACTCTGTCCCCGTCAGGCTCTGTTAGTTTTCACAAGGCCTGACAGCTCTAACGTTCATACTCACACTTGCTGATCGAGCCACACAGTAGGTTCAGACTGCTACCTTCTCCTCTGAAACTCATGCATTAGGGTTTCTTCCATGCTTGCAATGGGAAACCAAGTCTAAGAAATATTAAACACAGAAAACTATATTACAATAATGTCAGGGCTGAGCCAGAAATCCAGGAAAAAAGCAAGGAAGTGCTGAGCGAGGGAGTCTGCTGGGATTCTTGCAGAAGTCTGGGTTTGCGATAGGAGGAAACAGCAGCTGGGATGCTCCCTCCTCTTCCTTCTTTCCTGGCAGGGTCCCACAGTGCTAGGAGATGTTAGATGCCTTGATCCACAACAGTCTAGGTCAAATCCAAAGTTCCCACAAAAGCCAACCTCTTCCCATCCTCAGTTCACTTGAATGAAACGTGCTAATAGCATCTAACAGCATCACTATGAGGTGTAGGACCCAAGGGAGAGACCCATAGGTAGCACGATACCTAGGGATGGCGAAGGTGCTTTGGGAGCGTGGATCTTCCTCAGCAGCTCCTTGCTTATCGGCATTTGCGTCTCAACCATAACATTATTTTAACATAGATTTCAAAGGAAATGAGACAGCACAATTAGCAGCATCCTAGATTGTCTTCTGTTGAGAGTGTTTCTAAAGACCTGTCCAGGCATAAAGGCTTCCTGACCCAGAAAGTTTTTATTTAGAAGTTGTTGTGACAACTGACTTCTAGAACCTTCCATTCCTGCGTCACTGACTCATCACAGGCTGGGCCAGACCTTAACAGTCCCATTTCCCAAAGTAGACTTTGGCCATTTGCCTTCTGCATGGGGTCTCAGAAGGAGGCCATAGCTTACAAAGCCGGCCATGGTGAATGGAGATAGTCATAAGTCACTGTAATCAGTCAGTCCCAACAATCAAAAGACCCCAGCTACGGTGTGATTGAACAGATATATGCAAAGAATGGTTAAAGATATGGCCAAGCTATATTTCTGTCTTTTGTGGTTATGATGAGTAATGATAACTAGCATTTCTATAGCATTTAAAGATTTCCAGAGCACTTGGCAAATATCTCATTTGAACCTCACTGTAACACAGGGACAGCGTTGCTAGTATTATCCTCATTTACAGATGAGGAAACTAAGGCAGACAGGCTAGTGACTTGCCTAACGCTTGCCCAAGTAAGTGTCTGAGGTAAGATTTGAACTCAGATCTTCTTGATTCCAGGTCCAGTGCTCAGTCTGCTGGACTATCAGCTGCCTAGATTACTCTGCTTGAGTTTAACCAATTATATGTTTGGTTCACCTTTACATTATTAATTAGGACACTTTTTTTTGTTCTAAGGCCCCCTTTATATTACAAATTAATCCAGGTTGGGGAAAACATCTCTCAACTCTTAACTCCATGGGAATAGTGGCCCAATAAATATCACTAACAGACTGGCAGCTCTGGACTGACAAGGTCTATGGTGTGATGGAGAAAGATATGCTCTTCTCCCCACCCCTTCCCCCACTTACTAAGCCTTTAAACAAAACTGGGGGAAGAAAAAGGTGTTCCTTCTAGCAATAATTATAAAATAAGTGGCAATTATTCTGCCGAATAATTAGAAGACCTACTGCAAATGCTGTGTATTTGCATTTTAAACCATTAAGCATGGTGAAGACTGAATTAAATAAAAACAACACAAGGCATAAGGGCCATATTCCTTAAGAGAAATAGCATTTGTGCCAATCTGTTAGAGCTCTCCTTTTTTTTCTTATAGAACTTTAAAAAAATCTTCTTCCAACTAACTACCATTTTTGTAGCTTTCGGGAGGGAAAAAAATTCCACGTAAGAAAACAGCTCGGTCTGTGCTCCCAGCAATTCCAAACAGCCAAGCAACGGAACCCTGAACAGAGAAGTTGACAATGGAAATAAAGTCCCTGCTTTAACTGCCCCACCGGGGCTAGAAGGAAATGGTCTTCCAGAACTTGATTAAAACTAAATTGAAAAAGGACATATTTGGTTAATATTGCATTAGACTAAAATATAGAAATGAACCCTAATCCTCTCTAAATCGAATCAGAAAAAAGCCATCTCAATTTCCAAACTTTCAGAGCATCTTCTCTAAATGCATCACAGATCAATTTACATGGTACTTTTGCCAATAAGCAAAACCAAATCACAGGTTCCAATTGGCTTATATTGGAAAGTGTGAGGGCAAAATTGGAGAAAATAAAATTACTGCAAACAAACTCCATTTTCTCCACTCTGAAGGGAATTTCAGGGAATATTTTATTGCTATCAAATAATATTTCTGAAGGCATCAATACACAATTCTATTTGCTTTTCATAGTCCCTACTCACTATATAATCTAATCCACTCTACAGAAAATCTCCCACTTCAGAGCAGAATCTACGAAGATGGATATTACCTTGCACATACATCCTGTGTCAATTTTAATAACTTCCACTTTGGACTATAAGTCCTATACAGCATTAGGCAGAGCCCAATAAAATCAACCTTGATCATCCTCTGATTCAGAATTCTAATCAAAAATGGTAAAGGGAACAAGGAAAAATAAAATGAAAATGGTCAGGGTAGGTAAGTTTCATCAACACTGACAATGAAAGCATTGGAGGAAGAGACAAGAATATTCATTTCTCCATTTATTTTTTTGCATTTTTTTAACCTTCGTATATTTCCCCGTTTTATGCCTCACCTGATGTTAATCAGAGGATCACTGAACAGTTATCTCCATGGTTGCATTTTTAAAGAAGTGGCAGAAGTCACTGAGGGAAGGCAGGATTAGAGAAAGATGCTGGTTGGTTGTTTGGCACCAGTGACGGATGACAGATGGGCAGCCTCAGTGCTATATTTCTGTCTTCAAAATGCAAGTGCCTTTGGTGCTTCAATGGACCTGTGATCTCCCATAAGGGTATTCCTTCCAGAGGTACAGATCCTAATCCATCCATGACTACTTATCTCATGGATTCTTAGCCATGTTCTTCCAGAATCTTCCACAACAGATCTATCCAACATTCTGGAGCCCTACTGTCATGCTGAATGTAACCACTGTGGATTTGCTCTGGAAGAACATGACTAAGAATCCTATGGACTAAAGCATCATGGATAGTCTGGGATCTACGTTTCCAGAAGGGATACTAATC
The DNA here is from genome assembly GCA_028646595.1 of Phalanger gymnotis. Classification (NCBI taxonomy): domain Eukaryota; kingdom Metazoa; phylum Chordata; class Mammalia; order Diprotodontia; family Phalangeridae; genus Phalanger; species Phalanger gymnotis. The sequence continues at coordinate 432,594,025 of CM053623.1, forward strand.
ATTGTGAAATCTGTCAATGCACCAAAAAATACCTGCAACTGGGAAACAATCTCTGCTAACTGGTCAACAAATATTAACTATCTATTATGTGCCAGGCACTGTGCTAGACTCTAAGGATACAAAGACAAGAATAAATCAGCCCCTGTCCTCAGGGACCTTTAATTCTTTGGGGGATGACAATACACATCTATTACACATACATACCAGGCAATGGCAGGGAAGAGGGGGATGACACCCATGAAAACTTTTTTATAAATGATCATGCCTAGCATTCTCTAATCTCTTAGTTATTTGCTTCATAACAATAACAAAGTTTCATACATATAGATTGCCTTGTCTCCTCCATTTCACTCTACCTCCAAGACTATTCGGTTTCTGGAACTTAGAGCACCAGTATTCATCAGGCAATTCACTGTTTGTCTTATTAAACAATGAAGTTTTTTTTGAGAATAAGATACTTTTAAAAGGAAATTTTTTGAAATGCTCCAAGGATCTATGCCACACCCCAAAATTCCCATAATGATCAACATAACCATATGCCACATATAACATCCCACTAGCTAAGAATTGCTACTTTACATGGGAGGATCCCTCTCAGGCCCAAGGTTGCCATATGCCATATATGGTCTTAGCATCACTCTACTGATTTGAGTTTCGCTCTGAGCTCTGACATGCTATAGCCCAAGGTCCTTTTCAACTCCAATAAATGAACAATCATTGTTTAAGTGCCTACTATGTGCTAGACACTACACTAGGTGTCAGGGATATAAATCCAAAATCTCTGCCTACCATGGGCTTATATTCTACTATGGGGAGACAACATGTCCACAAATAAATAAGGACAATAAAATGAGAGGCAGCAAGACATCTACAGAACTGGCTTTGGTGTCAGGAAGGAGTTTCAAGTGCCACTTCTGACACATACTGATTGCATGACCCTGGAAGAATCACTTGACTTCTCAGTGCCCCTAGGTTACTCAATTTGACTAAAAATTGTGGAACAGGTGACAATCTACATAAATGAAGAAAGAGTTTTTTGTTTGGTTGTTGCTTTTAACCGGGCAATCCGTACACCAATGAATTCATAGCTAAGACCCAAATACAGCCAAACTGAAGATGGACACTAACAACTTGAGGAATCGGGATAGGCCTCTTCAAGAACGTGGCCCTTGAGCTGAGCCTTGAAGGGAGCTGAGAATGACCAGGGACAGAGGGAAGCAAATAGAGCATTTCAGGTACCAGGAGATGGAATATAGAGAAAGCAGGCCAGTTTGGCTACAGCATAGAGTGTGTGATGGGGCCTGGAGAGAAAGGCTGGGGTCAGGCTGAGAAAGTCTTCAAATACCAAACAGAGGAATTTGGATTTTAACTTAAAGCAACAAGAAGCCAAAGAAATCCCTTGAGCTTCAGTGACATGGTCAGAGTTGTGCTTTAGAAATAATTTGGTAGATATGTGGAAGATGGATGGGTGACAATTGCATAAGCTTAAAACAAACTTAAAAACTCTATCCTTCACAAAACACTGTCCTTTATGAATTAAACCTATGGCGGGGGCCTTCGTTCCTCCTCTAGGATGCACTGCCATTCCCTCCTCCCCTTTAAATGCATATCTACATCCACCACTCATTATATCCTCTGGGCCCCTCTCGCATATGAAGGTTGATAATAAAGCCCATGCTTATTAAGCATAGTTAGATGCATCGCACCGTACTTTGAACACATTGTAGCTACAATGTGCTATGGAACTCACCGTGGAAAGGAAATCAGATCTACATTCTAGTCTTGGTTCTGCTAAATATAATCTGTGTGTCTTTTGGCATGTCACTTAACTTCTCCTGAGGCAGTGACATGGCATAGTGAGTAGAGGTCTAGGCCTGGAGTCAAGAGGACTGAAGTTCAAATCCAGCCTTCGACTAGCTATATGATTT
>CM053623.1:432596452-432611659 GCA_028646595.1 Phalanger gymnotis
AGTAGCTACCTTGTGGAGTTGTAAGGACTTGGATGTTTTTTATAAAATGGGCTTAGCACAACGCCTGGCACATAGCAGACACTATATAAATGCCTAGCCCTTTCTCTTCTCTAAGCCTTCGTTCCCTTCTTGTCCAAACGAGGGGATTGGACAAGGTGATCTCTATGGTCCTTCTAGTTCTAATCACATGATCCTATGAGCCTTATGGCTCAATATTTCTAAGATTCCCCAAGTTAACCCATCCAGTGATTCTGGACCCTGAACTTATAGCAACTCCAAGATACTTTCAATTGCTGAAAGATATGTTAAACCACCTTCCCACATAAATACTCTCAAAGCAAAATACACCTTACTTTCCAAGTTCTGTTGAATTGATCCTCAAAGGGGGATTTATGGAAAGCCTACGGACAAGACAGGGTGTGAGGATGTGCAAGGGTTGCTGTCTTCCTAGGGTAGGGAATCCTATACTAATGAGAAGAAAGGATAACTTTCAAAATAAATCTGTGTATCAAAAATACTTTTCCAATGATGGTGGCGGGGGGGAGGCTGAGTGTGATGTATACAATCACACAAGTCAACAGGATGTTGTTATTCAGTTGTTTCCAATTCTTCATGATCCCATTCGGGGTTTTCTTAGTGAAGTATTAGAGTGGTTTGCCATTTCCTTCTCCGGGTCATTTTACAAATAAGGAAACTGAAGCAAACAGAGTGAAGTGACTTGCCCAGGGTCACACAAGTATTAAGTATCTGAGGCCAGATTTGAACTTGGGTCTTCCTGACTCCAGGTCCAGTGCTCTAACCACTGCTCCATCTTGATGCCCTAGCTAGGACGTTGCCTTAGAAAGAGTAGAATCACTCATTACTCAGTACCCAGCATCACATGGGGAGTAAAGAATAGAAGTGGGATTTAAACCCAGTTTTTCTAACTCCATAGCCATGGCATTTTGCATTGTGCAATGCTGCCTCTCCAAATGAATATACTACTTTTTTCTCAGTTTCTCTTTTTCTAGCATTCCGGGAAAAGATGCCTCATGGAATTACTATAACTTGCAAGTCAAAAACAAACACAGTAAAAACAAACAATGTTAATCAAAAGAGGTAATTAATAACAGCAGTTAATGGAATAACCACTCTTTATTTTTTCTGAAGTATTTTTTTTCTTAATTGTATCCCTTCTCAATAAAAGTTCTCAGCCCTAAAACATCCCAGGAAATGCAATTATTTTGAAAGCCAGCTTTGCATAAGGTGACCTCCCCTTCATGAATGGACCTATTGCTTTCACCAAAAGTGTTTGTCTATTCCCATGCATCTTTAAATTCCAGAATCACTGAGTCAAACATGAGAATCTGCCTTTAAACAGTTTTCAGCAACTTAGGTGCAATGGGACGTGGGCTAGATTTCAAGCCAGAAGAGCAGGTTTAAACCATGGCTCTGCTAGTTACTATCTGTGTGACCTTGGACAAACCATTTTCTTCTTTGGGCCTCAGTTTCCTTATCTATAAAATTATGAGGTTGAGAAAAACCCAGGAGACTTATGTGAACTGATGCAAAATGAAGCAAGCAGAACCAGGAGAACATCGTACACAGCAACAGCAATATTGTACAATGATTAACTGTAACAAGACTTAGATACTCTGATTGATACAATGTTTAAGACAATTCCAAGGGACATGGTGGAAAAAAAAAGCCATGCACTCCTAAGAGAGAACTGATGAATTCTTGAGTATGGACTAAAGCAGATTTTTTTTACTTTTCTTTTCCTTCCTTCTTTCTTTTTTCCTTTCTTTACTTTTTTTTGCAACATGGTTAATATGAAAATATGTATTTCATACATATATATGTATGTATATATATAATAGGTATCATTTGTTTGCGTTCTCAAAGGGTGAAGGAAGGGTTAGAGGAAGAGAGAGCATTTGGAACTGAAAATGAAAATTTTAAAAATTAAAAAAAAATGGCAGGTCAGCTGGCACTATGGATAGAGCACTGGCCTTAGAGTCAAGAGGTTCTGAGTTCAAATATGACCTCAGAAACTTGACACTTACTAGCTGTGTGACCCTGGGCAAGTCACTTAACCCTGATAGGTTCCCCCCAAATAATAATAATGATGATGATGAGAAAAAATACAATTATGAGGTTGACCAAGATGCTCTTTAGGCAGCATACTGCAATAGAAGGAAGGTGGGATTTGGAGAAACTGGGTTCTAATCCTTATTACCTTTGCGACCTTGAGCAAGTCAGTTAACCTCTCTGGGCTTCTGTTTCCTCATTTGCAAAACCAGGGAGGTATATTAAATGACTCCTGGGGTCCTTTCTGGGTCTTTGTCTATGATTTTAGGCTCTAAAGTTTCTTCCATTTCTGCATCTACACTCATAACAGATCAGAAAGCAGCTCCATCAGAAGTGGGAGAGAACATATAGGTTATCTGGTCCAATCACTCATTTTATAGGAAACAGAGGAAACTGATGCCCTAATAGAGCTGGGCAAATAATGGCTAGAGCTAACCGGTCTTTCTACTATACTTCAATCCACCAAACACCTTTGACCACTTACTAAGTATAAGTATAAGGGCCAGTGCTCAATCCTACAGACTTAAGGATGAATAAGATAAAGTCCTTTTCTGCCCTCAAGGAGCTTATAGTCTGCTAGAAGAAACATGACAGAGACTCAAATTACAATAACACAAAGTAGAATATAATAACTGTATGAGGGTTATTGTATGAACTAATGTTTATCTAGCCCAGGGGTGGGGAACCTGCAGCCTTGAGGCCACATGTGCTCCTCTAGGTCCTCAAGTGTGGCTTGAAGGCCACATGTGCCCCTCTAGATCCTAAAGTGTGGCCCTTTGACTGAATCCAAACTTCACAGAACAAATCCCCTTAATAAAAGGACTTGTTCTGTAAAACTTGGACTCAGTTCAAAGGCTGCACCCAAGAACCTAAAAGGACACGTGGCCTCAAGGCCACAGGTTCCCCACCTCTGATGTAGCCTATGTCAGTTTACAAAACATGTTACATGTACGATCTCATTTGAACTTCACAACGACCTCCTGAGATCACTATGGCAGCCCTTATTATCTCTATTTTAGAGATGAGAAATTTGAGGTCAAGACAGAGATACAGTGACTTGCCCATGGTCACACATACAGTGGGTCTAGTACAGTGAAAGATCTGAGGATTCCTCCCCAGGTCAAAAGAGATTGTTTTTCTGCATTCAGAATTCTTTTGTCAATCATCACCACTGTACTATATTTGCCAGTTCGGGTTGATATAAACTCTCTCTTGAAAAGAAACACCTTGGGTGGTTCCCTCAAGCTTTGAGTAATGGTTTTTCAAACTATAAACTCTATGGAAAATGATAGGCTGACCTTGAAAGAGTCTTTCATTTGTGGCCCCCAGTCCAGAATACAGGGTGCTCCTAAAGTCCAAATATCTTAAAAAATTAAAGTGCACTAAGACTTTTAGGATATCCCATATATGTCTCTTTCAGCATCATGGAGAGTTTGGTTTTGCCTGAGGTAATTTCCTCATTGGTAAGGGATATAGAAGACCTATGACTTCATCAGTATAAGAAATTCCTGGAGAAGACTCCCATTATCAATGAAGGAATGAAAAAGCATCAATTAACCACTTACTGTATGCAAAACTGATCAACATCCTCTGAAACTTCTAGTCTCAGAGAGCTGCCTGGGGCACTCTCTGAGAACTGATATGCTCAGGGTCACACATCTAGTATACAAGTGAAGCAGGGTTTGAACCTAGGTCTTCATGACTCAAAGTCTTAAGCCCCTCATTAGCAGACACTCACACAATACCACACTTGACCAGGGATGCCCAAGTATAAAGCAGAGAAACCTCCCATTCTCCTGGTCTTGGACAAGAATTTGTACACAAAGAAAAGCAACCTAAGTTTGCTCAGGGGGAAAAAATGGTTCAAAATACTTTCGGTGAAAGAAGCAAATTCTTTTGGGGTGCTCTGCCTGTAAATTGCAGGGTGGAAACAAGAACCAGAAGAAAGGCTATTTTTCTACACAATGTCTCACCTAATTCTCCAGACTTGAGAGCTCTGGGAACTTCCCAATCAAAGCTTTTGAAGTTTCTCCCTTATAAGAAAGTTGAACTCAATGACTTCAGGGCTCAAGGAAGGCACACTCAAAGATGCAGCCAGAATGTAGGTGTTGTTGCCTCCTTGTTCTTACCCTATTAATTTTCCTGTGCTATGATCCCTTCCAGGTCCACCTTTCTCTAATTCTGGGATTACAGCATTAGACAGCAGGCCGCCAGGTTTGCCCACATACAGATCTCTTCCCTCACTGGCCTCTCTGGTAAGTGCTGCACTTCATTCAAAGACCTGGCCAAGTCAGGTCTGAACCTAATTTTTACCCCTTTCATCTCTTCTTAACAGCAAAGGGGGAAAGTTCTATTGATGCCCTGAAGTTAATGGTGGAATTTTTTCTAAATATGGTCAGTGCATCACAGTGGATCAAGAGTAGAAGGCATGGGCTTAAGACTCTGTTGTCACAAAGAGTAGCTGTGGGAACTTAGGCAAATCTGGGGTCCTGAGGAGTGACTCAATTTTCTAAGAAGTTGTTGGGCAGGTGCAGGTCTGCATTGGGAAGAGAGTTTCTTCATTAGGGGCTCCCTATCAAGAAGAAATCACAGGTCTAATTAAAAACAAAACTGGGTACCTTCACAGAGGGCTGAATGACATACGAGGTACCATCTGCATTTACAATGTATATAGAGAGTGCCAGGCTATGTGAAAAGTTAGAAGCAAGATGTATCTTTAAAAAGTTCAGAATCTAGCTAGGGACAGAAAACATGTGCCTCCCCAACATACACTTTGGTTGTTATTCAGTTGTTACAGTCATTTCCAACTCTTCTTGGGGTTTTCTTGGCAAAGATACTGGAGTGGTTTGCCATTGCCTTCTCCAGCTCATTTTAGAGATGAGGAAAATGAAGCAAACAGGGTTAAGTGACTCACCCAGGGTCATAAAGCTACTAAGTGTCTGAGGCCAGATTTGAACTCGCGAAAATGAGTCTTCCTGCTTCCAAGGCCAGCTCTCTATGCACTAGCCACCCAACATACACTTTAAACAACTAAAAATGCTGATAGCATAGCAACAATTTTAAATGAGCATTTTTCAGAATAGCTCTTCACAACTGGATGCCTAGGAAATTGGCTTCCATAAATTTTCTCATAACCTAGAAAGTAGGTTTTTGGTTCAACCTTTGTTGAGAGACCTTGGCCTAAAATTACAAGGGACTGCTCATCTAGCCCAATGCCTCCCATTTAAGAGATGAGAAAACTGGTGTTCAGTGAAATGGAAAGATTCACCTTAGCTCACACAGGTAGTACCAGGCAGCAGCGGCATTTGAACCCGGATCCTCTGACTTCAAATATGATCCTCTCTAAAATGTGTGAATGCCAAAGTGAGCATGTGTACTAATTGCCCTTGCAGAGGGCTGTGGATAAACATGTAGAAAGTGTATGAGACTGTGTGGAACATAAACTGAGCTCAGAACATTGTCTGCCTATAAGTTGTGTAATGTTTTAAGATATGCTTAAGATCTCAGTTTGTATTTTTGTGACTTGCCCCTCTCCTAAAGGTGGAATTTGCTTTATTTTTTAAAATTTGTTCAATTAAGGGTTTCTGATATTTCTCCAGTAATTTGAAGTTTCTTGATCAATACACTGAATATAGCATATTGACTTTACTCTGAGGACAGACAGGACAAAAGCATGGAGATGAGAGATAAGAGTGTCAAATTTAAGGAATATTAAGAGCAGTTTGGCTGGATCACAGTCAGTCTCCACTTCCTGTCCACAACTGAACAGAATTTCTAGTGCAGAGGAACGCATGAGTGGAAACTAATCTCAAAAAGTTCAGAGACTGGGTGGCCTATGGGATAAAAAGTAGAACAAGGGAGAAGGAAGAAAAGATGACCAAAAAAAAAGAAGATTAAAAGAAGAAAACAAATAGCAGATTCACATAATTGGAACCTTGGGAATTCTCTTGAATGTGGCCACAGGAATTCCTCACTGGTCAGTGAATCTACTTACAGTTGACTTATCAATCAATCAATCAACAACCATTTATTAAACACCTACTATGCTCTAGAAAACGTTCTTAAGACTATACATTGCAGAACTGGAGACCTGAATTGGTAGAGAAAGCTTCTTTAGCTGAGAGTTCTCTATACCTCCTAAATTACAGATCCGATCCCTACCCCCTGTCCATGGTTAATCAATTAATAAACACTCATTAAGCACTTACTATGTGCCAGGAATTGTACTAGAAGCTGGAGAAACGAAGACAAAAATAAAGCAACCCTTGCCTTCAAGGAGCTTACACTCTACTACAGGAAAACATATACATAAATGATTATATAGACAAATATACACCCCAAAAAGAGAGGTAATTTTGAGTGAGAGGGCACCAAGATATTGGAGGAAATGCTTCATGTAGAAGATAATGCTGGAGCTGAGACACAATGCAGGTGAAAAGGGAAAGCATCCCAGGCACAGGAGATAGCCTGTGTGAAGGCTTGGAAATGAGTGGGTGAAATGCCTTCCAGAAAAGCCCACTTCAGGCAGCCATCTTGGTAGTTTTCAAAAGCTGTTGCATCTATTGTGAGATCCTACTTACATTATTTCTCTCTTTCTGCCAATTTCAGTGCTTCCTATGCCCCCTATGTCAGCTTTAGAGGATAACATAAGGAGAACTTGTCTTTGGCAGGTTCCTGCCTCTTCCATAACCCACCTCTTCCCTCTCTTATCTGCCAATCCCAAGATAAAGAATGGAGAAGCCATTAACTATAACAAAAGATCCTCAGATTATAACCCTAAGGGTTCAAGATGTCATGGAGGGCAAGTAGCATACCTCAGTACCACTGCTATCTACAGGATGCTGGGGGAAGCAGATCTGTTCTATCTAGCATGGCAATGTCCATAATCATAGAGTTGGTGAGGTTATCTAATGCAGCTGGCATCTGAAGAAAATTCTCTCCATCTGATCCAAGAGGTTGTCATTTATACTTGTAGGTCTTTTCACTCAATCAATCAACAAACATTTATTAAGTGCCTACTATGTGCCAGGCACTGTGCTAAGCACTGGCTTTTCCAGTGATAGAAAAGCCACCATTTCCAGAGCCACAACATTCCACTTGAAGACAACTCAGCTTTTTAAATATGTTTCTTCCTTCTAAACTTAAACCTAAATCTGCCACTTGGTAACTACTCCTCGTAGTCTCACCCTCTAAGGCCAAGGAAAAACAAGCCATCCCTCTTCACATGAAATGGGACCTTAAATATTTGAAGAGAGCTATCACATCTCCCTAGTAATCATTCTCTCCTCTAGGCTTAACATCTCCGGATCCTTCAGTCATCCCTACATGACACAGTTTCTAATCCTTTCACTATCCAGGTCACCCTTCCTCCAGCACTTAGCACAATGCCTGGCACATAATTTGTTCTTTAAAAATGTTCACTGACTATTTATTGACTGTCAATATCCTTCCTCAAATGCAGTGTCTAGAACTGAACTCGATACTCCATATGTGGTCCACCAGGGCAGAGAGCAGGTGAACTACCATCTTCCTCAGTGCAGACACAATTTGACATTGTACCAGCTTTATTTTGGCTCATTTATTTTGTCTATGACTCATATTAAGTCTGTAGGCCACCTCCTCAGATCTTTTTCAAATGGATTATTCAGGATGTGTAGCCATCCCTACCTCATCCTGTCCTTATACAATTGATTTTTTTAACCCAACTGTAATCCTTCCTGTCTCTCTTCAGTTTCAGCTTGTTTGATAATTTTGTCTTCTTCTGAGTACATTCTGAACTTGAGGAGTCCTAGACACTGTGAGGTAATTCTTTTTTTGCATCAGATATGATATAATGGTACCTCATGAGCTCAATGGCTGAATTCATTAATTAGGACTTTTAGCTCCCAAAGATCAGGCCCATGACCCAAGCAAGATAAGTCATACTTTGGGACCTTAAGATAATGAGAATTTATATTTTCTAAGTTTGCCATGATAATAAACTTTTCTGTCAATGACTGCCTAAATTAAGATCTCTACAAATAAATCATACAAAACTGGGGAGTACAAATGAACCCCCACTGAGACAGGTTGAAAGAATAGTAGATAATTGATGAGTTTAGATACAAGCAGACAAGTCCCCTTTCCAAGCCTCAGGCTCCTCATATGTAAGATGGGTATAACAATACTTGTCATTTCGAAACCCAAGGGTTATCAGAAGAAGCATATGAAACAATTTATGAGAGGTGTTTTATGAACCCTAAGGTTCTATATAAGTGCTAGTTATTACCTTAACAGAAAATTAAAGGTCTACTTATTGAATTCTCTATTAAAAATAATCATTAGAATTCATTTTCTAGGCACTTGTCTGTGATATCCAAAGTCTAATTTCTATAGGTTTTTTTTGTATTCTACCAAACTAGTATCAGCATTCCGACTGTCCCCAATATGAATATTAAACCCAGCAGTGCCCATGAACCAGTGGCACCCAATCCGTTAATTATCAAGTCACCCAGGCTAGTAGCAAGAAGTAGACAGCAGGGGCTCAGGAAGCTGTCCATTTTTCTTGTAATGAAGAAAATAAAGACAGTCATTCTAAGGCCATTTATTAACCCCCTAGTCTGGGTAATTACCATCAGATGTGGGTCTGCCAGTCTTGCATTAACATAAGCAGCTACATGTTAGTTTTCAATGGCACAATAATGCCCAAGATACTGTGGATAAGTGCTAACACTGGAATTTTGAGAACCAAGCCCTGTACCCAACAAACGCTTTGAAAAGAATTCTGCTCTCAATGGTTGCCTGCCCAGAAGAAATTCATTTTATGCTAACAAAAAAAAAACCCAGGGAGGGGAAAGAAAGACAGAGAAGGCGAGAGAGAAAGAAACAAGAAGGCATTCAATTGAGCAAGCAAGCATTTTCTTAACTCATTTTAAGATAATCTCTTGCTTTCTCTGACAATTTCCTCAACAAGCACAGGCGGGAAAAGAGACCTTGTGTGGTTCAGGGCTGTGCGGGCTGTATGACATAAAATAGCCGAGCAGTGATAAAACAAAAAGGGCTTTATAAGAGACAGGACACCACCGACCAATTTTAAATTGAATTACACAGCCTGCTAATCTTTACGATGAGATAAAATTTCTTTCAACACTACACATTATACTAAAATTTGCAGTGCATCCCCACTATCTGCCAAGCCCCTGCCCCCTTCCCCTGCTCAAAGGGATTTGTTCAGCCCCCCAGAATTTTTCTTGCTAAGCAACATACAGCCTTCCAAAAGCTTTTCTTCATTTTTCATTGCTATTGTTAACCTCTAAGTATCAGTCCATCTTACTTGGGCACACATACTCTTAATTTTCTGGTGCCTCTCCCCCTGCAAACATTTATAGATAAAAGATTCACACATACGGGAAAGGACATTTTTAAAAATTGAGGCGGCGTATTAAATATTGAAAGCCTGTGTACAAAAAGCTATACATCGTATGTGTGCTCCAGGAAGGATAGACAGCTGCTTGGCCTCATTTGGGAGACCTCCCCACAAATCCTTGCAGGCCCGGCCAGCCACCATGCTGTGGCTAACCCATTTGGGCTGCTTTGGCTGACCATTTGCCGAAATGAAAAAAAACTTTCCCTTTTCAAATGTCCTGTCAGGAGCTGGGCATGATCTCTCTGAGCTTTGGCCTTGGTATTTTTTTTAATTTTGTTTTGTTTTGAGGAAGAAGGTCAGTCTTTTTGTTTGAGATCCGATGCTCTCAGACTTCAAAATAATGATTTACATCTCTTGCCTCAAGGCTCCTGATCAGGCTGCATTCCCTTCTTCCTTCCATCTCTTAGAATCCCTAGCTTTTTTCAAGGCTCAACTCAAGTACCATCCCACTCCCCCATAGAAAGCCTTTCCAGATCCCCTAGGTTGCTGGTATCTCTCCCCTGCCACTCTCCAAATATCTTTGTATTTCCTTCAATGTATACACACTGTACTCCCCAATAGCTCCTTAGAGGACTGCTTCATTTCCTATCTGTTTGTCACATAGTCATCCCCCGATTGAGGCCTGTATCACCTCTCCTTTGCAGTGCTTATTATAATAGCCTAATTGGTCTCCCCACCTCAAATCTCAAGTCTCTCCCTCTCCAGTGGATCCTTCACAGAGCCACGAAAAAGGGATTTTCTGAAAGTAATCTCCCATTAGATTGTAAGCTTCTTGAGGGCAGGGGTTGTCTTTTGCCACTTTTTGTATCTCCAGATTTAGCACAGTAACTGACAGATAGTAAGCACTTAATAAATATTTACTGACTCACTGACTAACAGGGAGGCTGTGTGGTTCAGTTGGAAGAGCTCTAAATTTGGCAATGGAGGATCTGGGTTTGAACTTCTTACCTCTAAGCCTCCAGTCTTGGGACACACGACTTAACAAATACCAAAGGCTCCCTATTTCTTGGGAGAATCAAACATAACCTCCTCTGTAAACGTTTTATGCAGCAATGACTCATCATTTCCTTGGTGTGAGATTTCCTCCCACTAACCCAGTTCACATCCAGACAAGAATTTCTAGTCTGAGAGATGCCTGGGACTTAGGGAGGTCACACAGGTAATAAGCACCATAAGTAGGTCTTGAACCCCTGTTTTTTTCTGACTCAGATGCAAGTACTTTGCTCATTAAGCCACATTATCTTTATACTTTATCATCTAGGTTTTGTTTTGTTTGGTTTGGTTTTTAAATAAGAGTTGGTGGTAGAAGAAAATTGGGGAAATCTACTAACATACTTCTGGACTCCTTTAAGGAACTTTACCCCAAATACCCATATGAGTTGAAGGGCTGCCTTTATTACTATTATTATTTTTTTATTCCCTTTTACAGATGGTGAAACTGAGTCAAATGGTGGCTAATGACTTGAATAGACATAGCATTGTTAAGAGTCAGGGGCGGGATCTGAATCCAGGTCTTCCAGATTCCAGGTATAGCAGTATATATCCATCATCTCAGTTAGTTAATAAAGTGCCTACTATGTGCTTTTATGGAGTTAGGTAGATGGCTAAGTGGATAGGGCACTAGGCTGCCTAAAGTCAGGAGACCTGAATTCAAATCCAGCCACAGACACAGATTAGCTGTGTGACTCGGGGCAAGTCACTTAACATCGATTTGCCTTAATCCACTAGAGAAGTAAATAGCAAATCACTCTAGCAGCTCTGCTAAGAAAATCCTCATACTGGGGTCATGGAGAGTCAGACACAGCTGAAGGACAATAATGTGCTTTTATAGGTAAACTTCTTTTTTAAAGTAGGCAGAAATGCAAAGAAATAGGGGAGGTCACATTTCATATTTCCAAGTCTCTAAGGCACTTTCTCCATAATAAAAAAATTTTGTATGTAGGTATATATGTAGACACACACACATATACATATAACTACCAATGTACATCTTTTTTCTCCCAATGCAATAGTAACTACTTGAGAGCACGGAGTACTATCTTACCAGTAACTAGCCCAGTGCTAGGCACATGGTAGGTGCTTAATAAGTATTTTTTAAAACATGGAGATGCAATACTCTCTGTGAGAAATACCGAGAAGTCCTGGCTGGCTGGACTACAGAGTTTGTGAAAGCAAGTTATGTATAATAAATTGGAAGAGTATGTTGTGACCAAATTGTAAAGGATTTTAAAGCTAATCAAAGGATCTAAAGGCAAAAAGGAGTCATGGGTATTTACTGAGCAGGGAAGTAACCTGTGCTTTAGGAAAAACACTTTGCAGGCTGTGTTAACAGATGGGTTGAAGAGAAGAAAGACTTATGGCAGGGAGGCCACTGCAATGTTTCAGAGATGAGATTCTGGGGGCCTAAATCAGACTAAATAATAGACCTATTCTGGAGGATTGGGACGGAGGAGAGAAGAATAGAGGGTGATGCCAGGGTTGGGAATGTGGGAGACGAGAAGCATGTCATGAAGGTACAAGGCTTTGAACCTTGGAATCCTTACTTCAAATCCAATGTTCTTCACCTTCCAACCTTTCCAGGTTTTCCCACCCCTTCTGCCTTTAGAACAGCTATTTCTACATTAACATTCTAGAGTGTCATACTGGCTATTTCTAGGAAACTTCAATCCTGGACTGACTTTAGCTAACTCTTCTTAATGCACTCAGGTACGCTACCTCAGTCCATATTGACCTGCCTTCTTAAAAATTAATTTCCCTACTAATGCCCCGGACTACATAAGGCACTGGACTTCACTTACAATAATAAATGAAAGGCACTCACATACTCTGCCTCGTGAACTGTGGCTTCTGCTTTCCCTCCTATCCCAAATTACATACAGCTAATCCCTCTCATATAAAGACCCTAAGAACACCAACCGCTCAGCCCAGAAGTCTTCCAGGATCTTAGAAAACCTCCTGCCAAAAGGGCATTTGCAAAACAAGGAACAGTCCATTGGTAATAACAGCTCTCTATTTTTAATGCCGCACAGTTTGGAAATGAAAACCAGCACCCAGAGAGGCTGGCGGGTCTAAGTGGAGAAAGCCCTGAGTTCAAATTCCAGCTGTACCGCTTAGAAGCTTACTAATCCCAGGCAGAGGCAATTAAAAGCTCTTCATTTGAAAAATACATTTACTATTTATCTCATGAGGTAATTATGAGGAAATGACCTTAAACAGCTATGGAAATATGTGATGTTATGGCCAGAACCATTTCTCTCTGCCTCCCTTCCCCGGAATTATTAGAACACAAAGGCCATATTTGGCACAGTAGTTCTACTGAGGGACATAGAATTAAAAAGACCTGAGTTCAAATCCTATCTCTGACATTTATTAACAATGTGATCCCAAGCAAGCCATTTAACTACAATTTATTTCAGTTTCTTGACCTTTAAAAGAGAGATAAACATACTTGTGCTATATACCACACACAGTTAACAGTGGGGACAGTATCTTGTTTTAGAGGGAATGGGGGTTAAGTGACTTGCCCAGGGTCATGCAGCTAGTAAGCGTCTGAGGCTAGATTTAAACTCAGACCCTCCTAACTTCAGGGCCAATGCTATATCCACTTCACTACCTGGCTGCCCCATGGGGATAGTATCTTAAAAGGTTACAGAAATGCAAGTTATTACTTATAGGTCTCCCCTATTTTCCTCTACCACCAACAAAATACCCCCCTCCTTTCTATAGGTATTAGATTATAAAAGCAACCTGACATTGTGGGGGGAATGCAGGATTTGGAACCAATAAGGCCTAGGCTGCACGTCCTATCTCAGACTCTTGCTGTGTGACCACAGGCAAGTAAGTCATGTAACCTCACAAAGCCCCAGAAAACCCTCAGACTAGAAATTCCAGACTGGTTTCGGTCTGAGTTTGTGGAAGGAGATCTCACTCCAAGGAAATCCCACATTGCTGATGTATTACAACGGAAAGCTCAAAGAAATATGGACTGACAGATAAAAGGGGAGTTAAGCGGATTTTTCACTTGCAGATAAATTACTGGGAAAGGGTGGAAATTATTTGCCCAGTTTTATAATATAAAATGTGCCCTTTAAAAAGAGCTCAAAACTTTCTGGAGCCAAGATGGCAGAATAAGCAGTAAATTGCTGTATCTCTCCAATATTTACCTCCATACAACTATAAAATAGCACCCCCAAACAAATCCTGGAATAGCAAAACCAAAAAGACAGAATGAAATAATCGTTGAGCCCAAGAAACATATAAGATTGGCAAGAAATGTCTATCTCATTCGGATAAAAGAGGATCACAGTCCAGTAGGGAAGTGTCCCAGCATGCCCCACCTCAGCAAACCAGGAGGAGATACTGAGCCCTAGTGCAGTGGTGCAGGCAAACACCAACACCAGGTCCTCCCACATGCCTCAGCAAAGCCAGGGGAATGAGAAGACTCCAGCTTAGAGAGCAATCACATGCTTCAGCATAGCCCTGAGCAAACGGACAACTGCCAGCAGACGGCCTGCCATTTGCTTTAGCATTGCTCCAGAGAAATGCAGAAACACCCCACTGGCCTCAGCACACACCAGACACCAGCACTAGGACCCTGGCTCAGCACGAGGTAAGCTGCTGGACCCCTCCAGCCTCCAGCAGCCTTCCACCTCATCCCCTCAGTGCAGCACCAGACACAGGGGTCCCCCATGAGCCTCAGGACATCAGTGCAGCACCAGGTAAAAAGTTAGAGCCTGCAGCCCCTAGCACAAGAAGCCTGAGACAATACTCCTTCTACCCCAGGAGCAAAATTCAAATTAAAAAGAAAAGAAAAAGGCCAAAATAAGAAGAGCAAAAACAAACAAAAAAAGAATCTGACCACGGAAAGTTTTTATGGTGACAGGAAGACCAAGACACAAACTTAGAAGAGGAAAATAATGTCCAAACACCTATGGAACAACTCCTAGGTATCACATCACACCTGTCAGATTGGTTAACGTGACAAAACAGGAAAATTATAAATGCTGGAGAAGATGTGGGAAAATTGGAACACTAATGCATTGTTGGTGGAGTTGTTAACTGATCCAACCATTTTGGAGAGCAATTTGGAACTATGTCCAAAGGGCTATAAAAATGTGCATACCCTTTGACCCAGCAATATCACTTTTAGGGCTGTATCCCAAAGAGATCATAAAAATGGAAAAGGACCTACAAGTACAAAAGTATTTATAGCAGCTCTTTTTGTGGTGGCCAAGAACTGGAAATTGAGGGGATGCCTATCAACTGGGGAATAGCTGAACAAGTCATGGTATATGGATGTAATGGAATACTACTGTGCTATAAGAAATGAGCAGGCACGCTTCAGGAAAACTTGGAAAGACTATATGAATTGATGCTGAGTGAAGTGAGCAGAACCAGGTTCTCCTGTACACGGTAACAGCCACAGTGTGTGAGGACTGGTTTTGTTAGACTTAGCCCCTCTCAGCAATGCAAGGACCTAAAACTTTTCCAAAAGACTCATGATGGAAAATGCCATCCACAACCAGAGAAAGAACTATGGAGTCTGAATGCAGAGTGAAGCAGACTCTTTTCTCTTTTGTTTTGTTTTCTTTCTCATGGTTTCTCATATTCATTATAATTCTTCTATGCAACATGACTAATGTGAAAATGTGTTTAATGCGAATGTACGAATCCCATACGGGATTGCATGCTGTCTTGTGGAGTGAGTGGGAAAGGAAGGGAAGAAAATTTAA
>CM053623.1:432612159-432629058 GCA_028646595.1 Phalanger gymnotis
CATCAACTGAATAAAGCTGAAAGATACACAATAAACCTGGAAAGGTGAATTAGAGGCAGATTCTGAAGGGCTTTAAATGCCCAACACAAGAATCAATACTTTATTCTGGAGGCAAGAGGGAGTCCCTAAAGGTTCTTAACTGATGTGGTCAGACTTTTGCTTTAGGAAAATAAATGCAAGCAGCTTTGTGAAAGGTGTATTGGAGAAGAGAAGGGGTGGAAAGTTGCTGCTTTGGATTTGTCAGACCAATAATTCATAGTCAAAAAATTCTTATTAAGCACCTAGTATGTACCACACAGCATGCTAAGTATTAGGGATACAAAAGAAGGCAAAAGACAGTCTCTGCCCTCAAGGAGCACACATTCTGTTAAGAAAGAGAACATAGAAACTAAGTAAAAACAAGATACAGACATGATAAATTGGAGATAATTACCTGAGGGAAGGCACTAGCATTATGGGGGCTCAGGAAAGGTTTCTTAGACAAGAATGTATTTTAGCTGGCCTTGTAGGAAGCCAGGAGGCAGAGAGATGAAGAGGAAGAGTGTTCCAGGCTTGGGGGGCAGCCAGGGCCGATGCCCAGAGGCTGGAGATGGAGTGTCTAGTTCTAAGAACAGCAAGGAGGCCAGACTCACAGAATGGCACAGCGTGGGGCTAGGGCAGATGGAAGGTCCAAGAAGGCTGGAGATTTCTCCAAAGGAGTAGGGCTGGTGATTTTTGAAAAAGGACCGGGCAACTTCAGGCCCTCCCTGGAGTCCCTTGTCCAAGAGGACAATCATATTGCCCAGTTTCCCCTTTGGAATCCTGCTAGTCTTTTACCTATGAGGCCGCTTCACTGCTCACTCCCCAGATATGCAGTCTGTCTCTGGCAGGCTGGAACAAACATATTGCATTACGTCCTCAGTGCTATAATTATGAACTCCTCTCTTTCATCTTCCACACACACCGACAGGCGCAAATGTAAAATGGATGGGTGCTGGGATGATATGAGGAGTACATCTGATGAGCAATATATTATTTGTATCATAATATTTTTAATTCCCCCCCCACCCCAGCCCATGACGCTGACTGCAAGGTCAGTTAAGTTACTATAAGGGATTTTTAATGAAAACAATTATAAATTTAAAATAACTGTGTTTAAGGCATTTAGCAGTCACTGGGGTCAAGTGATTACAGCAGTTACAAGACCCCTGGGACGTGTTCACACCAAAACAAAGTGAATAAATTACCCCAGCCGGCATGTGTAATCACTAAGTGACCACAGGGGTCATCCAGAGTGGAACCCTGAAGACTTTCACGCAAAACCAATAATGAAAATTTATCCGTCAAGGGGAGAGAGGGCCAAGAATTAGCAAGGTAGGTGATAGGTTAGAAAACTACACGGGGCAGAGAAGGCCCGGCTGCTCAGAAAGCTGAGATAATAGGATTCAGAAACCAGCGGGGAAAACTGGAATGACTGGTTCCTGGAAGCAACTGGCCCAAGGAGGAAAGAAATGAATTGGAGCTGATCTACTTGGCCTCAGGTACAACTGGGGCCAAAATCCGCCTGGAAGGAGGAACAGAGAAAAACTTCTCTGCCTGAGAAACCCGAGCCCAGATTTGGAAATTAACTCAAGGGCGCCAATACTATGAGGTGGATGAACATACGAATAAGGGATGGAAAAGGATTTATGGAAGCTCTCCGAAGGAGGAAAACAATTGTGTGATTTTTTTGTTGTCTGTCCTTCGTTCTGAGAAGACCAGTGACATTAGGAGGGTGATGTCTTGACCTGCAAGTGAATTGGATTTAAGTGAGGGAGGGCTGTGCAAAGTCATCTGCCTCACTCTCTGCTCAGGAGCCATCTGAGTCCAATGGCCAGATACAGATCAGGAGTACTAATGCAGTGGGAGACCTGGGCCTTTTTAAGCTAAGGTCTTTCCCAGCTCTGTTTGTCCGAGGCAACATCCGTTCAGTGATTAAGGTTAGGTAATAATTGAGGCAAAAGATGGCCTAGTTTGACTTCCCCAAAGAACCAGTCCAGGAGGGGAGGACCCTCAGAGTTTCTGGCCAGAACTGAATCAACTGCTATTTACACTCACTCTGGGCAGTTTTGAAGGAAAGAGTATTGTAACTGACCCTCAAGTCAAGAAACCAGCCCTAGTCCTCCTAATCTGACACTAAGTAGCCCTGGGACTTTGGACCAATCACTTATTCTTTTGATGCCTTAGTTGCCTCATGTCTATAATGGAAATAACAATTTCTTAAGTCATAGAGATGGACCAGGTGCTATCTCGATTTGAGGTCCCTTTCAGCAGTAAGCTCTATGATATTACGTAATGAGGGCTTTCTATATGCTATCTCCAGGACATTTCATAGGATATCTGTTCAGAATAGATAATGGCTTTTTCCTTCCAAAAAAAAAATCTCATGAGCTAAAAGGCATCTCAACTTCACAGCACCTGGTCCATCTCTATGACTCCAGGAACTATTATGTCCATTACAGAGATGAGGCAACCTAGGCAGCTAAGTGGCATAGTAGATATTGCTGTAGACTCTAGACTCAGAATCAAGAAAATCTGAGTTTAAATCCAGCCTCAGACACTACTACCTGTGAGATCCTAGGAAAAAAGTTACAACTTCTAGCAATCTTAGTTCTTTTATCACATGGCCAGTCAGTGTCAGAGATGGAACCTGAACGTGACTCTAAGTCTTCTTGAATTTGCACCTCCATCCACTCTATCCTGCTGCTTCACACGACAAAGAGAAATCTTTCTAATTAAAGAAACCTATGCCATGCTGTTGGGTTTGGGGGTTTGTTTTGGCTTTTTTATGTACTTGAATACGCAGGATTTAGCGTAGGTATTTTCACATGTTTTGCTTAAATCAATCTTAAAACTGAGTAAACCTTTAGGTAACTTTTACTTGCATGAGAGGACTGCATTTATGTAGAAATCAGGCATTTACTTTAACAAGCACTGTTATTCAAAATAGGGAGACTTTATAGACAATAATAGACCAACCAGACAATTTTTTAAAATTGCTGTTACTTGGATGGGGACAAATAGATAACCTAATCCTGGGTTCATTCTTACAGGCAAGAAAGAAAAACTCCCTGTGTTCATATATGGGAGGATTTGGTCAGATCTGCCGTAACAACTGACAGTTCTTAAAGAATTCAATTGAATTCTATAAACATTTATTAATTGCCTACTACCTAGCAGGCACTGTGCTAAGCATGGGACAAAAGCTGGAAGAAGACCTGAGAAACACACAGTAAAGAAGGGAAAAGATAGCAAACAATTTGAAACAGAAATAAAAGCTATAAAGTAATTTACGATCCCAGAATTAAAGATTGGAAAACTGGATTAACAACATAAATCTGAAAAGTCCTGCAACTCCAGCAGTTTTGTGACCCAGGAAGAAGTTAATAAATTCTTTGGGGTTTAAATGCAAACCATCATGAATCGGAGGATTCTAGGCTGTTCTGGAGAGGACTCCAATATTAGGTGAGAATTTGAACTGATAGACCTCTAAAGTCAATCTAATCCAACAACCATTTATTAAGTGTGCGGCACAGTGTTGGGCAGTAAGCTAAAAATGGTGTTTTTGGCAGAGCCAAAATGAAAAACCAGATCCTGCCTTCAGAGTACTTACGCTCAATAAGTCACTCCATTGGAACTCATTAGAATATAGAG
Organism: Phalanger gymnotis; assembly: GCA_028646595.1. Taxonomy (NCBI): domain Eukaryota; kingdom Metazoa; phylum Chordata; class Mammalia; order Diprotodontia; family Phalangeridae; genus Phalanger; species Phalanger gymnotis. Next base: position 432,615,832 of record CM053623.1, read on the forward strand.
CATTATAGAACAAATCTTGGAAACCATTTGACCTTTTTCATTATGAGACCACTAAAAAACCAAACAATCATATAAGAATTCAGACATCTGGAATATTTTTCTTTAAAATAGTCATCACTGGAGTCCAAACACTTATTTTAGGGGTGCTGCCACTCCTCAAAACACATCTGGAACTACATCTGGGGCTGTCATCAGGGCAAGTTTATGAGCCACACAAGAAAACCAGCCTCTGTGCTTTATAACTAGCCCTCTCTATTGCATCCAAAATAAATTTACCCAGCTTGATCTTTCACCTAATTCATCAGGCATGGCTGTAACTGACTTTTGACTATTTAAAAAAATTATGCCTACTCTTAAAGAAGGCATTCTTAATCAGAAGTCCATGAACTTAACTACATATAGATGTGGAAAACTGCATTTCAAACTGTTTTCTTTGTAGTGCTATGTACTTTAATTTATGCATTTAAAAACATTACTCTGAGGCTTCACCAGACTGCCAAAGATATCCATGACACCAAAAAGGTTAAGAAAGCCTACCTTAAAGATTGAAAATCTTCCAGTATAGAGGATATTCCAGTATGTGTTAAGAGCTCTGAGAGATAAGTCCAAAGAAGTTTTGAGAAATGGAAAAATTACTGGGAAATAGGAGCATATGTCACACTTCAACTATCTAATTTTGTCCTTTATCTCCAGTGCCTGATAGATTTGGTTTAACTCAACAAGTACTTACTAGGTATCTATTATATGCTGAGAGGCAGCTAGGTGGCTCGGTGGATAGGGTGCTGAGCTCAGAGTCAGAAAGACCTGAGTTCAAATCCAGCCTCAGGAACTTCCTAGCTGTGTGACCTTGGACAAGTCACTTTGTCTGTTTGCCTATGGTCCATAATCTACTGGAGAAGGAAATGGCAAACCACTCCAGTATCTTTGCCAAGAAAATTCATGAAGAACTGGTCACGACTGAGCAAGAAATTAGAAGCTGATGGGAAACTTGGAATAACTGATGGAGCTCTGGCCCTGGACCTAGAAAGGCTTAGGTCCAAGTCTCACATTTGATATATATTAGCTGTGAGACTGTGGGTGAGTCACTTCTCTCAATACCCTCAAGCAGCTCACTAAGACTAAAAGTTTAAGGATTGGTTTGTACTGTGTTTCCACAAAGAGAATTCTCACTAGGGATGAAATTACATATCAGAGCCAAAAGAAAAATACCAAAACTTAACAAATGTTCATTAAATTGAACTGAATTGCCCATATTGAGATCAACAATGAATGGGAATAACACTCACTGGGTTATTTAAAAGGTTGGTACTTAAATCCTATGCTTTGCCACACAATCCCTATGTGACCTTGGACAAGTCACTTAAGGACACTTCTACGCAGTTTCCTCATCTGTCAGACGAGGGCTTTGGACTGGATGGCCTAAAGCCCCTCCCCACTCTAAGACTATTACATGCTACAATTCTTTGATGGATATTCAATCTAATCAAGCATGGAGGGCATTCCCTCCATGAGTATTCCCTCTTTCAGTGCTGACTGCAGCCCTTTCATCTTTCTCATCCCAATTCTCATTAGTGAAATGGAGAGAAATGATATCTGGTATGTTTATCAAAAATAAAACTAGACACTTGACTTCATGGTCTCATTCTAGATAGCATGCCCACAAACGTGAGAGGCTTTTGCGGTTCTGGGAGGATGGCCAAAAACCCTAAAGTGCTCACAGGCTTCATTTATTTAAAAAAAAAGACATACATTGAACTAAATTCTACCCCAAAGAGATCAACAAAAGAGGAAAAGGTCCTGCATGTACAAAAATGTTTATAGTGACCCAGTTTGCAATGGCAGAACTGGAAACTAAGGAAATCTCCATTAATTGGGAAATGACTAGATAACATAATACACGAACATAGCAGAATACTATCGTGCCACAACAAACAATGAAGAGTACTGCTTCAGATAAACCTAGAAAGGCTTACATGAACTGATACAAAGTAAAGAATGCTGAACCAGGAGATTAATATTTATAATAACAATGTTATAAAGACAAGCAACTTTGATAGATTTAAGAATTCTGATTAGTGATGTGACCAAGTATGATTCTAGAACACCTACAATGAGGCATGATACCCGCCTCTTGACAGAGGTGATGGATTTAATGTGCAGGATGAGACACACAATTTTGACATGGCTAAATGGGAATTTCTTTTTCTTGATTATGCATATGTATTTGTTACCAGAGATTTGTGTTACTTTTTTTTCCAACAAGTACAAAAGGAATTGTGGGAAAGAAGGACTTTTTTTCCAGTGAATACAGAAGGAATTGTGAGAAGGTGAGAAATAAATGCTTGCTGATTGAAAAAAAAATAATTTAAATTTTAAAAAAAGGGAACTGACCCAATTATTCTGGAAAGCAATTTGGAATTGTGCTAAGAAAGTGACTAAAGCTTCATACCATTTGACCTAGAGATCCTCCTGTTTGGTATATGTTCAAAGCAGAACAAAGGTAGCAATAAATATACATCAAAATATTTGCAGCAGAATTGTTGGTAGTAGCAGAGAAATGGAAACAAAGTAGATGCTTCTCAGTTGGGAAATGGATGATCAAGTAGCAGTACATGAATATAATGGAATGCTCTAAGAAATGAAGACAAATTCAGAGAAGCGTGGAAGACTTATATGGACTTAGACACATTAAATGAGGCAGATCTAAGGATATGCAACATGAACAGATCCATGTAAGCAATGGAACACAAGATACACAAGGAGCATAGAAAGGGAAAAAACAAAGAGCAATAAAAACTTTATGCTGTGAAATGCTGTGAAAATGACCAAGTTTGGCCCCAAAGAGAAGATAGAAGACTATGCTTTCTGCTCTTCTTTGTAGAGGTGGGTGACCACAGGTGCAGAACACTGCATGCAATGTCAAGCTTGATTGATACAGATTGATTTCATTAGATTCTTTTTTCTTTGTTTTTTTTAATTCTTTGTTACAAGGGATGGATTGTTGGATAGGGAAAGGAGTATAGATATATTGGGGAATGAAAGTAATATTAAAAAATGGATAAAAATTTTACCAAAAGAAATACAGTGAGCCGAAGGTAGGAGGCCCCAGCCTATTACTGGTTTCCATTTGGGGTACCATGTTCAGTACTGGGTGCTGCATTTTAGAAGGCACAGTGACAAGCTAGACAGGACCCAAAGAAGATGATAAGAATAGAAGAGGGATCCAAGCCCCACAAGGTGAAGGCTGACTGAAGAAACAGTGAAGGTTTAGTTGGGGATCTCAGCCCTATCTTCAAGCACTTGAAAGGTTATATTAAAGAGGGATTAGACTTGCTTTTCTTGGAATGGGGGCACGGGGTGGGGGAAGTACTAAGAGCTGCAGAAATTGCAAAGGGTTAAATTTCAATTTGATAGAAGGGAAAAAAATTACCAAAGAAGAATGGGCTGTATCATAAGGTAGTGAGTCTCTCATTTTGGATAATTTTCAGGTGCCTGCCACCAAGTAAAAAATAAATAAATGCTTTTTCATTCATTCAAATGGAGACTAAACAGCCACTCACCAGACAGATTTTAGAGTAATTTTCTGCTCAGTTACAGGTTAGACTAGATAACCTCTGAGGTTCTTTCCAAATCTGAAAGCCCTGAACACTCAGGATTCTATTTTAATTCTTCCTTTTAAGTCATGGAGAAACTGAGGCTCCAAACTATCAAATGACTTAAAGTCAGAGCCCGGACCAAAAGAAGAGCCAAGATTAGAAGCCACAGTCCTCGGCACTAGTGTCGTGATGAAAGCCATTTTCAACTTTCCAGACGGCTAGATAAACTCTTAGCAGAAAAAGCAGACCACCCGAGAACCCAGGCTTTCTAATTATACAACAGAAAACAGAAATAAACCCTTCCCCAGGTGGTTCTGTACAATGCAGCGACATCATTTACAATAGACAGCTGAATGTAACAATGCCCATGATGGGGAAAAAATAAAGAGGAAACAGCAAAAAAACCCTACCCCCCCCCCACACACACTCTCCACTACGGTATTTTAGAGTGATGGCCAAAAATGCAGCAGAAATATTAGATGTTGGAACTGAAGCTAGAAGTTCTTTCTTTTTTTCTTTCGAAGAGGACTGGGGCTGACAGTGGATAATGAAGGGCATGGGACTCTCTGAAGTCTGTGTATACAGCACTCAGGGGTGAGCGGCTTGCATCGGAGGAGTACTCTAGGAACTACAGAGAACCAGAGATGGAGAGAGATATGAAACAAAGAACGGAGTGAAGAGATGGGAAAAAAACGTAAGGAGATATTAAAAGGATACCAGAAGTGGTAGGGAGCTGTGATTATTAGAGACCCTTTTGTGTTTTTCCAGGGTGATTTCCTAACAGCAAATAACCTTACAAAGTAACTCACCATGCAAGCAACTCCCAACTTATAAGTGACTTGTGTTTCAAAAGTTAAGTCTGTTAAGTCAGCTGGCTAGGAGCTTGGAAGGCATTTTTCCCACAGAAACAATGCTATAAAGTGCTGCTAGGTTTCCAGGTCAGCCCACAAAAGCCAATGTTACCCAAGATATAACTGAGAATCCAACCACCCTATATAACATTGTTTCCATGGGAAAATCCATCCTGTTTTCCAGCTGAGGATGCCAAGAGTGAGGCTCCACCCGACCCCCCATGGTTTCAGCCCTTCTCCCTCCTGTAACAGCCTTGCTTGTGGCTCTCAGAACAGGGAGGGTGGGAAGGAGGCTTCATCTGGGGAAGGAGATGGGGACTCCAGTAACTAGAGTGGGTTAGGCAGTATGATTTCCAGAGGCCTGGTTTAACTGAGGCAGGAAAGGAAAGGGTTCAGGGAGGAAGCTGGCTCTCAGCTCCTGAAGATGATAGAGACAGAAAACAAAGTGAAAAAAATTGAGAGGAATTATGTTATAGCAGCTACTTGGTACAGCGGATAGAGTACCAGGCCTGGAGTCAGGACGACTCATCTTCGTGAGTCCAAATCTGACCTCATACACTTCCTAGCTGTATGACCTTAATCAAATCACTTTACCATGTTTACCTCAGTTTCTTCATCTGTAAAATGAGCTGGAGAAGGAAATGCCAAATTAACAACAAAACAACAAAGTGTTATATTGGGAAGAGTGCTAGACTTGGAGTCAGGAGATCTAGGTTCGAATCCGTCCCATAGGTAGCTCTGATAAGCTCTCTAAGTTTTGGTGTTCTACATCAAAGCGGAACGGACCCCTTAGATGTCATCTAGGCCAACTCCTTCATTTTACAGATTAAGGGAACAGAGATCCAGAAAGGTTAACTGACCTTCCCAATGCCATATTTAAAGGATTATTTCACTGAATGAAATGAGAGTATGGCAAAAGACCACAGGCAGCTACCAAAGGAACGAATCCATTCATCATAATGGAAAAGACATACATTGCAAGATTTTTTTTCATCATCCCATTTTTTCCCCAAGAATCAACCCAAATATATTGCCCTGCAGAATTCAATATAAGAAAGGCTCATTTCTGAGCCATCCCAAGGGATTTCTTAATAACAAAAACATAGAATATGTTATGACACAGTTTTATCTAGTCTTGTCCTATCAGAAAGGATCATAAGGGCAGGGCTTTAACTAGTCAGTAGGAGCTATACACTCTCTCCCTCTCTCTCTCTCTCTCTCTCTTTCTTTCTCTCTCTCTCTCTCTCTCTCTCTCTTTCTTTCTCTCTCTCTCTCTCTCTCTCTCTCTCTCTGTCTCTTTCTCTGTGTCTGTCTGTCTGTTTGTCTGTCTGTCTCTCTCCACCCCAGTTTCTCAGAGCTGCCATGCCACTTTCTGGGTCAGCTGGATATAGAACAATATCAGACTTAGAATCGAAAGGCCTAAATTCAAACCCCAGCTCCCTTCTGATGGGGGGGAGGCAGGGCTTCAACTCTCTTCATCTCAGTTTCCACATCTACAAAATAGGGATCAGAATACTTGCACTCTCATTCACAAGATCAAAAGCATGCAAACCTTAAAACGCTACATAAATTCAACATTTTTATTAGCAGTCCAAGTCCCCTGACTGTCTGTCTTGTGTCCCCTTCATTTATCAGATTAATGAAAACAGACAACTTTGCTCTCTGCCAGCTAATCTGATCAATGAATTTGGAGGAGAGAGCTTACTGCTATACCCTATTACCAGGGGCCTGTAATACTTTAAGCCAAAACAGTGAGTCAGGATGGGAATTTCAGACTTAGAGGCAAGTGGGTAGAAATGGGTGGGCAGGGTCGTTTCTCGGTGGCCTCATGAAAAACTCTACAGCTCTGTCACTTACATAAAAGGCTGGCCCTGGATCCAATAGGTATAACACAGGAACTGTAAGTCATTCAGTTACCCAGGATCCCATATTCCCACGGGATCTCAGTCCCTAGGAAAAGATATTTTGAGCACGTCAGCCTCTGGTTTAGCATATACCCAGCCGGACCAATGAGGCATAGGTCTGATGAACCCAAATATTATGACTCCAGAGTGAGAAGTCCTTGGTTCAAATCCTACCTTGGATGTTTACTACCTGAGAGACTTTGGGCAAGAAATTAACATATGAGTGCATGTGTACGTATGTATATACATATATATATATATATATATACGTACACATGCACATATGTACACACACACATATGTGATGGGTGGGCCTAGATGGCCTTCTAGAGCCCACCCAGCTCAAGAGCTACGATCCTATGACTCAAGAGCTCGATGAGACTCAAGTTGATAATTTGCTACATATAGCCCAATCAAACCTTGTTTATGTGTTTGTTTTTCAAGGGGAGGGGATACTTTCCCTTAACTAAAGAGGGAAAGCACTGTATGTGTTCTCAGTTTCTAAAAGCAACAATAACACCTCTAAACATAATAACAATAGCAATTTACTTTTGTCTTTCAATTGTATACAGCCACATCTGACTCTTAGTGACGCCAGTTTGGGTTTTCTTGGCAAAGATACTGGAATAGTTTGCCATTTCCTTTTCCAGCTCATTTTGCAGATGAGGAGACTGAGGCAAACCGGGTAAAGTGACTTGCCCAGAGTCGCGCAGCTAGCAAGTACCTGAGGCTGGACTTGAACTCAGGGCCTCCTGAATCCAGATCTAGTACTCTATCTACTGCACCACCTAGCTGCCCAAAATAGCAACAATAATATCTCCAAATATAACAATACCGACAACAATAATAATTTATGCAGTACCTTAACTGCAGAGTGCTTTATACACATTATCTCATTAGGTCCTAACAATAACCTTCTGATCATCACCCCCATTTAACAGATGATTAAATTGAGGCTCAGAGTAGTTAAACAACTTGCCCGGTCACAAAGCTAATATGTGGTTGAGGTGGCACTTGAACCCAGATTATCCTGACTCTGAGGCTAGTTCTCTAACTACTCTACTTCTTTCTACCTGTTCTCTGGGACTTGCACTGTTTGAGGCTGGATTGGAATTCAGATTCTTCTGCTTCTTGGTCCAGTTCTTTCTCTACTGAACCACTTAGCTGCTTTCCAAAGCTTAATGTGCAAAATAAGCGTAAGTCTCTATTATTGCTACTTACATTTTCACTCTGTTGCCTGTTCTGTTATTAAGGAACTGCAAACATGTTTAACTACCAATCATTTCCTCATTATTCTGTACAACAATTAAGAAAGACAAGGAATTATGAAAACTTAATTCAGTAGGATAACAAGGGAGGGAAAAAAAGGTTCCAGAAAGAGCCCACAGTCAGCAGCTGCGTTAAAATGACAAGAGAAGTATAATTCCTAAGAGAAATATAAGCTCATTTATGGCAACCATAGTTTCTTCCTTTTCTTTGCATTCCTGGCACCCAGCATACTACTATGGTCACAGTAGGTGTTTAATAAATGCTTCATGAATTGGACAAAATCCTTTTTCCTGTTTCCACGTGTTGGTCCTACTACATGAATCTCTTTTTTTGATATTAGTATCTTTGAACACAAGATGACATTTATCAAAGGATGCTGTCATCATAGGATGCCTGACCAATAGCTGAGCACAAAAGGGTGAGAAGGCTTGGGTTAAGATGCCACTGACTCCCTGTGCAATCTTAGCCAAGTTACTCTGCACCTAGTTTTCCTCATCTATAAAACTGGTGTCTTGGATTAGATGGTTTTAAGGTCCTTCCCAGCTCTGTGAGTTCATAAGTCTAATCTTGGCTCTGCCCCCATCTATAGTTGTGTGACTTTAGGAAAGTCACTGTAAAAATGTAGGTAAAAATTTATACTGATTTATAAAGTTCTTTCCAGTTCTACAATTATATAATTGTATGAATGTAGGTACATGTATATTGTATAAGTATGTGGACATGCACACATGTGTATGTGTGTATGTTTAGGTGTATATGCATATATGTGTATGTATATATGAGTATACACATGTATCTGTGTGTGTATGTGTATTAGAGGCAGAGAGAAACAGAGATAGAGATGAGATTGGGAGGGGTGTATGTTCGGTAAAAAAAATCTGATTTTATTAGTACAATAAAATCCCAGTTGTCATAAGATCTCTCCCTTACAATCTTCCAAAGATGCCAGAACAACTAGGTTGAAGGACATTTATGGGATCACATAGTCACTGTGTAACCAGGGAGGGACTTGGTCCCGGATCTTCCTGACAACTGTCTCATAATGATGACACACTGCCCCTCTGATCTGTGTGTGTGTGTGTGTGTGTGTGTGCGCGTGCATGCTTGTGTATAAAATTATCTAACCAACTTTGGGGGAGAGGTGGCACACCTGGATAACTGCATATCCCGGCAAGATTATCTGGATAATCTAGGCAAAAACTAAGTTTAAGCACTAAATTTTTGCACAATTATTAGTAGACAGTGTGGTTGTGACAATATTCACTGTGTGAGACCTACTCCACTAATGGACTAAAATATTTTCAAGACTCTCTGAAGGATGGGTTCTCTCTTTCTTTGGTATCTCAGAAGGCTGGACTCAGACTGAAGAAGACCTAGCTTTGAAACCCATCTCTGACAGTAGGTGTGTGCCTCTGGGTAAGTCCCTTCACGTCTCTGGTGAAGTTCAAGTGAGATTAAGTGACAGTGTAGGAAAAGAGCTAACAAACTTTTAAAAAGCCCTACAGAAATATCAGTTATTATTATTGCTGCTGTTGCTGCTGTTTCTCATGTATTCCTCCTACTCTAATTTGTATTATGGTTATTTGTGTCCCTATTGTTTCCCTCTTACTAGACTGTAAGCTCCCGGAAGTCAGGGACTGTTATTATTTCACTAATTCAGGATGTAAATGACCCTATAATTTCTTCATGATATCAATGTTGGGCAAAGGGCTGATAGAGAATCCACTGGCTTTTAGAACCCTCTTCTGTTGGTCTTTGGTAACACTGTGGAGTCTTCTATTAATTTGCCAAACACTATGGTGGGTTTCCCTATACTTCAGTCACTGAAGAGGTAAATGGTAAATTCTAGCCAAGGCTTCTTCACAAATCTACTCTCCTCTGAGTCCTCACAGGCACTCTCAGAAAAAAAAGCAAAAAAAAAAGCCAACCCTTGGCATAAGCCACTGTCCTGCTGCTCACACTGGCACTTGGCTCTGTACCATTTATCAAGTTTGACACCATTTGCATTTCTTAGAAATGTTTTCTCTCTCTCTCTCTCTCATAGTTCATTTACACATTTTTATTTTTGTTTTGTTCTAAGAACATCTGCAGAGACAATCCATTCCCAAACAATCAATAAAAATATCTTCCATGTGCCATCAAGCATTCATTCAAGAAGCATGGGTACAAGAAAATGGGCAGCAGCAAATCTTTCCTTCCTTTTGTCCCACAGACATGGCAGCCCCATTACCACATGATACATCAGGCAGTTAAATATCTAAAAATTCATCTTTAATTAAGAGCATCAGATCCAAGCTAGACACCACTACATATCATAGGAGAAGTGGATGAGCTAGCTTCCAAGGGCTCTAATTCAATTAGGACACAGTGAGTGACACTTGGATGGGAAAGGTTAATTGGGGTCACCAGAACGTAATAATTCCTTACCTAACCAGTCATTAAACTTCTTAACCTCTGAGGGCAGTCCCAGCTCGGTGAAATCGCCTGTGTGGAGGAGGATGTCCCCATAAGGCATCTGGATGCCATCTGTTCTGGAGTGTGTGTCTGAGACGCAGACAAACCGTGTGTGGCCCGCTGGTTTTGGAGTGTCATATGGGATAGGGTCGACCCTGAAGCAGACATAACAGATCCCACAAGAGTTAAATGCATTCGAACCCTCACACATAGTATCACAAACAAATATTGATCAATATCAGAGTGCACACTCAGAGCACTTGGCTATCACAGGAAGGGAGATATCTGGTGTCAAGGAGAGTTTGTCACTTGTCAACAACCCACCCGGTCAAATTCACAAAGACTTACCTGGCAGGAAAGACTTAGGAGAAGGGAAATGCATATGGTAAGATGGTGCCATTGGAAACATACTAAACCAGGTGATTAAGAAAACTGAACTGCCACTGTGGTAATCAGTTACGGCATTCCCTTGTCATTTATTTTGAAATTGGTCCTACAATTCCTTATGAAAAAAGAAAGTTGTTTATTCTTACTTCAAAATGTATGAATTAACCAGTGAAGTAATTGACAGAGTGGAGTCTAAGAATCTTAAACCAACCGAGGGTGAGAGCAGCTTTCCAGTCAGGGAAACGATAAAAAACCAAGGAATTCCTTCCCATTGTCTATAGTCAACTGAAATCCCATCTTCCTATTTCAGCTAAGACGGTCACAAAGTAGCTTAAGGTGCCTGATCCCAAAGTAAGTGGCCTAAAAAAATCTTTGCTGTCTAAAATTAGCAGAGTAGATGACCCTGAGGGGGCAGTGTAGTTTAATAGAAAGAACTCTGGTTTTCACATCAGAAGACCTGAGTTCAAATGCTAGCTTGGCCATTGACTACCTTTGAGCTCAGGCAACTCAGTGAATGTTCCCTCATCTGTAAAATGAGGGAGTTGGCCTAGGCGATCTCTGAGCTCTCTCTTCAAACACTAAATCTGTGAACTTAATTATCTTTTGGTTAACATGACATTGGTAAGTGCCTTTGGAAGAGAGTTTTTTTTTAACATCATTGAGTCGTTTCATTCATGTCCAACTCTTCATGACCTCATTTGGGGTTTTCTTGGCAAGGATATTGGAATAGTTTGCCACATCTTTCTCCAACCCATTTTACAGATGAGAAACTGAGGTAAACTGGATTAAGCAACTTGCCCAGGGTCACACACCTAAAAAGTGTGTGTTTTGTGACAAGCAGATACCTACTGACATGTAAGCATCAAGAGAGAGAAAGTTTTAGAGACAACACTAAAGCACAGTGGAATTACACCAGCCGTGAGATGAAAATGCAAAACTCTCAGCCCAAATTTAGAAAATGAAACAACATCCAGGCTTCAGAGTTGGAAGGCAACAAAATGTTCTAAATTAGCTAAGTGGTAAAATGGCAATCAGACTTTTCCAGCACCTGGCATTGATCATGCCCAGTATTTTCCACTATAGGTAAGGATGCTTTAGAGGAATTTAATCTGGCAACTTCTGTTCATTTTTAGATAAGAACACACGTTTATTTGGGCTCACATAGGGAAAAGGGATGAAGAATTTATAAAGGCATAAAGAAAAGGTCAGGAGAGGAGCAAATACTCAACAGGACAGTTAGAATGGGGAAGGATACGTGAGTGGCAACATTTCCCAAGGCATCTACACAGACAAGAGATTAGACCATCCCTATATTGCTCATTGAAGTGGTAACATCAAAAAATTACATGCATATTATACTGATACCCTTTTGCTTTATTCTTTTTAAAAAAAAACTATATATTCTTAAAGAATCATATTTTTGTTTGTTTCTTTGCAAAATCTTGCTCAACTAGCAAAAGAAAGCTTCTGGTTAGCAACCTGCAGGTGTTTCTGCATTTCTTTGACTGTTACATAGCTTCTCACTGCCAAAAAATAAAATAACGAGCAGATTGCATGATTATATGGCACATCGACCTGGTTATCGCTGTGGGTCTAATTGGAAACCCAAAAAGAAATTTTAACTTCAACCTACAATTAATGGATTTTTCCCATGAGAGTAGGAAATTAATAACACTGTTACCACGGAGAACATTCACTAATCCACTGAGATACCACCAGCAACCTGGGGAGAACTGTGATGATATGCAGTTGGGCTTTTTTTATTTGGCTCCATCCTTTCCATTATGGACGGTAAATTGAAATTTTTGAGAAATATATTGCAAAGTAAATATGGAGTCTCAGTGGCTAGAAGCTTATCAACACCTCCTGTCTCCTAAGAATGGCTTCCCTGGACAGCAAAAGAAACAAATGCCTGCTTCCACTGCAGAGGCACACTTTCGTCATTCTATGAGCATCTCTGAACCAAAAAACAGGGAGTTCAACCTTTGGGGCTATAATAGTTTGCGCTTCCCACAACGATGTCCCCAAACGATGTGGATGACAATGAAAAAAAATCGGTCAAAAACAGAAATGCTTTGAAATGTGTTGCTGTGTGTATGGCATTTTATAGCTCAGACACTTGGATGTGCTTGGCATCTTATGGACAAAGTCCTGATTTCGCCTGTGTTTCTGCTGGCTATTTCAGCTAATTCTCAAATCCAGCCACACTCTGCAAATCATTTTTGCTGTGGCTACCCACCCTAGGGAGCCCATCACAATCTGTCATGGGGACATCGTTATTAGCATGTGGGATTCATCACCCAGAAAGTAACTAAAATAACTCCCTTACTACCAAAACCTCATCCTAGGAAGCTGCCTGGTTCGGGTGACCAAATTACTTCGCCTCTTCTTCCTTATTTCTCTTCTAAATTCCACGTTAGACATAAACAACTTGGCAAGTCAAGTGCAAAGGACTAGTCAGTATCTGCTCAGATGCTTTTTCTCATCTGTAAAATGAAAGGGTTAGACAAGATGGCCTCTGACGTCCCTTTTGGCAATAGTGCTGCTATGATCCTATCATCCGTCTTCCACAGAAACTGGCACCAAGTGGAATTATCAATTACATAATAGTCAAATCAAAGGAGAATGAAGAGGGACATCGATGGTCAAAAATCTCTTTCCTCAGTTAGGTGCAGAGTAAGAAACCACATCGATGAGGTACGAAAGCAGATGTGCAGAGAAAGCCATGGTACCAATAACACCAGGATCACTCAGTAAAACAGAAAT
>CM053623.1:432629558-432691667 GCA_028646595.1 Phalanger gymnotis
GGGGGGGGCCTTCCTTTATAACTCTTTCTGTTAAATATGTCTCCTATATCCAAACAGTGGTGGCAAATCTTCCTTTCATAATATATGTGGTATATGCCCCCTTCTCTCCTTTGACCCTGCTACTATCCTGGTGTGGGCCCTTATCACCTATTGATATGTCTCCCTGACTCAAATCTCTCCCACCATTATCTACTGAGCTGCCAATCTGATATTCCTTAAACACAGGTCTGACCGTATCACTCCCTTATTCAACAAACTCCAGTGTCTTCCTCCAGTGACTCAAATATAAAATCCTCTGTATGGTTTTCAAAGCCCTTCATAGCCTGTATGCTACCTGCCTTTCCAGTTTTCTCACACCTTACTCCTTTCTCATACTCTGTGATCCAGGGACAATGGCCTTCCTGACATCTCTCATACCCAAGTGTTTCCCTGGCTGAAATTCCCATACCTGAAATTCTCTACTTGCTCATCTCCACCACCTGGCTTTCCATCTTCTCTAGGAAGCCTTTCTCAGTCCTTAGTCTAAGTGCCTTCCCCTGAGGTTCCCCCAAATTTCTCCTACATATAATTTGTTCGTGCATAGTTTTTTGCATGTTACGGTCCTCATTAGACTGTAAGCTCCCTGGAACAGGGACTGGGTTGTGGGTTTGGTTTTTGTCTTTCTGTTTATTTTGTTTTTGCCTTTCATTATACCTCCAGCACTTAGCACAGTGCCTGGCACATAGTAGACTGATTAACTGCCAATCATAAGACACTAATAGAGTCAAAAAGAATGATAAGTGAACAGGCAAGACCTTTCCTGACCTTTGAGAAACAGTATCCTTTATGAACTCATAGAATGAGAGGAAGGTGGGGACTGGGTGAATACCAGAATTCCTAGACATTGTCCCAAACAATCAGTACAATCTCCACCTGGGCCAGAACTGCTGGTTTCAGACATTTCTAGAGAACATGGGCTCTGAGACAGAGGAGGAAGGTTCAAATACCGCTTCTAACATTTTCTACCTGTATGACCTTTGGGTGAATCATTTCCTCAGCTATAAAATAAGCCAGTTAGACTAGAAGACCTAAGAAGTTCCCTCCCTTCCCTAGGTCTAAGATGTCATGATCCTAAGTGGTCTTAAAAGACAGAGCCATAAACAAGGGCTGGACTAGCAGGGCTTTGCTCCAGCATGTCAAAAGCATTTTCCAAGGGTGAGCTTCATCCTCCTGGTGGCCAAATCCAACTTCCAACAGGTGAGTTCCCCACCCAACCCCAACTGTTGCCTCAGGAACAAAAATTACGTCATTACATCTCTAATAAAGAGAGCTCCATCGAATCACTGTATCCAGACATACATTTCACGTTGTCAACAGAATTCCCCAAACTGACACGGCGCCTTGCTCTTCATATGCCGACAAATGGCCCCTGTGCCCAGTGATATGTAAACTCCAAATGCCAGTAGTTCTGGTAAACAATTACAGTGATTCCTCCGAGATAAAGAAAATAACATTTTTCCCATAGTCCTGGCTACCCTCTGTAAATTAAGAGCGAACAAAACTCACCTCCCACCTTTGGGACACATGTTTCAATGAGACTGAGTGGCGCAGAGATTATTACCTTGCTTTTAAAACATTCCCTCTTCCACTCCGCCCCCCCCATCCCATGCAGTCTATTTCAAGAAAGCACCATTCCATCAACACTCAACAGCATTTACTGCCAAATGCTCCATAAAAACTACTTTTGAAGTAATGTGTCAGGGTTTATTATATTCCCTTTGAAGAAAAAGAGGAGGGGGGAGGTAGAAGACCAAGGGTTATACTGGAAAAGTAGATTTCTGCTTATAGTCACACAATGTATTGCTTAAGTCAGAAAAAACAAATATCAAGGTTCGTTCAATCACCTAATGCACGTTCATATTATATATATTTGAGACATTTATTTTAGGGTCTGGCTAGGAATCTGGAATCCAACTCACAGACACTACGTCCAATTTAGGAGTATTGTTATTTGGTTGTATTCAAGGTGCTGTCCTAGGGAAGAGGGCAGAGAGGACAATGATCCTCCTCTCAAGGAGCTTACAATCTACGAGGGTGGAAGGAAGACACTGGCAAAAAAATGATGATACAATGAAGACTGTGCTAAAAAGAAGCAAGTCCCAGCAAAAGGCAAGGAATAATCGGAGGAAAGAGATGAAAGCCATGGAAAGCTTTGTTGGAAGATGTGCTCCTGAGCTGGGCATTATTATGAAGATCTTAGCTTATGTGTTAATACTGTAGAAATAGGTCAAATAGTCTTTATTTGAAACTATATATTGTGATGATAGCTGGGTGGCACAGTGGATGGAGCACTGGCCCTGGAGTCAGGAGGACCTGAGTTCAAATATGACTTTTGATACTTACTAGCTGTCACTTAACCCTGATTGCTTCCCCTCCAGAAAAATACATATTGTCTTTTTCTCCCTCATTGTGTTGCAAACAAATTTATCTGGCGATGCTTTGCCAGAAAGGCAGCAGTGATTGGTACAGTAAATAGAGAGGTACTTTGGAAGTCAGGAAGATCAGATTCAAGTCCTACTTCCTACATGTGCTGGGCTGGGTGATTCTGGGCAAGTCAGTATCAGCATCCCATATACATGACTATAAGTTGCAAAGTAAATGCTAACCTGCTCTGGTAGAAGGTATTCTCTGCCAAAAGTTTTCTATACCACTGAAACAGGTCTATCCCCTATTTCTATCCCCTATATTTATCCAACGATCTAGTTGAAATGCTAAAGAGTAAGGATTCTCAGAGGTGGCATTAATGACCAACCATGATTCCAGAGAGTCAGTACGGAAAAATGCAATGCTATTTTTTTTTTCAAGAAACAGCAGAGGGGCAGGGAGCAAGCATTTACTCAGTACCTACTATGTGACACGTGCCGTCCTAAGTAATTACACTATTATCTCATTTCATCCTAAGGCACAGAGGTGGGGAGGAAAAATATTACAGTATTAAGAACAGCCTGTGCAAAGGGCAGAGATAGAATGTTCTAGGTAAAGGATAATAAGACGTCCAGTTTGGGCTGGACCAAAGAGGAAATGAAGGGGAGCTCAGAGCTAAAGTTAACAGGGAACTCCTCCACCATCTAATCCAACTCCCCCATTTGACAGATGAGGAAATTGAGTGATGCTTGCCAACTTAAAATGACTTTTACACAGGCCGTAGTGGGCAGAGGCACATTAAAGCTACAGCCATCTCTTTATCTCACCTATTATCTAGCCCAGGGGTGGAGAACCTGTGGCCTCAAAGCCACAAGTGGCCTTCTAGGTCCTCAAGTACAGCCCTTTGGCCAAATCCAAACTTCATAGAACAAATCCATGTGGCCCTCTAGGTCCTCAAGTGTGGCCCTTTGGTTGTCATGGCCTCGAGTTTGACTGTCCCAGTCAAAAGGCCATACTTGAGGACCTAGAGGTCCACAGGTGGCCTTGAGGCTGTAGGTTCCCCACCCCTGAGCTAGCTAATTGATGGTTTTTCTATCATCTATCACTTTTCAACCTATCTATTATGTATCTTGTATCGATTTGTCTATCTACATGGCCTTTGTTTATAAAAGGTTGACTTGGAAGTAAAATGAAAAAAAGAAAGTTGAAGAAAAATAGACTTTTTCCTTTTTTCTTTTATCTCAAGGAGCAGCCTGATGGCTGGTGGGAGCCCATTTGTGAGCCTGTAAATCTTTCCCTGACCTGGACCAACCAGCTCTTTGTACCATTTGGTATTCCTGGGGACTCTGACCACCTCAGTCCCCCACTTCTACCAATAATACCCCCCATTCTCCTGAACTGCTAGGCTCCTCCCCTCAAAATTATCTGAGTATTCCTTTTCCTTTACTTTCCATGCAGAATATACCTCTACACTGTGGGCTGATCCCTTGGTTCAGCAGTGCCTCTGGGCTTTGATCCTTCCTCTCTAACCTCATAGAAACCACACTAGGCCCAGCCCTCCCCATCTTTCATTTCAGTCCCTGCTGTAATTGCTCACTGGCCTCCTGGCCTCCAGTCTCCTCCCCATCTAAACCCTCTTTCTCATCACTAGATTAGTCTTCGTAAAACACTCGGTTTTATAATGTCAATGCCCTGCTTATGAACCTACAACGGACATACTGAATCATAGTCATATAAATTTTATTAATAATATCTGACATTTATATAGCACTTTAAGGTTTACAAAGTTCTTTAATGCATTACCTCATTTGATTGCCACAATAATCCTGAGTTAGGTTCATAGATGTTGTCCTTATTTTTCAGATAAGAAACCGAGGCTCAGAGAGGGTCACTTACTTGCCCTATGTCACACAGCTAGAATTCGTTCTTGAGGACAGGAGTATTCAAACCCAAATTCAAATTCAAAAATTCAGATGTTTGTCCTGACTTCAAATATAATTTTTTTCACTGTACCATATTACTTTTCTAATAAGAAGAGAGATGAGCAAAAAATCTGTGGTATTTCCTCAAATCTGAAAGTCCAAGGGTACATTCCATGCATAAGCAATGAGGCACAAAATTCTTAAATTGAGGTTTGATGTTTGTTTCGGGAAGAGGGCATCGTTTCCATGATTACTTCAAGTCACCCTTATATAAACCAAGATCATATAGATAGAGAGATAGAAGATAGATACCAGATAGAAAACAGATGATAAAAAGATAATAGATAAGATACATAGAGGAGATATTTGAAATAGATAAATATACAGAGATGGTAGATAAATGGAGATAGCTAATAGATAACTATATAGAAATAAAACAATAATCGAGAATCACAGATAAGAGATAAATAATGGAGACAGAGAGATAGAAAAGAGATGAATAATCAACAGAGATAGAAAAGAGGCCATAGATAATAGAAAATGGCGGTAGATGATATAGAAAATGCAGATAAATAATAGGTAAATATTTAGAAAAAGAAAAAAGATATAAATAATGGAGAAAGAAAAGAGATGAATAGATCAAAATAGGTAATAGAAATAGAGACATAAGAACAAATGGAGAAAGCAATAATAGATATACACCTGCAAAGAGATAGAAAGATCATATACAGATCTATATTAAGAAACCAGATGAACAGAAAATGTATGAATGGTTTAGCTATTTATACTTCATTAAGGCTAATTACTTGTTATTTTAAGGAAGATTATTAGATGCCACAGAATCATAGGATCACAGCCTAGGATGACTTTAGAGATCGTCTAGTCCATCTCGTCAAAGGTGACATGATGAATTTTGCTGGGTATGTCAAAGAAATCTGTGGCACTTACAGCTGCAATTCCATGCGCTTGTACAAATCTCCCAAATCTCTCAGGGTGTGCTTCCATTCCTCATGGGAAAAGATATCGCTGTGACTAACGAAAGCTGAGAATCACTAATCCGTTCCAGCCTCTACCCTCCACACATGAAAAATAAGTTAAATGAATTAGCCAAGCTAACAAAAGTAGTTAGCGGAAGAGAGAATTCAGACCCAGACAAACTGAACATGGAAGAGAGAATTCAAATTCAGACAAGTCGAACCTGACTGCCAATCTAGCATTTTTAGAAGGACGGATAAGTGTCTATGCCTAGTCGAGGTTCTATATGGATCCCTCCTTGGCACACATACAGACATCCTACACCTGCACCCAAGAGTCCGTGTAGAAACTTGAGCGTGATTATATAGCAATTATATTAATTACCAATTATAGAGTTAGCTAAAAAACACTGGGAGTTCTAAAGCATGAAACCTAGTCCTAGCTCAACTGAACTGCCTGTATGATCCTGGGCAAGTCATTGCACCTCGATGCATCTCCATTTCCAACTCTTTGAAACAAGATTCCAAAGAAGAGCAAACAGGAAAAGCAGGAGTTTTGAGTCCATGGCATATCAGTCAACAAGCATTTGTGTCAGGCATTCTCCTACAATGTTAGAGATAAATCAAAAGGTAATAGACAGTCTCTGCTCTCCAGTAGCTCACAATCTGATGAGGGAGCTCGCTACCCCTTGAATGAATCCAGAATGTTTAGCTCGGAAGAAAAAAAAATCAGGAGGAACTGATGGCTATCGTGAAGTATGTGAGAGGCCGCCATGTGGAAAAGGGATTTAACTCATCCAGCTTGGCCTCAGAAAGTAGAGCTAGAAGCAATGAGTACAATTTGTATAGGGGAGATGGGGAGTTATGTATGTGTATGTACATATGTATGTGTATATGTATATGTGTGTATACACATATGTGTGCACCCCACATCTATACATATATGTACATATACCTATGTACACAGATGGACATATACATATATAGCTACACACACATATAAAACCTCTCTAATGATTACAGCTCTTGCAAAATCAAATGGGCTGTCCTGGAGACCATGGGCCACCTTTTCCTGGAGGTCTTCAAGAAAAAAATTGCTCTACTATGCTATGATGTGCTATAACAGAGATGATTCTGTAGGCTCTAAGTTGGATTAGATAGCCGCTCTGACATTTTAGGATTCTGTAGCCTGTTTTTTTGTTTGTTCCTGTATCCCTCCAGGGTGCCTGGAACATGGTAGATGCTTGAATGCTTGTGGATAGCTTGGTTTGGTAGAAAGAACACTGTCTCTGAAGACCTGGCT
Source organism: Phalanger gymnotis (assembly GCA_028646595.1). NCBI lineage: Eukaryota > Metazoa > Chordata > Mammalia > Diprotodontia > Phalangeridae > Phalanger > Phalanger gymnotis. The sequence continues at coordinate 432,636,161 of CM053623.1, forward strand.
TCAAATTCTGCCTCTCATTCTGAGTTTTGTGTGACCTTGGGAAAGTGACTTAACCACCATGAGCCTGAGACTCAAGTTTCTCCTTCATAAAAGGAGGGGATTAAACTAAATGGCTTCTGAGGTCCCTCTCAGTTCTAATTCTATGAACCTACGAAAAAGGTCAGACTAAATGATCTCAATGCATCACTTAAGTGCACGGATTTGTGAATGGTGCTGTGGCCACAGGGACACACAGATGGACCATTCCGATTGCTTTTTTCCAGCTGGTATGAAGGTTAATTGTTAAGCAGCAGATCTATTGTTTAACAGGAGCTGAGATCACTCATCCTCAGGACCTAAATAAGAGGAAATCTCGTTACTTCAGGGCATAGGATGACACAATAGATGGATCACCCTGGAGCACCAATTGGCCAATCTACCTTAGAATAATCAATTCAATTGATTGTTTGAGGAAGGGTCTCCAGGTCAGTTGGTTAGTCTAAAAGAATGGACGAAATCGTTGCCAAAGATAAAGTCCCATGTGAAAATTGACATCTGAATTTCTTTGCTTGCATATGTTCAACTGAAAGAGAAAGCAGCCACCGAAAAAGAATGTGCCACCAAATCTCAGAGATAGAAGAGACCTCACCCTCCTTACAAAGAAAGAAAAAGAAAAAGCCTTTAGAACATCTGGTGTGGTTCCCTGGAAAGAATACTGGATCTGTAGGCAGAACTATTCAGGTCCAAACTCTAGCTCTGCCATTTACTGTCAGTCAATAAATATATATTAAACCCCTACAATGTCCAGAAGCTTACATTGGAATAGGGAAGACAATACTCTAAAAGAGTGGAAAAGGGGAGGGTGGAAGGAAGAAGAATATACCTAGCTTGAGGGCATGATGGAGAAGTAATAAACTTCCTTCATTTTTAGCTTCCTAAGAACTTTCTGCAACAAATATTTAAAGGTAGTGATAAACAGTAAAAATGTTGTCTAAAACATAAAAATGTCATCTTGGTGAAAAGATTCCCTTGGAAATTTTTCAAGAAGTTCTAAGAGGCTGAAAATGAGAGTGTCATCTTAGAAATTAAACTAAAAGCAGTCCTGAGCTCTAGAATGCTCAGTAGCCCAAGAAAGCATGGTCAAGGCATCAAGTCACATGAAACAATCGCCGCCTTTACATACATGGATTATCATTGTCAAGAGTGATGAAAACTACAGCAAAGCTCTTCATGCTTTCTAATTTTGAGACATAAGATTTTAGACAAACTGCAGTGATATCTGGATTTTAATTCATTTAGAAAAGCGAATGAGGCCTACAGCCAGTATTCTATGTATCTCCTTTCTCCCTTACTTCCACCCAACGCCTCTCTGGTCCCCCTAAGAAGTGATTTTCAAAGAGTTGTCCTAGATCCATCCTGTAAGCCCTTCCAGTTTGGCAGGATCTGCCAAAGCCTGACCTCCATTGTTTTAGGAAGCCAAGGTCATCTGGGCACATCCATGAGGCATCAGTGTTGGGCATCAGCGAGGTAGATGCATGGATTTTTAAAGCAAATAATATATATGGAGAAGGACTCTGTAAAGTTAGCTATAATCAAGATTCTATAAACTAGATCCTATTTTTCTATGTATATTTTTCATTTACATTATATGTTCCATATAAATAAAGACCTTTGAAAATTTATTTTTGCATTCTCCTAAGTATTGAGCACAGCTCTCCATATCTTTGCTTATGAAAGTTTGTTGAGTGAATGATGGCTTACTCTTCTGCATTTGGTTTCTTCCATTTTAGCATGCTTCCAAAATAACAGAATCTCAAGAATTGGAAAGGACCTCCGAGTCCAGCCCTGTTCTCAGCAGGGAACCCCTTCCCCCTCTACAATTTCTTGCTTAAGAAGACATGTGGACTCTACTTTTCAACCTCCAGCATGGGGAACTCACTACCTATTCAGTCACTACATTCTACCTCTGGACAGCTCTAATTGTTAGGAAATGGCTTGTTTTTAATTTTTCCTTGTACCCCTCAAAATCCCCTTATCTGCCAGGTCTATTCATTGTTAATAGTTCTCCTCTCTGGGGCTATGCGACAGAAATCTAAACCCCTAGTACAGTATAACTTTAAAAACTGAAGCCAGGGATCATGTCCTCCTGAATTATCTTCTTCCCAATCACTTCAACCAATCTTGGTATGAGAGTCTTCATGTGACGTTTTTATGCTGGAGAACAACTGTAGTCAGAATGGTAGCTATCTTCAAGTATCTGAAAGGCTATCCCAAAGGAGAGTTTGTGTGTGTCCAAAGAAGAGGAGGGGTGTGTGTGTGTGTGTGTGTGTGTGTGTGTGTGTGTGTGCGTGTGTGTGTGTGTGTGATTGGCCATTGGAAAAGTCTAGTGAAAGGGAAAGGGATGGGAAAATGCATTTGTTAAGCACCTACTATGTGCCAGGAATCATGCTAAGTACTTTACAAACATGATCTAACTTGATCCTATAGACTCTTTCTCAGAATGTTTTTAAATTCAAAAAGAAAATACCATAGGAACACAAAGGAACTCAACGATTAAAATGAGAAATTAAATGTGGTAAGTAAAATACAGTTATCAAAATAATGTTTAAGCTCTTGGACTCCAGGTCCATGGACCCCATAGACCCCTCTGGAATTAGACTTGTTTTGCTTGGTTGTCATGGGCCAAACTAAAAGCACTGCATCTAAGTTGCAAAGAAATAGGCGGCTTTATGCTTGGCCTAAGTGAAGGTAAAGTGAAATAAAACAAAACCCTCAAATACAACTTCCTGCCAATTAGAGACATCTCCAAGGGTGGAACGAGCTACCCTGGGAGTTAGTGGGTTTCGCCTTGTTCAGGGAGGAGCTGGACCAAGTAGCTTCCGAGGTCCATTCCTGCTCTCAGATGCTCTGATAAAACCAGTGAAAAGAACCCATTACTCGTCCTGCCATTGGCCATTTCAAACACCCCCATAGTTATCCAGTGAACACACTGATCTAACTTATCTGCAGCTTAAACAGTCTCCGCATTTAGGCAAACAGTGGAATCAGCAGCCTCATTTCCTGCTGCACGGCGAGGGTTTTTTTTTATCAATAATGTAGTTAATAAGCAGAGGTTTTGTGGGCAACCGCACAATGTTAGAGGTTATCCAAGAACACTTACTTTTGCTTATACTTCCATCTTAAAAAATTAATGAATAAAGAAATTCTCAGTGGGGGGAAGAAGGGGGACGTTCACATTTATCACACACGCTCCTGACTTTTGAAGTCAGGCAATAATTACTGCCGTGTTAAATCATTTATTTTATTTCCTTGAAGGGGGATGGGGGAGTGAATTATGGTTCGGATAAAAATCTGCCTTAAGGATACCTTTTAAAAAGTCAATTTAAAAATGCATTTCATTCTGATAACAATGCCCCCCCCCCAAAAAAAAAGGACACTGATGCCTAAGATGGATTTTCTGTTCTTATTGTATATGTTGTTTTGTGTGTGTCTGAAAGAGAGAGGGAGAGAGAGAGAGTAAGAGAGAGAGAGAGAGAGAGAGAGAGAGACCAACAGAGAGAATATAGTCAAATGACCCCCCATCCCCACCCCAAAGCTCACATTCCTTTGCAGGTTCCAACCAACTCTGATTGGCATTCCCACTTAGCCAGCTAAAGGCCTTGCTAATAATGGCACAATCCGATTAGCAATCACTTGCTTCACAATATGAGATCGTCTTCAAATTCCCATTTATTCATGGAATTTACCAGTATTTGTTGAATCAGAATCTCTGGCTTATTCCAGAAGATGTTTTCAGGCATTGGGGGGTGGATGGGAATACTACAAAGGAGTGTGTATTTCTTAGCTCTGGAGTTTGGAACAGACTTGGGTTCAAAGAAACCGAAAGGACAGAAAAAATCTCTTGATTTCCAACACCCCCCACTAACCACCCCCTCCCCACCCCATGCCAATATCAATGCAAGAAGCTCTAGGAAGAGGAAAAACAGCCTGCATCCCATAACATTTTATGACACAAAATGAGATGGAAGAGAAGTAATTTCACTTCTGCCATTCGCTTATAAGCAGTGTAAATGCAATCTCTCTACTGATTACATTTTAAAACAAAAGACTGAATCTGCTTATTTATTGAGTGGTGATAGAGACATACCAAAAAAAAAAAAGCATGCGCTCTGCTCTTCTCCCCACCCCCAACCTCACCCCAACTCTGACCCACAGGACAACAAAAGCAGAACCCTCTGCTTGGAGGTTTTTTCATTTCTAATGAAAGAAAAATGATACTCTTTTGAACAATGGCTCGACCAAATATTTTAAAATGCCCGGTATCTGTCCTCCTCAATGAACATGGTCAACTGAGTGGGTGATCATAATTAGCCCAAGCCCAAGCTCTACACACATGCAGCCCAGGCTCTATACACATGCAAACATGTCCAGCACTTTCACTTTTTGTAGCTTCTGATAAAAAGAGACACAATGACTTGCTTCACATTTGATGTCATAATGTATCTATTTCAGGGTATTCTGTCTCTACCTGTGCACGGGTATGTGCATATGAAAGAACTAACATGGAATCAGTCTTGAACTCAAAACCCAGACATACTCAGGTTCAAGGCCTATCTCTGATATTTTCTAGATATATAACTGTGGACAAGCTCCTCAGCTTCTCAGTATCCCAGGCAGCTAAGTCACTAAATGATAGAGAGATCAAGTCTCTGCATCAGTGAAAACACTTTCTATGCCAGGAGTTCCTAAATACAGATGAAATTGTAAGTCTGACCAACGCACAGACAGATATACATATCCCTCCATGCATATCCATGTCTGTCTGTCTATCTATCTATCTATCTATCTATCATCTATCCATCCATCCATCCATCCATCCATCCATCCATCCATCCATCCACCCACCCATCCATCCATCCATCCATCCACCCACCCATCCATCCATCCATCCATCCATCTACCAACCCAGCTACCTATATATCTTTCTAACTACTTTTGGTGGGGCAAGACCTTTCATTTCATTGGGAATTCAATGTAGATCAGTACTTGCTCTATGTCTTACAGACTTAGAAAATTCCTCGAGGTATTGAGAGGTTAAGTGATTTGCCCAGGATCACAGAGGTATCAGATGTAGGACAAGAAACCAGGTGTACTTTCTGAATTCTAAGTCTGGCACTCAATCCACTATACCATTATTTTATGACACATTCTTTCATCTCTTCTTTCTCTCCTTCTTCTCTCTCTCTGTGTCTGTCTCTGTCTTGTGTACACTTGCAACATTACAAATACATAGGTATATTATATTTTTATTTCTACATTTCTATCAGTGATGGTAGCCTACTACAGTCAAGATAGCTACTAGCAGAGATCCTAAATTCAAATGAACAAGATTGTCTATTAAATGCCTTCTTTGTGGGAAGGCACTGTGTGAGATGCTGAAAATACAAAGACAAAACAAATGCAAAAAAAAAACATAGAACAATCTCTGCTCTCAAGAGATTTGCATTCTCCTGGAAGAGTGCAACCAGTACCCAGATCAGAAAATGGAAAACATGCTAAGTAAATGCAAAGGTATTATGACCAAGGAGAAATAAGTTGGGAGTTGATCATTCCAGTTCTACACACTGTTATCATCACCCAGAGTATGAATTTCAATTATATCATTTCCATATTGTGATGCTCAAGATTAAAGACCAAATGGGAAATTGATAGCAAACCCTGCTCAAAAGCAGCCTACACCTTGGAGAACAGGTGAGCTGCCTCCAGTGTTTTCAGTTCCTCTGATGCTGTCTTCAAAGCTCTAACAGGGACCACTGATTGGCTCACCAACCTATAAGCCTAGAATATTTGTAATGGACAGAGATGTCAGCCATTGCCCTAGTTCCTGGATCATCATTGTCCAGGTGATGGAGATGAAACCCCCCTCATAAAGAGGTGACATTACAGCAGCCAACTCTGCCTCAGTTTTAACATAAAGAAGCTTACTTAATGTAATGCCTGCCACCTGCTACTGAGCATTTTCCAAGAAGGAAATTGCACAGGGCTGGAAATTCTCTTGTGGAGCAAACGCCTGGTAGTGGCAGAGTTTCTCAGACCTCATGAAGAATACATGCAGAGTCTACCCGCTCATGGGCAATGCTAAATTATGGATAACAGAAGCAATTTTCTGTGCAATCGTTGCATCAATCTTTGGTCCAAGACATCATTAACCAAGCAAGGGCCTTGGTGTTCTTCTCAAACATGGCCCTTGATGCCTGATCTTTAACCCCAGCCAGAGTATGAAACCATACTTGAACCTTGTCAAAATAAGTGTGCTGAAGCATCAAACCCTTCTCTTGGACAGAAAAGACCTGGAAGTGTCTAGATGTGCTCCTCCTCGCACAGTGCGACTGAACACCAGGCCAGGAATCATCCAATTTCATTGGAATGCCACATCTTCTCCAAGGCCATGGCTCTTGTCCACACACTTCTGAATCTCACATCACAGCAAAAATGCAATTACAATCAAAATGTGCAGTTTTGAATTGGGAAGGGCAGTGGTTCACACAGGAGTCTTCAAGGCCAACAGTAGAGAGACATAAAGGAGAAATCTGGACACGAAGGGCTCAGAAACCATTTTGCTTAGGTCGTTTGTGCTGTCTTCTCCTCCCCAGCACCCATTATGAACAGAAAGGCTCCTTCACAATAGACCATCCCAGGGGTACAATATTTACAGTAGAGAAGAAAAAGAACTGTCCTCAAAAAAACTGTGACTATAACAAAACACTGGCTAGTTAAGGGGTAGAGGTGGGAGAGGGACCAGGTATGTCCAGAAAAATAAAACTGAAGAATAAAAATGAAATATGATTGAGGAAATTTCATGAGCAATTAAATAAATAAATAGATAGACAGATGAATGAATGAATAGATAAATAAGTAAATGAACAAATAGGTAAATGAATAAATAGGAAGACAAAGTGAATTTGAAAAGAAGGGGAATGCCTCTTATACCAGAAAAAAAATATTTTGGAGAAGAAAATATCTCTCTCTTCTTTCAATCAATCGACAAGCATTTCTATGTGTACTATGTGCCAGGTTCTGTACTTGGCTCTGTGGATACAAAGACAAAAGGGAACCTGTTCCTGTCCTCAGGGAGCTTCCATTCAAAGACAACGACATAAGTATATGAGTATATACAGGCTGTATACAAAAATAGAAAAAAGGCAGTGGGAAGGGGGAATGAGGCATTGGCATGTGGAGGAATTACAGAACTCTTTCTGCACTTATGATATGAGCTCATCACACAGTCTTAGCCCCATACAACTGACAATTCCCAAAGCAGATGTTCTCACAGTATGCTCTACTGACCTACGAGTCCCTAAGACCTGTTCAAGATGTCCATAAGGTGAAACTATTTTCATAATAACACTAAGACATCATTTGCCTACAAAAACACTGCTCCAACTAAATATCCATGTGAGGCCAGATTTTCATCATGTACTTCAACCAAAACAACATATCAACAGACTGAATGGAGAAGCAGATAGGAGAATCCAGCTGTCTTCTATTAAGCAAGACATCAAAGAGATTTGCAAAAGTACATAAAACCAAACAAACAAACAAAGGGCTTTTTTTTGAACAGTTATTTTTCACAGCAATGGGTTCACTATTGTTCATTTTAAATGAATAAACCTTTTAAAAATATCAACTTAATTTATAATATGATAAATGAACAAAAGCTCTTTGGGATCCTCAATAACTTTTAAGAGTATAAAGGGGCACTGAGATGAAAATGTTTGCCGACCACTGATTTAAAGCATGGGAGGTTCCTGGTGTAGAAGCTGCATGCATCATGCAACCACCTACAGCCTAGTGGCTAAGTCCCAGGGAAATGGCTGAGGCTCTAAGAAGAAATCAAGGAACCTGAGGGTCATACAGATCAGACATATCAGAGTTAGGGCTTGAACCTTGGTCTTTCTAACACCAAACCCAGCAAGCATTTATCCACCTGGCCACACAGCCGATTAGACACTATTATTCTCTGATGCTGATGCTTTCATGGGTATTAAGCATTGTCTCTATTGTGATACTGGGAAAGTCACTTAACCTCTATCTAAGACCTGGGGTTGCCGAACAAGTTCTGATTTGATTTCCTTATCAGGATTTCCCAGCACCAGTGAAAACAAAAGCCTAGTCAAAACAAAATAAAATTAGATAGCAAGCTCCCTGAGGACAGAGGCTACCTAAGAGAGCATTAAAAAGGGCACTATATCAGGACCCAGGGGAACCAGGCTCTGGACCTTGCTCTGCCACTAAGCAGCTGTGTGAATTTAGCCACAGTACAGTGGGCAGAACATTGATTAAGTAATCAATGAGGATTCCACTTGGTCCTAACAGTATCTGGAGGTCTCTCACTGTATGTGGGGCCATCTCCAGGTGTCCTGATCTACATCGTCCCATTGTACTCCAGAGGACAGAGTGAGGCTGATCACTTTGCACAGTCCTGCCTCACTTAAATCCAATTCACTTGCAAGTCATAGCAATCACCTTCCCAAAGTCATGGTCCTCTTCAAGAACAAAGGACAAACAACACCAGCAACTGCAGCAGCCGCAGCCTCCTGAGATGAAGAGGACTGGGGCTGAAATACTGACTCTCTTGCTTACTCTAAACATCCTCTTGGGTAAATTACTTAACCTCTCTGGACCTCAGTTACTAATCTGTAGAATGAGGGAGTGGAAGACATGACTTCTAAGATCTCTTCCAGTTCAAACTCTATACATAAGTAGGAAGACATTGGGAAAAGATAGTGTCCCAAAAGTCTTAGTGCAGTTGTAGCCTCTAATAGCTTTAAAATACACTAAAACTTTGGGGACAACTTATCCTTATTCCTTTTGGGTGGCTGTTCTCATAACAGAAATGAAGAGATTAGCCCAAATCAATGGTCCTCAAAAGGTATGCCAACCCTGACATCTAGCCAACCAGGCACTAACTGTACAGAACTCAGGCTTATAATCAGCTCATATCCATGAGGAGTCTCCTAATTCTCCCAATGTGTTGCCAACTTAAATATTCAGTGTGCCATGATTCCTTGAGCCAAGAGCAACTGTGCTATAAGCCAGAATCTGTGAACCAAAGAATCTGAAGTCACCACCCCCAATAAATGCTTGTTAATTATTTATGTAATATAGCACTCAATGACGACGATGATGATGATAGTTGCCATTTATATTGTATTTTAAAGTTTGCAAAGCATTTTACATGTTATCTCATTTGATCCTGATAACAATCCTATAAGGCAGGTGCTATCATTATCTACATTTTCGAGATGAGTGAAGCTGAGCAGTTAGGTGACTTGCCCAAGGTCATACAACTAGCTAGTGCTGAGTCAGCTCAGGTGTTCCTGAATCTAAGTCTACTGCCCTATCCGCTATGCTGGTTTCCTGGGCACACATTTGTCTCTCCAACAAACTGTGATCTCCATTCAACCAGGATCTATGTCTTACATTTCTATGGTACCTAATACTTGTTGACTTGTTAACTAAAACACTAGTGGGCCATTGCCTGGCAGAAGAGGCTGTCATCTTGCTAGCCCCTCATTTTCCTTTCTACAAGTGTGCCTTCTCTATGGATGGCTCCCAATATGAGCATTAAGACCTCTACCATTTTCCCTTATTCAAACCTTATGGTATACCAAGCATTCCTTTTCTAAAACCCGAGAGGTGAATAACTTCAGGATAAGGAAGGCAAGCTGAATTAATTTGAAAAATTAATCTGAGAAATGCCAGCAAACATGGCAATGACCATGATCTGCATAAAGAAAGTGGCAGGATCGTCAATAGTAAAAAGACAGGAATGCATCAGAGAAAGGGAGTCAATGTGCGTGGTGACCATTTTCATGGCAAGGATAGATTTTAAAGACCTTGCAAAAGAAAAAGGAAAGAGTGAATTGCCATTCTATTAATCCAACAGAGCAAGGCGAGATTTAAGATGGAAACCAAAAGGATATGGAAGCTAGATTAGGAGAAGAGATGCCATCATTGTCGGGGACAGTCTTCCATCTAGAGATCAGCACATTCTTGGATTTATGGGGTTCTTCTTAGACTTTTCAAAAGAGGAAGTAAATTTTAAAATGGAAGTGACTTATGAATGTGATTCGATTTGTGGTTATTCTTCTGTTATAGAGATAAAAATGCAGATACCTGCTTGATCTTCTTTCCTGAGAATGGTAAAATTCAGGACGGGAAGCAGGCCATCCCGTCCTCTGTCCCCCAACTGCTCACTGGTGACTAGGCCATCTGCCAGCTGGGATTGGATGATTTCTTCTTTTTCCCTCCTCCAGTTTCCACCAATGGGTCACAGACATGCAATCCCAAATAGCAGAAACCTTCCCAGGCGTATCCCATTCTGATTACCTCCCACTCGGTCCTCTCCGTTCCCAATTCCCACACCCATGCACAGAAGTGAAACACAACACTTGGGTGGCTTAAATAGTTGGTTGCTTGAATTATCCTTTCAACCTCACCTATAGCACCTAGTATAGTCGATGTTAAATAAATATTATTTGATGAACGCCATGCTAATCTCTAAATTTAATTCCATTCTTTAAAAAAAATATATATCCAAGGGCCTACTCTATTTAAGGCACTGTGCACGTAAATGCTGGACTGAATTCAATGCTGTTTTCCAGTCATTACAGGTCATCTTTAAATTGTGACTAAGTATATAGTCAATGATGGAAGGGCTAAAGAAAAACAGGCACACAAATACGCTGTTAGTGGAGCTATAGATTAGTTTAAGTATCCTAGAAAATCATTTGGAATTACGCAAAAAAAGGGTAAAAAATATTCATACTTTTTGATTCAGAGATCCCACTGCAAGGCTCATGCTCCAGGGAAAAAAACAGGAAGGAAGGCTAGGCAGGGAGAAAGAAAGAAAGAAAGAAAGAAAGAAAGAAAGAAAGAAAGAAAGAAAGAAAGAAAGAAAGAAAGAAGAAAGGAAGGAAGGAAGGAGGGAAGGAAGGAAGAAAAAAGAAAGAAAGAAAGAAAGAAGGAAGGAAGTAGAGAAAAGGAAGAAAAAGGAGGGAAGGAAGAAAGAAAAATCCCATATATGCCAAAATATGCATAGTAGTATGTTGAGGTAGCAAAGAAATATAAAGTAGATGCCCATTGACCAAGGAAGAACTCACTGTAAGAAATTATAAAGAATAGGAAGAATTCAGAGAAATGCAAGAAGAGTTATATGAACTGATACGGAATAAAGGAGAGGCAAGAAAACAATATACATAGTAACAACAATGAAAATAGGAAGAACAATAAAATAAAACTGAATGCTATATAAGGATGACCAAATTTTGCCTCAGAAAAGTGAAAAGAAAATGTGCTGCCTTCCCTCATTCCCATGAGCAAGGTGAGGGACTACAAACATTCCATTTCATATGTAGTCAGACATGATCCATTTATTGGTTAGTTTTGCTGACCTAGTTATTGGATTTTTTCCCTAATTATGATATAAGAGAAAGCTCATTAGGTGAAGAAAGTAGACCTATTCAGAAAATAATGTAATGTGAAAAGGCATCAAAGAAAGCTTAAAAATAACTAACCAAATGATCATAGGGAAAAGAGAAAGCTGTGTGTGTATGTGTGGGGGAAATCAAGAAAATTAGTACCCATTATTCTTTGAAATTTGAAATCCACAAGGCCCAAACTCTTAGTTCCTCATATGAGGTGAAGAAGATCAAGAAATTAGCATCACCTGGTCCTTGCCATAAACCAATTAGAACCTCATCATTATTCTCTGAGTCGATGTCTATTAATCAAAAAGCAGGAGGTGGGTTACAAGCGAAGCCCTAGGTTGACTAAAACACTACCAATAAATTTCTGAAAGGCAGAACTCAGCACAAAAAATGGGGTTAGGCGGATAGGGAGAGCATAAGGGAGAAAACCCACCCCACATGGGAACACAGAGCAGCCAGCCCATACTCTGTTCAGTCTAGAATCATGCATAATGTATCCCTCTAACTGCTAACAGCAGGCCTCGACCAGATAATTTACACTTGTTTTTATGGACATGAGGAACTGATCTTTGAAGTTGTCCCTAATGAGATTCCGCTTGGCCCTAACAGCATCCTGAGAGAGTGTTCCGGTTTTCTCTCCGTGTCCGGTGCATATTTATTATGCAGAATTCAGACTGATTTAAATTGCACTTGCAGATTTCTGTGTTCTGTCTGTTTTTTAAAAAGAGTTGCCCATATCCCAGGTGAAGGGGGCTCCTTGATGACCAGACCACATTTTGCCTAAACAATGTCATGGCCCAGCCACTTTAGGTAATTATCAAAGTTGTTGGTTAATCAAAGGACCTTTACCTTCAAGGGCCCATCTCCTCCTACTGTGTCCTACCCTTAGAGACTATGCAATCAATTAGTGGCATGCAGGAAAAGAGTACTCTGTAAAAAGCCACATTGTGACACCTTCCTCAGCAGTGAAACCTGAAGGAGCCTAGGGATGAAGGGAAACAATTAAGAAAAACACCTATATTAAAAGGTCCCCAAATTCCAAGCACTTGGGGAAGAAGAATGTTTCTTTGTTGAATGTTCTCAGCTAGTCTAAGCTCCCTTGTATTATCAGAACCACAGAAGAACAGCCTTTTGGACATGGAAGGGACTCTCATGGTCATCTGGGTTTAGTCTTCTTCCTCAGCCCCATTTTATAGATAGAAAGACTGAGAGACCCAGGGAGGGGAATGACCTCCCTCCCCTTCCCTTTTCTTGTGATCTTCCCTACAATACAAAGTCATAAGCACTTTGCAAAAGTTTAAGCACTATAAAAATGTCATTTATCAGGATGATGATGATGGTGGTGGTGGTGGTGATGGTGGTGGTGGTGGTGATGCTGATGGTTTTGGTGACACCAGTTAGGCTTTAGAAGAGATCATAGATTTAGAGATGCAAGGGGTCTCAGAGGATATCTACTCCAGCTCCTTCCATTTACAGATAAGGAAACAGAAAGATTAAATAGCTTGTCTAAGACAGGGCAAGTGCTAAATGACAGAGGAGTGGATTTGAGCCCAGGTCTTCTGACTCTTGCTTTTTTACAGATTTGGGAGGATTGCCTTTTCTACTCTTTGCTTCTGTAGGATGCTACAAACCCTACGGTAACCATCAATATTCATGATTTACTTTTGTCATGAAGACCTATGCTTTGCTAATTGTGAACTCCATCAGCTTTGCCTACCAGAAAGGCAATTGGTCCAAGCTAAGAAACTTAAAACACAAACATCATTAAAAATGGCATTTGTATCTTCCACTGATATTTGCACAGCACTTTATATATTTTTTGGATGGGGAAAGGTGGGGCAATTGGGGTTAAGTGACTTGCCCAAGGTCACACAGCTAGTAAGTATGTCAAGTGTCTGAGGCCAGATTTGAACACAGGTCCTCCCGACTCCAGGGTCGGTGCTCTACTCACTGTGCCACCTAGCTACCCCACTTTATGTATTTTTTGAGCCTCAAAAGAAACTGCCTATGAAGTAGATGAGACAACTGTTGCTGTTCCTCCCACAACTGATGGGGAAACTGAGGCTCAAAAAAGTTAAGTGAGTTTGTTGAGTGTCACACAGCTATTAGGGATAGAATTTGAACCCAGGTCTTTTTAACTATAGGTTCAACCTTCTATCCATTATACCAGAATGCTTCTCAATAAAGGAGTAGAAAGCACCCACTCTACCATAGATTCCGTTTTGTTGTGGGTCAACATCTAGTCTTCGGTCTGGCCCTTTCCACACATGTAATATTATCACTACACTCTAACCAGCACGTGGCCACCTCAACACTAACATTTGATGGAATCCTTTGGAATTACCACAAATCGAAGATATCTTCTCAATATGGCTCTTCCTTAAAAATGGAATTTTCTTTAAAAAAAAAGGTAGACTCATAATTAAAACAGACGAGTTAGATGGGGAAGAAGGATAGTAATCGCTTGTAGTGGGATAGCCACTGAACTCAGAGTCAGGTGACCTAGGTATGAGTCCTGGTTCCAATAAAAGGCAATCCCCTTGAAGGCAGGGATGGTTTCATTTTGTCTTTGTACCCTTGGGATGTAGTACAGCAAACAGATACATAATGACAGCACAGTAAATGATGGCCTAGTGGCTAATATGGAAATATGTTTGGCATGACTTCATATGTATAATTGACATCATACTGCTTTCCTTCTCAATGGGCAGGGGAGAGGCTGGAGGGACAAGATAGTTTGGAACTCAAAATTTTAAAAAAATGAATGCTAAAATAAATAAAGGATAATTATATAAATATAAATAAATGCTGATCATTTATTTATGATCAATTGACAGTAGCGAACTGAGGGAATTTGGGTCAGTCATTTACACTCTGTCAGTCTCAACCTCCTCATGTATAAAATGGAGATCAGATCCATATTGCATCCTTCCCATGGTTCACCTAATTAGAGGATGAAATCTCAGGCTAAGGAGGCTATGGCCTGAGTTTAAGTCAAGTCTACAAACATTACAAGCGGGTTACTGTGTCTGCTCAGGATTAAGTGTGTAGAACGTGCAATAGCCAAGATTGGAACCCAGGTGTTTTGACCTAAAATTAAATTCCCCCTTATCTGCCTCTCCAAGTGCCCACAGAGAATTGCAAGAATTGATCCTGCTCTCCCACAAATTAAGCTTTCCCCCTTCTGTCTGCATCTCAAAGTGTCCACAGAGAATTGCGAGAATCCATCCTGCTACTTTTCACATTGAGGCAAGTACTCATAAGATCACAGATTTAGAGCAAGAGGCTTCTCCAGGGTCTTCTAGGCCAAACTCTCATTTTATAGATCAGGAAACTGAGACCAATAGAAGGGAAGTGATGTGCCCAAGGTCACAGTTAGCAATTTGAAGTTGGGTCCTCTGACTTTAAACTCAGCATGATTCCCTGGCACAGTGCTGTTGCCATTATTTGAGCTGAATTCCTTAGGAGAAAAGTGTTCTGGAAATTATAAAGCCATATAGAAACATCCACTATTATCATAGAAGTCATTCTATAGCAAAAAATTCCCATGATAATGTGATCTGTTTCTCCTTGGTCTTCAGGGAAATCCCAATTTACTAAGCTTAGCCATTGGGACAGGCCCATATTGAAAAGGTCAAAATGCACCCCCAGCTTCAAAAGCCACTCGAAAACACTGAGTAGTTCAGTAAAGAAATGAATATTTAATCAGGAGTTAAAACAAAACACCCAGTGCCACCTACATCTCAGCTTTCTATAGAGAAAACAAAGCAGGGAGCCCTAGTTCCTAGGCTCTGCTATGCCACAAACTCCAAGTCCACGGGACCAATGAAATCATCTGCTTTCTGAAGTTGGAAGCAGACTTTGAGGCCCGACAAGGCTCTGATCCACTGATTTGCACATGGGAAGAGTCACCAGATGACAGGAAAGTCTACATGTTAGCAGAGAAGGCTTAGAAATACTCATTCGGGAATTCATCCAGCTCTGTTCTGAAAAAAACACGGGAGACTAATATAAGTTACCCGTTTTAGCGCGAAATGTAGGCTGTCGAATATAAACACAGGTTCTCAAAAACAAATGGCTAGAGAATGATGTGTAATTGTAATGACCTATCTTGGCTCTGGAGAAGAGAGGGGGAGACAGACACACACAGGCAGACAGAAATAGAGATGGGAGGGGAGGGAAAGGTGAGAGAGACAGACAGACAGACAGAAATAGAGATGGGGGGAAGGTGAGAGAGAGAGAGAGAGAGAGAGAGAGAGAGAGAGAGAGAGAGAGAGAAAGAGAGAGAGAGAGAGACAAAGAGAGACAGAGACAGATAGAGAATGAAAGAGACAGAGACAAAGAGAGAGGGAGCCTGGCTGGGTAGATGGATGGATGAATAGACAGAACATTTATTAAGCACTTACTACATACCAAGCACTGAGACAAAAACAAAATGTATCTCCCTCCTTACCTTGGACAGGTATGGGACTACATGTTCAAAATGTCTCGTTCCCTGGTGGAGATAATCCTGTGCTGATTGGTTTTATTTAACCTTTTTTTTATATGAGGGAAAGCCAATTTGGTTGATTGAATACTCAGAAATAATTATATAAAAAACAAAAGGGATCAATAAAACTTAAAGAAGAAATCATTCAAAGTAGGATAATATATGTCCTAGAAAAAAATATAAGGGTGAGGTTAAAAGACATCATTGGTTTTTCTATTTAATTTTATTTACATCTTTTGTAATTATATGAAAATGGGTGCCACTAAAAAAAAAGACACTAAAACCTCTGATTTTGACCCGAGGTCCCCAAATATTGGAATCAATGAAATATTCAAGAAAGTTCAACAAGTTAAGTAAAATACTGCATTCCTGAAAGATAAACACACACACACTAGGTTCTGAGTATGATGAAGTATTCACTGAGCTAGGGTACTCTTAGCCATCAGTCTGCATACAAGTTTGCATACAAGTCACCCTTGGATTATATGTAATTTACTATAGGAAGGGGACAAGTATAAAATGTTTTTAAAACTTGGCAAGTATAAAACCCACATACAATTCAAGCCTGAACAACTCAACTAACAGTTCACATCCCCAATGTACAATGCATTATATTTCACCAGAAAAACCTTGTGACATCAGTATCAACCAATCAGGAAGCATTTATTAAGCCTTTACTACAGGCCAGGTTCTGTGCTAAGCACCAGAGATACAAAGACAAGGCAAAAGCAGTGCTTGCCTGAAATGAGCTTTTTTGGTGGGGACGGGGAGACAGGGGTAGACTTCATCTCCATATGTCACCCAGGCTGGAAGTTCAGTCACCATCCAGAGGATGATCCCACTGCTGATCAGCATGGAAGCTTTGCCCTTGCTCCCTTTCTGACCTAGACTGATTCATATCTCTTTAGGTAGTTTGGTGATCCCCACTCTGGGGACTGACCATATATATTGGTATTGGACTTAGTGTAGACTTAGTCTGCTGCAGCTCAGAATTCCCAAACTCAAGAAATCCAGCAGCCCCATATTCCTGAGTAGCAGAGATTACAGACATACACCACCATATCTGGAGAAGCACACGTTTTATGTATGTGCTATATACATGTTGGGGGAGCCAACATGGACATAAATAGGTACATACAAGACCCCCACAGATTAGATAGAAATTGACCATAGAGAAGATAACAGGAGCATCATTCCCATTTTACAGATGGAGAAACTAAGATTCCAAGAAACTATTTGTGGAAGGAAAATCCCTGACTGAATCTAGAAGGCATACTGAATAGCTAGTTCAAGTCAAGATCTGGCTTCCCCTCCCACTGCTGTCACATACTGGAGGTGTGGGAATGTATAAGTCATTTAACTTTTCTCTACCACAATTTCCTCATCTGTAAAATAAGAAAAGCTTGACTTAGAAGAGATCCCTAAGGTACCTTTAAACTCTAAATCTGTGAACCTATTTTATTGAAAGACCCAGGTTTGAATCCTGACTTAGACCCTTATCGGCTAAATGACCATGAATAAGTCATTGGTTTATTTATCTAGAAAATGAGGGTCATCACATCTGCACTGCCTGTCTCCCAAAGGTTGTTACGAATCAATATATAGTCCAAATACATAAGCTATACAAATATGGGTCCCCAGAATCACAGAATTTTGGGGTTAGAATGAGCCTCTTGGCCATCTAGTCCAACTACATACCTGAACAAAAATGCCATCCCCAAAAAGAGATCTCTAGTCTTTGCTTATTATTATTATCATCACCCATGTGATCCTGAATAAACTTTCACACTCTTGGGTTTCATCTTCTGGAAACTGAGGCAATTGTACCAGAAGATCTCTAGGGTCCCTTCAAGTTTTAAATCTATGACTTGATCAAGATGACATGGCCGGGCCTACATCTAAGATAGCACGTGAACCCAAGTCTGCTGACTCTAAGTCCCTGATCTTTCTACTAGACTCTACAACATCTCAATTTACAGAGAAAATACTTTTCCTACCTCTCCTAAAACTATTCTCCCCTCCCATGACCTACGTTCCAGCCAAAATGGACTTGCTAATCTCCTACCTCTGTGCCTTTGCAAAGGCTGTGCCATGTATGCTCCCCCTCCTCACCTATTCCTCTTGCAATTCCTAGCTAGCTAGCTCCCTTCAAGACTCAGCTGAAGTGGTTCCTTCTGTAGGAGCTCTTTCCTTGTGCCTTTCCTTCATTGCTTTGTATATGTGTTTATTTATCAGTACACATGTGATTTCTGCCCAGTAGAATGGAAGAGCCTTGAGGGAAGGTTCTGTTTTTGTTAGACCCCTAGTACCTAGAACAGTGTCTAGAATACAGTGGGTACCTAGAAAATATTTAGTGAATCAAGTTCACCTCTTCTATAGCTCAAGATTGGGCTAAAAACTTTTCTCTATGAAGTTGGAGTTCCATTCCCAAAGGTACAGTGAGAGTACTGGATTAGGGAGAGAACCCTAAATTATGCAGGGCCCTTCTGGGATATTCAAATTATTTCACTGGCTTCTATTTTTACATTTTCTTTTTTTAAAATGTAGTTTCTGGCTTTCCAAGTTTGGTATAGTGGAAGTTTAGAGTCAGTGGAACTGAGTTCAAAAGCCATCTTCTGCTGTTTAATATCTGCGACAAAGAATAAATCATCTAGCCTCCCTGGCCTCAATTTACTGGTCTGTAAAATGAGGAAGTTAGACCAGACAGCCTCTAAGGTCTCTTCTAGCTTTGTCTCTGATCCCATGAACAATCCCTGCTTCCCCTGTCCATCATTCTCCCTCTTCCCTCCACTAACGTTTTTCGTTTGAGCTTCATTAAGAGAGCTCTGTCATGGTTTGTCCTGCCCTTTGTCCATGATGGCCCTGTTTGTTTATAAAGTGGTCTGTTCTTCCTATAGAATATGGGACCTCGAGTAAAATCCATTAATGGCTGGAAGCCTCATTTTCATTCCACACCTGACAAACCAAACACCTCATAAAGGCAGCTGGGTAAGTAACTGGCTCTACTTTTGCGTCTGTCTGGATTTTTCTTAACAAGCTTTTTTTTTTAAAGCAATATCAGCTGAAAGCAATAGGCTCCAGTTGTATTTCTCTCTCTCTCTCACACACATACACACACACAGAGTTCATAATTGTGGCCTGATGAGATCGTCCTGAAAGGCAGGCTCAGGATGGAAAGTTAATTTTTTACTCAAATGGGGATACAGATCACTAATACAGACCAGAGCTGGATTGCAAACATTCTCTCAGCAAAATAAAATAAAAGGCTTTGCAGAATTAATGGGATCTGACTCAAACCAATCTGGGGGTGGGGGAGAATACAACTTCCCCCAAACCAGTTACCAACTTGACCCCCACCCCCATCTTTTGTCCATAGAAATGAACATACTCTTTCCTTAAGGAAATATTTAAAAACGGCCCCCCCTTACCCCTCTCCAAAGCGCAGAACTTATGGTAACAGATAATTAACAACAAATGACAAACCATCTAGGTAGTAAAGGTCTCTGGGTCCAGTTGCCAAAATGATGGTATCAGATTCCAAGATAAACAAAGACGTGTGCCGCATGCCATTAACACTAGGGCAGGGTCAGGATGGAGGGATGTAAAGCCGTTCTCCAAACACCATCACAGGTCACAATGGGGGAAAACAGCTTCCCAGTGCCATGTTATTTCCAGTCAAGACTCAGCTCAACTGCTACCTTCTGCACAAGGCCTTTCTTGATTCCTCCACCTCCTTGTAGTCTTTATTGCTATCCCTTCTCATGACCCTAACTCAAAACTACTTTGTAAACATGCCATATCTTTTTAACTCTGTATAAGTAGATTTTAACACCACGAAGATGTAAGCTCTTTGAGGACAGGGCCTGTTTCATTTTTTTGTCTTTTCGTCCCCAGATACTAGTACCGTGCTTGACACATAGTAAGCACATAATAAATGCTCGTTGAACACTAAGTGCTTAATAAATGTTTGTTGAATGGATTCCATGAAATCTCCCGGGGGAGCTCCCAAACTCAGATTTTTGTTACAGATCCAGGATGCCTTCTTCTAAGGATCTGGATTCCTTGAAAGATCTTTGAGAGAGAGAGACAGACAGACAGAGAGACAGAGAGAGAGAGACAGACAGACAGAGAGACAGAGACAGAGACAGAGAGAGAGACAGAGTCAAAGAGACAGACAGAGACAGAGAGAGACTGAGTGGGCCAGGGAGACAGGGGGCCAGACAGAGACAGAGAGATAGAGGAGAGAGAGACAATCTGTATCCAATAGAGTAAGAAAGCTCACATAGAAAGCTAGATTGATCCTCTAAACACCACATTTGACCTGATTGTTGGTGTTAAGTTGTTGTGCAGAGAGACACACAGAAAGACACTAGGTATTTTCAAAATGATGTATTCTGTGTACTCAGAAGTAATTTACTGACTCTCCTGGTCTCCATGACTAAAGTCAATTCCAACACCAGGGACACTTTAAATATAGGAATTATAAAATTTTCAGCTTATGAACACATCCAATAAGATCTTCCTCGTGAATTTACACTCCCTTATCCTCTTCCCACAGTCTCCACAATATACTTAAGTTCGACTCCCAGGGAACTCTTCTACAAGAATAGATTGGGGAGAATTTTTCTTCAAGAGTCATTCCTGTAGAGTACATATACACTGTTACCTGGGACAGTGGAGAGTTACTGCTGCAAGGAAACTACTCCACTCTCTTTCTTTGGTATCTTTTGAGTAGATGTTAGACCTAGCAAAACGGTAGGGGGAAACAGTAAAAACCTAAGATATAAATATGCCTTACCAAATACCTCTATCAACTAGTGAAATGCTTCCTTTTTAAGGAAATTAATGTAGGATCATAGATTCAGAGCTGGAAAAAGATAGCCAAAGACACACTACTGCTAGGTGGTACAGTGAAAAAACGAGAAAGTCAGGAGTCAGGAAGACCTAACCTATGAAACTTCTGATCTCAGACACTTCCTGGCTGTGTGGCCCCGGGCAATTCAACAGTTAGTCTCTGTTTGCCCCAGTTTCCTCAATGTAAAATGGAAACAGCATCTACCTTACAGCTTTGTTGTGAGGTAATGTGTGATAAGCATTTAGCACAGTCCCTGGCACACATTAGGCACCATATAAATGCTTATTCCCTCCCTCCCTCATTTTACAGACAAGAATCTGAGGCTCATACAAGGTTATATATAGATAGGGCAATACTAACTAGACATTAAAGAGAGGTTACTTAGCAAAGACACTCTTTTCTCTAGCTTCCTTCCAAAACATGTGTGTTCACAGAATACTTTTAGCTAAGCATGAAGTGAGAATGGAAGGTTAGAAATATTTCTGGTCTCTGTAATTTATTTTTATTATTTTTATGAAATAGCTAGAATTTACATAAAGTTTGTAAAATGCTTTACATGTGTATTTCATTGAGGCAGTAAGTCAATCAATATGAAAACTGAAATTGCCAACAGGGTATCCCAAAACAGCTTCACTTCCTCATCTAGGCCAAGAGAATCCTTCCCAGCACTAGAATTTTAGACCTGGAAGAAACTGTAGAATCTAGAGCATCAAGTCTCAAAGTGTGATCCATGGACTGTTGGGGGTACCCAAGACCCTTTCAGGGGATCCACCAGGTTGTAACTATTTTCATAATAATACCAAGGTATTATTTGCCTACTAAAATACTCCTCCCTTTTCAAATTACGTGTCTGCATGAGACCAGATTTTCTTCATATATTTTGACTAAAACAATATATCACAACCAATTGAATTCAGAAGCAAACGTTAAGAATCTATTAAGCCGGACTTTACAGAAATTTGCCAAAAATAAATAAAACAATGCCTCTCCTAATTTTTTTGTTTTGGAAAACACAGTTTTTAAATAAAATGTGATTTATGTTGATTTGCTATTATTTTAAACGAGCTAATAAATATTTAAAATTATCAGCTTTAATGTCTAATTTGGCTGAGATATTGGTAGATCTAATGTACATAAACAAAAGTTCATCAGGTTCCAAATAATTTTTAAAGGGATCCTAAGAGCAAAAGATTTGAGAACTTTCTCTAGAGAATTCCACCTCAAAGACACATTCAAGATTTATTAAAAGTTCAGCCGACCAGAGACCTCTGACCTCTGATTGAGAGAAAACCACTAAACAAAGGAGAAATTTTGAGAGGGGTTTGATTCATTCTGATTCACTGAACACCTTCATATCTGGTACTTGAAGCATAGGTATTTGCTTTTATCCTAGCCATCTCAGCAGCAGCAGCACCATCATAATCACCACCACCACCATCATCATCGTCATCACCATTGTTATTATTATTATGAGCTCTATGATTTATTCCAAAATTTTGCAAATGTTATCAAGCACATAGTTTTTGTTTTGAGGTTACTTTTTTTGTTACTCTTGTTGCTATTTTTTATTGTAAACAATAAAAGCATATTTATTTGCATGTTTCTACTCTGCTACTAGATACAAGTAGAAAATAAAATCTTTAGAGAAAAAAAAAGCACAAATGAATACGATAATCCAAATGATACCACAGACAGCAGGTATACCAAAACTTTATTTCTGCAACCTTGGTGTTTCGACCTGGACCCAGCTACCAAGCATTTTACAACATGGCAAACATTCCTCCCCACAAAAATATGGGTGAGCTTTTCAGGAGCATTATGGGAAACCAAACCCAAACTGGTAGCATACCAATCTAACTGATAAAGATGGAGAGATACAGGATAGACAGAAGAAAAATTATGCTCAAAAGAAATGCTCACTAATACAATGATCTCCTAAATCTAGAGGGAAGGGAAGAGCCAGGTTCTTCCACTGTTGATATAGAAAAGCAGCTAGACTACCCCAGTAAAAAGTTGGCCTTGAAGTTAGGAAGCCTTGGGTTCAAGTCTAATACACATATACTGGCTGGCCATGTGACCCTAGGCAAGACATTCAATATCAGTGACCCCGGGAGCTGTGTACATTAGAAATTACAGATGACTCATCCACCTGTATCTGTGGAAGGAATTCCCACACCAATGAAATTAGAAATCTAAATAACAACAAACAAAAAAGAAAACATACACAATTTTTAAATTGGAACTCACTACCTGTGACACAGACACTTTGAGAAATTGTTGGGTTTTGTTTGTTCCTAAACCATCTTTCCAGAGATGATATTCTAGCTCTGAAAAACTAAAATCTAAAATTAGCATCTCCACAGTACACCCTCTATTGTGTGACTGATTTGGCTGGCTTCAACAGTTGCCTATTACGATTAAGATGTTCTGACCCAAAGACTAAAAAATCATAACAAAATATACTTGGGAGAGTAGGACACGGCAACTCGACTGTTCTTTTCTGAATTTAGGGAGAGAGACACCTTCAGGGTCTATCTACATATGTCAACCATGCTTGTCTTGATAACAGAGATGGAGGAATATGGCACAGCAGGAAGAAAGCTGAATCTGTTTTCTGAGGATGCATGTTCAAATCTGGTCTCTGCTCTGTAATTTATGCCTCGGGCAACCATGGCCAAGTGATTTCACATCTCTGGGCCTCAGTTTTTAACTCATGTGAAAAACAAGAGGATTGGATGGATTACCTCTGAGGTCCCTTCCAACACTTGATCTACCATGCTTTGAATATGAAATCCAAGAGCTCTGGACTTGGAGTCAGAAGGACCTGGGATCAAATCCTCCCTCAGACACATACTGGCTGTGTGACCTTGATCAAATTCCTTAACTCTTCTCAGCATCAATTTCCTCAATTATAAAAATGTGAGGGTTAAATGAGATAACGTACATAAAATGCTTTGACAGCCTTAAAGTTTCATAGCGATATGAGCTACAGTCATTTATTGAATAATCACAGAATTTATTCCTATGTTCTCCCGATTCCAATGTTCCTTGATCAAGTATTTATTTAAGCTCTCACTACGTGTCAGGACAGCCAGACAGCCAAACAAAAATGGTGCGTCCTGTTACGTAACAAAGCCAGACCTTGAAATGCAAATCCAAAAGACTCCAGTTGGGGGACTGCAGGGGAGAGGGGCCTAATTTTGGTGGTGCTTTAAAAAATGCTGGAACACAAACAAAGAAATCCACAGTAAAGGAACAAAGTCAGTTCTGAAACAAAGTCTGACTGTCGCGGACCACAAGGCGTTTCCCCAATGGAGCAAACAGGGAAATAGAAGGAAAAATAGAAAAAATGTCCTATATTTATGAATGAATGAATCCAAGCTAAAAGGGGACATTGAACATCTACAAGATGAATAAGAGATTGGAAACATTAAGGAGAAAATTATAGCCATGCTAATGCTTAGCGCAAAAATAAATTGTAGTGGTAAACACAAGCCATAGCAGCTCACCAGCAACAGAGTTGAATACATGTAGAGTGCTCTGAAAAGAACCAATGGTACCCAGCCCAAGACCTCTCAGAAGGAATTTCCAGGTTCTTCATAAAATGCTATTTTTCAGAGTTCCAGACTGCTGATTACCATACCACCCCGCCCTTATGTATTGATAGTAACTTCCCAGACTACAGCTGATATGAGTTAATTCTCTGCTCGCAATCACCATTGCCATCTCCATGATCTCCCAATACTCCCACCATATTTTAATTTTGTTTTCAACATTGCGGCAGCTAGGTGGCACAGTGGATGGAGAGCTAGACTTGTAGTCAAGAAGACCGGAGTTTGAATCCTTCCTCAGCCACTTAATAGCAGTGTAACCCTCATCTTCACTTAACTTCTGTCTGCTTCAGTTTCCTCATCTGTAAACTGAAGATGGTAATAGTACCTAATCACAGGGTTGTTGTAAGAATGAAATGAGATTTTGTAAAGCACTTTGAAAAACTTGAAGAGCTCTATAAATATAAGGCATTATTATTATTTTCAGTGCTGTTTTTGCTTCCACGAGGTTAACTGAAGAGAGGACAGGAGTGAGGTTTACCCAAGACAGATAAGCTTTGATCTCCTTCATTGGAGGGAATACCCACACATATCCATGAGATCAGTGGTACTCTGGAGTTTGAGAGTCTTTTTTTGGTTCACAGAGAGACCAAAAGAGGAAAAAGAGATGATTCAGATTCTCAATTGGCATCCTTGGGTGTCTTTTTTATCCTTGAGATCTTATATAACGGAGAAGAAAAGTCCAGACCTGAGAATACAAGAGATCCCCAAACTGGACAGTGAAATGTCTTGTTTTTAAGGAAATGGAAAGATATTTTAAAGGTTGTTGAGTGTTGACCCATCATTTCTGATTTGATTTGTAGACTCAGAAATGAAAAGGATCTTTGATAACATCTAGTCTTACTTTCTCATCACAAAATGCCATAAGTGAAGCAGAAGGCGGTTTCAGGAATTGTCTAAATTTAACACTAATCTAACACAGCCAGTCAATAGCTGAACTTGGACTAGAACCCACACCTCGATTTCCAGTTCATCATACCACCAAGCCGAGCAGGGCCATTTGCCAGAACTCTGTAGACATGAGAGTGACTTCCCCAACACTTTCAAGGTAGACTTCCCACCATCCCCCAACAATGATAAGAAATGTCAATCTCTTTTCTGAAATTAGTGTCACACGGCTACAGAACTAAGAGTTTTCTCTAAAGTTTCCTGTTTTGGTGCCGATTTCCTTCTAATGGTGAAGTACATTTGGACACCCCCTGGGGATATGGCTTAAAAGGCTGCACTGGGTGGCAATTCAAGTATATGTATATACAAAATATACACCTCAACATATAATATGTACACATATATACATATTTGTGTTTTATATATATATATATATGTATATTATACAAAATATATATATATAATATGGACTTGCATACATGGTAAATGTGTGTATACATAACATAGATATGTATGTGAATATGTTTTTATATCTATTTAATATAGATATATGTGAATATATTTTAGTCTAGACCTACTGGTTTCATTGGTTTAATGAGTTCAAGGTATGGAAAATTTCTTCCACAAATGCAGTTTATCTATTCCTTTTGGTCTTAATTTACCTGGACACTGGGAAAGTTAAGTGACTTACTCAGAATCACACAGTCAGTAAGTGTCAGCTGTTGTATTTGAAACTAGGTCTTCAAGATTCCCAGGTCAGTCCTGTCATCCGCTACACCTATGCTTTAGAGATTAATAATGTTAACTTTTTATGGAGTGCTTGCTTCTTGGTTTCCAAAAGTACTTTCCTCAGGGCTCTGCACAATAACAAGTATTATCCCCATTTTAAAGATGAGGAAACTGGGACTTGGAGAGGTTAAGATTTACCCCAAATCACATGACTAGAAAATGTCAGATCTAGGATTTGAAGCCAAGTCTCCCCTGACTCTAGGTCTAGAAAGCTTCTCAGGATACAACACTGTCTCCCTTAATTAGATGAATCTCTGAGAAAGTTGAGGTTTCACACAATCAAGTAAATTCGTGTATGTAATCTACTTCCTGCACACCCTAAGAAATCTGGAAACACTATGAGGTCTAACAATCTGATATTTTTTTCTGAGAAAACAAGGTAATAGCTCTATTGTTAGTTTTCTCATGGGGAAGGCCAGACAGAACCAGGAGAACATTGTACACAGTAACAGCAACATTGTGCAATGACCAACTTTGATAGACTTAGATCTTCTCAGCAATGCAGTGATTTAAGACAATTCCAACAGACTCACAATGGAAAAAGCTACGCATATCCAAAAAAAGACCTATGGAGTCTGAATGCAGAGAAAAGCACACTATTTTCTCTTTCCCCCCTTTCTCATGGTTTCCTCCTTTCATTCTGATTCTTCTTTCACAACATGATTAATGTGGAAATATGTTTAATATGGATGTACATGTACAGCCTATATCAGATTGCATGCCATGTTGGGGGGGAGGGGAAGGAGGGGGAAAATTTAGAACTCAAAATCTTATAAAAGTGAATGTTGGAAACTAAAAATAAATTAATTAACTTAAAAAGAGGAAGGCTAGAATACTCCAAAAGAACCATATTCCAAACAATTTCTCAATAGCCCAATAATCACTAATTCCACAGAGTAGTTTGCTATTTCTGTATGTCAAATACCAAATGACATCTTAAGACATTTTAAGATAAGCTCTCTCCACCATGAAATGGGTAACAAGAGTAACAATAACTCTTCTCACTGTGCCATTCATTTAGAAGACTCTAGGAAAACCACAAGGGTTGGACCCAAAGCAGTTAAGAGCAAGAGGGGGAGGAATGGGTGCTCCAGGGAGCTAGGCAAAAAATGGGTGGGTTACAACTATGGCTGCTGATAGTACGGCCACATCTAGGGAGAAAGATGCATCCTACACCTTGGCGTGGTCGTTCGTTCCTCCCTTCTACGTAGTTTTCATTTTTTCTTTAGGTGAGTAAGAGATTGTTGAAGGAGGAGGAGGAGGAGGAGAAGAAGGAGGAGGAGGAAGAGGAAGATGGAGAGGAGGAGGAAGAAGGAGAAGAAGAACAAAAGAAGGAAGATGAGGAGAAGTAGTAGTAGTAGTAGTAGTAGTAGTAGTAGTAGTAGTAGTAGTAGTAGTCGTAGCATAGTAGTAGTAGAAGAAGAAGGAGAAGAAGGAGGAGGAGGAAGAGGAGGAGAAGAAGAAGAAGAAAAAGAAGGAGGAGGAGGAGGAGGACAAGAAAAAGGACAAGAAGAAGAAGACTTTCTCAAGCAAAAATCACAGAGCTTCTAGCCCAGCCCTCATCTTAATCTGTTTTGTGGACTAGTAAGCATTCTTCTCGGAATTAGCAGAATGAAGCACACTAATACATAGAAACATCTTTGCCCAGGTGAGCCAATAATTCTCTTTTGAAGTCAGAGTCAAAGCCTGGGGGAGATGTTTCCAGATACCAGTGGACTGTTGGGGAGGGAAAAGAGGTTATGAAAGGCATTGAGACCTAGCTCCATTCCTGTTGCCGTCGTAGTTATTCTTAGAACTCTTAACTATTTCTCCAGACATAAAGTATGGAGAGCTGAAGCATCCGAAATATTCCACGGAAAATGAGATGCTTCTGTTTTATAGATTTAGAGCTAGAAAGGACCATGGAGGTCATCTGGTCCAACCTATTCATTTTATAGATGAGGAAAATGAAAACCAGAGAAGTAGACTGTTTTGCCCAAGGTCTCACAATTAGGAAGCTGTAGAGCAGATAGTCAGGGGTAGCTAGGTGGTGCAGAGGATAGACTTCCAGGCCTGATGTCAGAAAGACTCATCTTCCTGAGTCTAAATCTGGCTTTGGGCATTTACTAGCTATGTGACACCAGGCAAGTCACTAAACCCTGTTTGCCTCGGTTTCCTCATCTATAAAATAAACTGGAGAAGGAGATGGCAAACCACTCCAGTGTCTCTGCCAAGAAAACCCCAAATGGGGTCACAAAGAGTCAGACAAAACTGAAAATGACTCAATAACAACAACAAAGAGCAGATATTCAAAACCAGAACCTTTGACTTCAGAGGCTAGTAAAACTCCATTGTAACAAAAGAATATAATTGAAATATTGAGTTCTTAGCAAATACAATATTTGCCATTTCCAAAAACTAAAATCAACACTCTTGATCAGGCATTTAATTCATAGGAACACAATTAAGAAAAAGAGAGATCTAAATTCTTAGGGAAACTCAATCAATCCTTTAGTAGCAATATATAGCCATGGACCTTGTCTCAATGGCATAAAGATACAGACCACTCCAAATGAAAACCTCTCCTGTTACTTCCTTCTGAATGCATAATCAAACAACCAGCTAATATCTATGGAACATTAATGACATTCCCAGAAATACAGCTTCTGATCCAAAGACAGGGCAGTAACCAGAAATCTTTGTATATGTGGATGGGAGAAAGGCAGGGTTTGGCTCTCAGCACTCCATGAGGTTTCTACATTATTGTAGGATAGTCCGCTTTTTGAAGGAGGGTCAGAAATGTGGACACTATTAGGTTTGTAGGTGGCTACAGGAGAAGAAACAAGTTCCCCAGGATGGTGATCTTCACATTTTCTCAATTTCCCTGCCCTGAGACAAAGCCTTGTAGCTCTGCCCAAGTTATAACTGCCCAAGAGAACTTAAAATGGAGAAGTCAAAATATATTCTAGGATGAAATATAGTTAACTAACAAATACAATTTGCTGTTTGTGTGTCAAATGAATGGTATAAGAGATCAAAGAGAAAAAATGTAGAGTGGGATGAGATGGTCAGGGAATGCTTTCTGAGGCATATTAACTGGGATGGGCCGTGATCAGGGCTAGGAATTTGGTAGGCCAAGAGAAAAAGAAGAGAGGAGATTGGAACTACATAGAGTAGTGTGAAGGAATGCTCAGATCTGGAAATTCACAGAGAATACTGAAGAACTCAATATGGTAGAAGCTGAGGAAACATTTGGGAGACTTAGAAGAAAGCCCTGAATGCCAACCTTAGAAGTTCATTATGATATGATGTTTCAAGCAGTCAACAACTATATTATTGTTATTTGCAATAGATTACACTGTATCTCAGAATATGCTTATTGCTTTTACCAATCACAACTGAGGCTGCAGATGCTTACTAGTTTGTGACCCTGGGCAAGTCACTTAACCTTGTTTGTCTCAATTTCCTCATCTGTAAAATGAGCTGGAGAAGGAAATGGCAAACCACTCCTGTATGTCTAACAAGAAAACCCCAAATGCGGTTGCTAAGAATCCGACACAACCGAAATGAATGAATGAACAACAAAATTACCTACTGTTAAGAAGGATATTTACTGTATCTGTAATTTTATTAGCACAAGGAACTTCCAAGTCAAAAAGCTCCCTTTAACAATGCAGATTGGCACCTTTTCTACTACTCAGAAAACATTAATAGGCTAAGTGACTTGCACAAGGTCACACAGCCAGCACATACCAGTTGCAGGATTTGAACCTAGGACTCATCTGACTTTGAAGCTGGCTATCTACTACATACACCTCTTGCCTCTCATATTATTTGAGGAAGGACAAACAAATGGGAATCCTCAGGTCCCAAGGTTTCATTCAGTTTCCACAGGCTAGTTTCTAAGACCTTTACCCAATTTCCTCATGCCTTAACATCCCTGACTGGGACTAGAGCCAACAAAGTTCTTGGCTATTTTTGAATGAAGGGTACCAAATCTGTGCAAAACAGAGCTCTAATAAAACCCAAATTCTGACTTCTACACACTGTTATACCAAACACTAGAGGAAAAATGAATGACTTTGAAAAGTACAACATGGTCCTCTAATCATATTGAAGAGATCATGTAGTCCTACTCACTCATTTTACAGATGAGGAAAAGATGCCCAGACAGGTGAAATTACTTATCCAATGTCACACAGATAATAAGTGAAAGAGCTGGGAGTTGCTCCTACAGCTCCTGTCTCTTGCCCAGTGCCCTTTCCACAAACCCACTAGAATATTTATATCTTATTTAGGAAAAAAACCACCTAATCAATCAACAGGTAAGTTTGGCCAACCAGAACATTTTCCTACCAAAGGTATGAATTAAGCTATTTTCAAAAACCACTTAAAAAAACACTTCTAAGTTAAAGAGACCCAAAATATTTCAAAATACACAGTTCTTGGGGAAGGTTTTAATTGCAATCTTTCTTTGCAAGGATTTTGCATGTGCCTGCTCTTTTAGTCTCCTTGCTCTGCAGACATCTCATCACAGGTAATGGTGTCGGCTATGGAGATTATGCCCACAAAGCAAAATCTTGGTATTCACACCAACTCTCCAGGGTCACGGGAAACACCTTTTTTATTTTCTTAGCGTGTAAAAGCTTAAAGGGTTTTTTTAAAAAAAAAAAAAAACCTTTTTTGTTTAAAGGCCAAGAAAAGCAAAGACTAAAGAAAAAGCTCAGGACTTAGAACAGCCCCAAGTTTGATTCTACCCAGGGTGGCCCAGCAGACAAGCAACTTTCTAACCTCTCTGATCTTGGCCATACAACCATCTTCGAAGAGTTCACTCCAACTTTCAATCATTCACATCAGATGCTGGGAAGGGTCTGACACAGTGGACATGAGGCCTTGAATAAACAACAGGGAAAATGACCAGCCGCCCCACTCTGATGGAAGCTCCGAACAGCTGACCAGGATTCTGGAAGAGTTTAACTAAAACACAAGTACACTACTAGGGGGCTTAAGGATGCCAGGGTTTGAAATGACTCCTGGCTCCGTTAGTCTCCAAGCCTGGGTCTCCCACATTACTTTAAGGGTGTGAGGAAAAAGGAGGGGTCCGAGGGAAGAGTAGTGTTTCTTAAGACTAGCTGTTCCAGAATTCCTAATCCTTTGTCCCCTTTATTGTTAGTGGAAAGGGGCAGGCCAGCACACTTTCTACTCACCAAAGGAAAGACAATGGATTCAGTAATCACTGGACAATTAGTTCCAATTAGGCCTATTTCACAGCTGAATGTAAAGGGGTGGGGGTGGGGGGCAGGAGAGAAAGGAGAGTCAAGACTGTTTAAACGTTAAAGAAATATGCTAGTGGGGGGGAAGCAGAAGCTTACACATTACTGTGGAGATAAACCTCCAGTCTTAGCTCCAACACTGAGGAGTTGTGTGACCCTGGACAAGTCACCTAATCTCTCCTTCGTCTGCCTAAGTACCTTATAATACTCCCCAGGGATGCTCTGAGGCTTAGATAAGATAATACATGGGAAAGGACATTGGAGGAAAAAAAAAGTGAGTAGTTGAAGTTATCGATAGCCAATCTGTTTTGCCTTATCTCCCTGGAAGAATTCCCTAATTCTCCCCCGCCCCGCCCTGCCCGGGAAAGTTCTGTTATTCGCTGAGGTTTTTTTTTTTTAATTGCTTTCTTTCCTTGAAAAAATTTTTTTAAAAGAATATGAGAAATACTTACATATGTACATGTGGAGGCTGGAACCTGCTCTGGTTGATGTTGTAGTGAGTGAAAGCCTGGGTTGGGTTCGAGCTGTACTCATCCACAGTGATGGTAACTTTGCCCTGAGAAGGGATCCCATGTGCCATCCTTCCTCCTTATAGGCATGAGCAATTCACAACTTTCCGAAGCAAAGGATGGGAGCAGGCATTGTGTGTTTCAGCCAAAGATGGGACCCGAGGAGCGACTTACTCATCAAGGCCGTGAATTTCTGAAAGCAAGAAAAAAAAAGAAAGAAACTTCACTGAACAAACTTCCAACTTGGCCAATGTGGTGAGAGAGAAATCCTGCCCAGAATTCCGAGATTTCATGGATAACTGTGGAAATCAACCTTGGGAAACTGGATTAATTCTACACGAATGCCATTTTTTTCCAACTTATTTTTTCTCTTTCAAGTCAATTTTGTGGGGCCGTTATTTAAAACAAGATACTTTTTGGCCGCAATCAGATCATCTCAAAGGTGAACCCAATCTTTCATTTTAATTGCGCCACTTATATGAATTACCAATATGGGCACATTCACATCTCAAGTTGAACCTAATTTTTTAAAGGTTCATATTTTATGAGTCTCTTACTAATTTTTTTATTAGCCAGAGGATTTTATTGGTATAGGAAACTCCCAGACAAGGAAACTCCCTCTATTAATGCAGATCAGCACCAGCCCGGCAATTTAGGCAATTTAACAGTCTTACAGAGTTGCCTGGGGCTTTCAGAGATTAAGGGACTTTACCAGGGTCACACAACCAGTGTGTGCCACAGGTATATCGGCTTCCTAATTTTGAACTCAGCCTTCTATATCATTAAGCTACATGGCCTCTCTTGTTTCTAATTATTTACGCCAAACTGAAAACTCTGAAATTTACGAGGTTACACCTTGTTTACAAGTGTCTGCACAGAATTGTTGCTTAAAAGGCTTGTTTGTTCTTGGATTAATTTCACTTTTTCTCTTGACATCTTGAATCTCAATGCTGCCCAGGGGTATATACAATAAAACAATGAATGGAAAATGCTATTTCATTTTTATTTAGGTGTGTGTAAACATACACACACGTCTGTGTGTGTATATGTATATGAGTGTAGGTATACATAGTATACATACATATATGTATGTATACTCACGGTGTATGTGTATGTAGGAGTATACACGTATTTACACGCATGGATATATTGTACCCATATGTACCCATGCAACCCAATTCAATAGTGTTCCACTAGCAAAAGTATTCATGCTGCTGCCCCCAATATAGTAACATACTTTCTTCTTGCTACAAAGATATGTATAATTTCGTTAAGATAATGGGAATGCCATAGGCTCACTCAGCAGGAAAGTAAAACACACCGATGCTTGGCCCACCGCTTGGAATGCACCAGTCACCTGGGATCTCTGTAAAGTGATGGGTGTATCTGTGTGTGTGTGTGTGTGTGTGTGTGTGTGTGTGTGTGTGTGTGTGTGTGCAGGAGCAAGCCCACAAGTGAGAACTGGGAGGAAGAAGGGCAGTGTACCGACATATCATTTATGTCAAGTATCTAATTTTGTAGCACCTAATTCTTGGTGCTACATATTTGGTTATTAGTTTTATACAGTTGGGGCAGGAATGAAGAAATGTCTCTGACCTCTGGTCATTTCTGTTTAAAATGCTGATATGTTATGATCTGCTAAGAGAAGGAGGATCTGTCTGTTTTGGGCTTAGATTATTTTCACAATGTAAAGATCTGCACCAAACTCTTGAGATGGTTCAGAGCTTCAGACCAAACACAGGTACACAAAGACACACCGACACACAAACACACACACACTAGAGAGCATTTTCCGAGGGCAACACGCCTTCTACTTGTTCTAAGCTCCTCAATTCAAAACGTGTTTGCCATGTTTTCCATTAAAGCTTCGGCAGTCTTTGCTGGGATCTAAAAAATAATATTTAGAATGCTAAGATTGGATTTAAATTTGGCATAGAACACCTCAAACACCATGCAAAAGGCAGATGGTTTGCCATAGGCCATTTATTTTATTATTTTACAACCCCAGGCCTGTGTAGCCTTCCATATGCTATCTGGGCTAAGACATTCCATAGCAATCCACTCAAATCATTTGCCTCCTTCCTATTAGCAAGGCGGGCTAAATAACATCCACTTTGCCTTCTCTGCTAATAGGCAACCACGGTGTCCCTGCCAAGAGATGAATCACTTGTGACTTGGCATCTTGTAGGGACCATCATCTCAAGGCGCTCTCTCTCTCTCTCTCTTTCTCTCTCCCTCTCTCTCTCTCCCCCTCTCTCTCCCTCTCTCTGTTTCTCTCTCCTTCCCTCCATGTCTCTGTCTGTCTCTCTCCTGACCTTCCAACTTGCTCCTATGAATCTTTATGAAGCACTGACAAAAAGGCCCACCAGCTTCAGACTCCAATTTTGGTCCCTATTGGTGTGATGTAAGAGATCCGTAAGAACTGCTTACAAATGATAATGTCGCCAGTCTCCATACCAAGTTTGCAGCTGTTTCCTTAACTTCCCGTTACAATTATATTTTGCTGTTATTTTGCATAACAGTAACACGCAACACCTGCTTGAAATTGCAGTCCTGCTCTAAGTACTGTAATTCTCTTTTGAGATACAAAGTAGCAAGACGCTATGCAGGGAGAAGCTGCATAATTGCACTGTACTGCAAAGTAAATACAAATGGAAACATCTTCCTGTTACAAAAATGACTGTCATTAAAAAGAATGTTAGCCATCAAAGCTCGGAGGAGGAAAAAAATACACATTTTCATACTGTGGGAACTTAGTGCTTGCATAAATTAAAGAGTGGTATGAAAATTACATGCAATTCTTATTCCTCACCATCAGATCCTATTGTGTAACATACAGAATGTAAAGAACCAAAGGAAAACCGTCATTTTTGCACAGACTCCTAAGACCTCTGAATAAAACAGTTTGGCTTCCTAAGTCCAAGAAACAGCTGAAATGTTACATCTATTTCCTGGGGAGGTAACTTACTAATTAAAATGAATTATACATAGCTTTTTTAAATATTTAGGAAGCAGCCTGCAGTAGTTACCGCATCCCCTACCCCTTCCAGTCTCTAACATTTTAAAGGTGCGAAGAGAGATAACTTAGATGAAACAGAAATCATTTGCCCTCTTTCAAAGGGGCAGCAGAATCCTGACTTCACCTCCACAATCCTCCTCTGATGGGAGAACATTTGTAAATTTCTGTACCTCTGCCCTCCTGAGCCAAATAGAACAGCCTTTCATTAGCACAAGCAAGACTATGTAACTAGCAAAGGCTGAATGGGTGGCTACAGACTCATTTGAATTTGTCTCCACTGTGTTCTTTTTTTCAAATGTCTTATCGGAACAGTGCACCTGCAGCGTCTATCTTCTTTAATCTGGAGTCCTTTGAAGAGGAGTGTCAGACCGAGGCAGAAGGGAAGACTTCAAAACTTTCACAGATACCCTTACAGACAGTAGAGAAAAGGCTGATTTCTACTCCCCCCTCCCCCCTCCAAACAACTGGGTGTTCACCTCAGCACCTTCTCATGTAGCCATTTTATAGAGAGCAAGGACGTGTATTGTGGTCCCCCAAAGTCTTAGAAGCAGAAACGGGTACATCTAACCCCGGAAATGTAGCAAAAAGTTATTACTGTGAATTTTATAATAGCCATTATCATATTTGTAAAACTGTTTCATCCAAATAGCAGATTTTTGCCCTTTTTTCTCACTTACAGACAGCTAACATTCATTCTGTTCACATTAACACATTCACCCTCCCCCCCCCAATAAAACCAGAGTTAATGTTAGTAAGCCTCAAGAAAAATAGAAAAAGAAAGGTGTAGACGCTGCCAAAATCCTTGTGCTGGTGCCTGCTTGGTTATCTCTCTTTAAAAAATCATGTAAATCTATTTCCTAGATAGCAGCCACTTGTATTCTTCGGCTGTTAAATGAAGAATATCCATTTTCAGGAATCTGGTCAGAAGCCCTTTTTAAAGTCTGAGAGTAATTAAAAGATTTAAAACAGGGGTTCAATGATCCCTCAAAAAACCTTCTACACAAGCAGACCTATATGACAAATGAAAAAGGGCAAGAGTTTGAGTACCGTACCTGTCCCAGCCTGACAAGAAGGGGGCTGTTTTCTTTTTTTTTTTTTCCCACAAGAATGGGCAGGAGAAACCAAACAATATCCTGAGACTTTGCAGGGAACTTTGTCCAGCTTCCTCCTCATCCCACTTCAGTCCCTAATTATGTCTTTTTTATTTCTATCGGTGCTACAGTAAGACCCACACCAAGGATGCTACCCACCTTCGCTAGGAATGCGCTCCCAGCTGCAGAAGAAGAAAGTTAGAGAGCTGCAGAGAGGCGCCAAAGCTTTATCCCCCACCCCTCACCTCCAAATATACCGCCCCCCCACACACAGCGCCTGGTACACCGAATATTATTCTATATAAAGAGGGAAATCTCAGATTTGGGGAATTTGAAAAAGGTTTAAAATGCAGGGCTTAAAAGAGAAGGAAGTCATTCTGCCCCTGGCACCATGAGTGCATGCACACACACGCACCCTTACAGACACACACACTTAGACACACACACACACACACACACACACACACACACACACACACCCCACCTCCTCTAAGGGTTCGAGTCCTGCTAGTCCTGTCTACAGCTCCCCCTTTCCTTCTTGGCGAGCACTCGCTGGCTGCTGCTGCTGCCGCCGCTTAGGCTGCTGCGGCTGCCACCACCACGGTCGCTGCCGCCCCTCCTGCCACCCTGCTGCACTGGGCTCCGCCGTTGGGTGACTGCTCCTTCCTTTCTTTCTCGCTACGTCTCCGTCTCTCTCTCTCTCTCTCTCTCTCTCTCTCTCTCTCTCTCTCTCTCTCTCTCTCTCTACCGGTCCCAGATTGATTGATTGCCATCCGCGCCCAATAGCTCTGACACCGCACCATCCCGGGTTTTGTACCAAGTCCCCCTGCCCACCCGCCCCCTCAGCCCCCCCACCCCCTCCTCAACGTTCTGTCTCCCCAGCGGGCTCCGCTGCTCTCGGTTGGCATCCTCTTGACGGCCAATCCCAAATCGGCCCTCGCCAGAGCCCCCCGGAGCCGTCGCCGCCACGGCCACCACCATCCATCCACTGCTGGGGCGCCTCGCTTCTGTCCGAGCAGCATGGAAGAGGGGGGCCGACGAGGGAGGGACCTTTGCTGGTGGTGTACAGAGTCACAGGGAGGGTGGCAATCTTTTTCTTGCACTTAAAGTTTTTCCCAGCCAGTTTTTGTTTGTCCTCGATGTTTCACGATCAATGCACCTTTTTTTGGCCCACATTTGGACTTACATGTGATGGGGGTCGGAGGTGAGATATGAGTTATGTTGTGTAGTTGATACCGCAGGAAGGGGGACCTTGGATCCTCAAAGCCTTTGTGTATTTCGTCTCATCCCCCTACTCCCACCCCGGTGTCTCCACCTCCCCTTTACGGGAGAAAAAAATAATAATTGCCCTTTCCACCTCCTAGGCCGCAAGACCCTGGATTTGCAAGGCTTCCTAAACCCTCCTTCGCTAACGGGGACCCTGCACTAGCAACTCCAGCTTCTGAATAAAAAGAAACAATCCTTAGCGATTTTTACTTTTCTTACCCCCCACCCCCCCCACCCTCACTCCCACCCCCACCCCCAGCTGTGCTCGTTCCAGCACGGTCGTAGGGAGCGGGGGAGGCGACGGAGGAAGGAGTGAGGTTAGGGTGGAGGGGAAAGGGTGAGAAAAAATACACACACGCATGCACGCACGCACACACACACGCAAACACACACACAGAGCCACAGACACGCGCGCGGGGCTCCAGGCGCAAGCCGCACAGCCCCCCTGTTCACAATGCCTGCCGCTCCCGGTAAGGCGGCTTTTCCTGTAACTGTACTTTGCATTCTGCCCCCCCCCCCCGCTCCTGGATCTGCTGCCGCCGCGGCCGCCGCCGCTGTTGCCTTGGTCTCCGGCAAACACAATGCACCCCGGCCTAGCCCGGCCGTGCTCTAACATTATAACCCCGAGACTTTCTAGTAAACAGGCAGCCGAGCCAGCATCCCCACCCCCCATCTCCTCTGCCTCTCGCCGCGACCAAATCACTTCCCTTGCAGTGCTCCCTATCCCCCTCTCTTCTTCCCCCCACCCCCTCCGTGCCACCCCCCGGTAGGAGAAAGACACCCTGGAGAGGTCGGGGTTGGGGGCGGGGGGGGGGGCGCATGGAAGGGAGCGAGAAAATGGTTAGTGGGGGAGAAGACAGCTCCTAAAAATAATTCTCTTTCACTCCTGGAAAACAAAACCTCTTTAAACGCTTATTCCGAGTCATACAAATTGCACTAAAGTCGCCTTATTGTTATTATTTTAAAGAGCAGCTAGGAGCAGACGCTGCCTGCTGCCTCAGATCCAGCCCGATCCTCTTCTACTTGTACATGACAAGGCACCTCTAACCCGCGGCTTTGTGTGTGTTATTTTTTTCCCCTTCCTTTCCATCTGATTCCACCACCACCACCCCCTCCCTTCTCCTCCTTCCCCGCTCCCTCCCACCACTCCCCCCTCTCTAACGGGGTAGATTACCTTTCTCTGGCTGGGATGTGGGTCTTGGAGATGCCTTCAGTGCTCTGAAAGGAGCCGATCCATAAGGGAGTTGGAAAGAGCTGGTTAGAGAGAAGGAGAGAAGGAGACAGGGAGAGAAGGAGAGAGGCGCTGGGGAGGTGGAGGTTGGTGGAGGCAGGGCAGAACCTTCGACCCTGGAGGTCCCACCGGCTGGCTGGGTTGGGAATGAGAGGGAGAGAAGGAGAGAGGGAATGAGAGCAGCCTCGATCTGAGGAGAAAGAGAGAGAGGGAGAGGGAGAGAGGGAGAAGGAGAGCGAGAGGCGAGCTGGAGGAGGGAGCAGAGCAGTGCAGTGACAGGGACTGCCACTGGGGTCAAGAGAGCAGAGCACCAGGAAACAGGGCGGCCAAGGAGCTGTGTGTGTGTGTGTGTGTGTGTGTGTGTGTGTGTGCGCGCACACCCAGACACCCAGACACACACACGCCCCGCCAGCTCCTCCTGCAGACTCCCACTTCACTTCCCCCCACTAGGAGAAGGGGGCCAAGGCTTTCCTCGGCCAAAGTGCGGCTCTCCTCCCCTCGGAGGGGAACCTGGGGGAAGAGAAGGGGAGGGGGAAAGGGCTGAAAAGGAGAGAAAGGCAAGGAGCAGATCTGCTCTCTGGTGTCTCAGGTCAAAGGAGGCAGCAGGCAGCTGAGCAGCAAATTAATAATAATAATAATAATCATTGTTATTCTAATAAAAATAACCAAGGCGGGAAATTATAAAGCTGGGGAAATAATGTGAATTCGCCCCTCCCCACCCCCATGGGTATTTTCTGCGAAGAAAACACCCAGCTATGGACCTACTGTAGCTGTCAGGCCCCTTGGCACCTCCCCAGTCCACGGAGGCTTCCACAGGGGCTGCTGAAGGGCTTAAGAAATACTCGGATAAATGAAACAGGCTGCAATTTCTTTCCGATGTGCTGCTGTGAATTCTTACCTTATGGAAGGGCGTCTTCCCTTCCTCAACCCCTTTTCAACATACACAGTCCTCTTTTCTGTGATCCTATGATCTTGATGTCTATATGATTTTCCTCCACGAAGAAAATGAGAGAAGAAGGGGAAAACAGATATATACATTTTTTTTCCAGCTGCAGAAATTAAATCAAGATCACAATTAGGAAGGGGAGAGGCTAAGAATCTAATTATTCCTACTTTTGCATTTTGGAGACTATTTTCTCCTTCATTCATAATCCCTTGGGGGGGGGGGTTGGGGAAGGCAACTTAAAAGTTTTCTTGGCTACATTTTTTCAAAGGAAGAGACTTTCAGATTTGCATGCAAATAACATAAAGCGACTCCCCTCCCCCCCAAAAAAACCCAACTAATGAAAACCTAGACAGTAGAGGAAAACGGAGAAAACATTGTTTGGAAACTTGGTTGATCAGAGCTGCCTGTGAAAGATGAGTTGGCCCTGTGATGTGATGCCATTGTCAGAACTGAGGATTTGGATGACAACCAGGTCTTCGAATTCCTTCCAGAAGTCAGACTCAAAGATCTAGATGTTCTCCAGAGGGAAATTCAATGTATGTGTATGTGAAAGAAGTGTGCTAAGTACACTATATGACAACTGACCAGACATCCAGCTGAAATTATTGCCATGGAAAATAAAAAGGAGCCTTGTCAACCCTGGGTCTGTGGCCTTCAGCTGTAAGATGAATTTGTTTTCAGGTTCACTTTGGGGGTGGTGTGATCACCAGTAAAAAGATCAGACTTTACCTGCAAAAATCACTCATAAAGAGGAAATTCCCAGCCTTAGAACTAAGGGAAAATTATCACAATCTCCATCCTTTGCACTGAAGTGAAGGGGAAAATAACCATTACATGTCTGGGAGAGCCAGAAATTATGTTTGTTTGGGGATTTTTGGAGGGGTGTTGGGTGGTTTACAATTAGATGAGAGTCCAAGTTTCAACGCTGTCACATTTAGTTGGAATTGAAATTGCACTGATTTTTCCTGGCTTGTATAAACTCCAAGAACCAACAGAACAGGACACCAGACAACGCTAGGTACGTGCCTTTTTGGTTGTTACTGTCTAGTAATGGATGATTTCTTGACTGTATTTATGTTTTAGGAGTAATGCTTCTGCTCAGCTCAAGATGTGTGTTTGTATGTGTGTGTTTGTATATGTGTGTTTGCATGTGTTTGTATATGTGTGTTTGCATATGTGTGTGGTATATGGCATATTCCTAAAATCCTACTAAAGGAACAAATTATCTTGACTATTTTGTTTGACTTATTCATTCCCAAGGAAAGGGGTCAGTTAAAAAAAATTGTCATCAGTCAAACTTTTTTTACTGAAAGATTAAGTCTCTCAAAACAGTCCAACCAATTTATGCATATAGCTCTAGTTGAAAAAAATACATATATGGAAATATATGTACATGTGTATTGTGTGTGTATGTATGTATATACATATATATACATGTATATATATATACATATATAAACTATTACCCAGAGAGCAAGTACAAAAATACCAATACTCTCTATTTATTAGCTCATTTTATGCAAAGATTTTTTAAGGCTTAGTAAAAATCAAACGAATGAAATCTTAATCAGTTGGTACATTATTCTTAATTGGACTTTTTCTATTTGGGAAAAATTAAGGCACATGGAAATTTAGCAATATGCCTTATTTAGTGGATTCTCGTGGTGGAAAAAGAAGTAAGACTTACTTCATTTTCTGTCCTCTGTTACAACTACTGTGTATCAGAAGGGAGAGATATTGACCACTTAATTTAGATGATGAATTTTGATTTTGTACAGGCCACTTTGCAACAACTAGAATAGGGGGAAAATTAGGCGAACAAACCCAAACAGTAAATGAAGGGCAGAAGGTCTTCATAGCGTAGCTCTGTGTTAAAACAGGCTTGGATATAGCATCCACAACTATAACTACACAATGAAGGCCTCATAGAATATGTATAAGTTATTTTCCATTGATACTAGTTTTAAAGGGGAGAACTTTACTATACTGTGTTCCAGTTGCTTGGGCTGAATTTTTAAAAATAGGTTCTACAACTATGCGTGCTAACAATTTTTTGGTATAATGCAATTTTTTTGTTGTTTATAAAACAATCCCAAGAAGGGTTTTTCAAAAAGTCAAATACCAGAATTATGATCGTCTCAATGAAAACCATTTAAATAGTGTCCTTATAAGGCACCTAGCAGAAACTTTCATTCAGGAATTTGATTGAAGTCATGGAAAGTGACTCTTGGTACACTAATCAGTGGCTTTTAAAACATCCTTAGCAAATACATTCAGTAGAGAAAAAAACAGAGTTAAATAGGGGAACTTGGGGGTTGAATCTTAAGAAATATATTGAAGGCTCCTTGGCCTTTGGTTTTCAGTAACTACACCCCAACAGCAATATTGTGCTACTGCAGGGATCTATTCACACTAAGTCCCATCTTCTGTTCTTAGTCTTACTGATTGACATTTTCACTGAAATCATTGTACCTGCAGAATCAAACAGGGAGAAGGCAGCCTCCCTTGTTTTCTCCTTGTCCTATAACTAATCTACATTTTTCTGAATGTCTAGAATAGTGGTTACTCTTCAAAATGGAGGCTCCTAAAATCAAATGGAAATATAGTCCATAGGCATAATACATCAGAGTAAGGATTAGTCTACAATGTTCTTGTCCTCATTTTCAATTCAATATTCAATAACCTGTTTTCTGGCTTTCTCGTCTTTCCTCTCTATCTTTCTCTTTCTTTTCTTCCTTCTCTCTTTTGCTTTCTTCCTTTCTTTCTGTCTTCTTTCCTTCCTTCACTCCTTTTCTTCTTTCTTTTTTCCTTCCTTCCTTTCTATGACTCATTAACTTCTCTCCTTTCTTTTTCTCTCTTCCTTTATGTTTCTTCCTCCCTCTTTCTTTCTCCCTTTCTTTCTTTCCACCCTCCCTTCCCTTCCTCCCTTCCTTCCTTCACCCCTCCCTCCCACCCTTTCTCTTTCTTTCTTTCTCTCTTTCTCCCTTTCTCTCTTTCTTGCTTTTCCTTTCTCTCTTTCTTTCCTTCTTTCTTTATTTCTTTCCTTTCTTCCTTCATTCTTTCCTTTCTTTCCCTTCCTTCCTTCCTTCCTCCCTTCCTTCTTTCTTTCTCTCTTTCTTTCTTTCTTCCTTCCCTTTCTTTCTTTCTTTCATCCTTTCTTTCTTTCATCCTTTCTTTCTTCTTTTTCTTTCTTTCTTTCTTTCTTTCTTTCTTTCTTTCTTTCTTTCTTTCTTTCTTTCTTTCTTTCTTTCTTTCTTCCTTCCTTCCTTTCTTTCTTTCTTTCTTTCTTTCTTTCTTTCTTTCTTTCTTTCTTTCTTTCTTCCTTCCTTCCTTCCTTCCTTGTCTTTCTTCTCTTTCTTCCTTTTTTTTCTTTCTCTTCCCAGGTCATCAAGGGAAGGAATTTATGGCTCCTATTTCTTTTG
The DNA here is from genome assembly GCA_028646595.1 of Phalanger gymnotis. NCBI lineage: Eukaryota > Metazoa > Chordata > Mammalia > Diprotodontia > Phalangeridae > Phalanger > Phalanger gymnotis. Next base: position 432,679,000 of record CM053623.1, read on the forward strand.
TATGCCCCATGGTGTTTACCTAGCTTAGTGATTCAAACATGGTAGATACTAGAAAATATGTGTTGAACAGATGAATGAATGAAGTATCCAATGAATAAACTATGAAAGAAAAAATCATTTGTACTCCATGAGCTTGAAAAAGGAATCCTTTTTTTAAAAGTTCAACTTAAAAAGATATTAATAGAATATTATCACAGGATATTGGACAAATATACACTTCTTCCCTTTCACAAAATGTATGATTTCAGAATTTTCACCCAATGTCTTTGCAAACATAGCATCATGCATAACACTGAGACTCAGAGGGGGAACAAAAAAACCCCAACTTTTCACACAGTCGAAGGAAATGGAAGATTTGTGTCTCTTTCCCTTAGAAGCAGACATCTTTTAAAAAATATTTGACTACCACAAGTGTTTTTTATGATGTGTGATATCTTTGGCAGTATGCAAAAAGAGGGGAGGGGGGGACAGACATACTATTTGAAGTTTACAAGAGTAACTTTGCCAATAAATACACATCAAAGTAACTTGTATGGTTAGTTCAGTCTTTCAGGAATCCTTGAAGTTCCTCAAATAAAAAGAAAATATTCTGCCCTCTTGTACTTAGGCAACTAATGTGGGACTAGAAGTCGGTTTTGTTTAATTTGTTAATCATAGCACATCCATAACTAATGGATAAAAAGTTTCAAATGTATGCACACTAGGAAAAAGTTGAAATTGTATTCAAAAGCATCGTCCCATCAGAAGCTCCAGGATTGAATTGATCCAGGCAGAATGCTTACTAAGAGAAGGAGAAATACTATGTATTTGTTTAAAAAATACCCTTTTGCAAAACAGTGACCAGATCATATACTTGGCACTTTTGTGGTGCTCATAGAGCCAATATATAATATGTTTCAATCAATAAGTATTTTTTCAGTGTCTGCCATATGCAATGCTATGTACCAGCTGGCTAAAAGCAACTCAAATCATTGCTGGAGATGAGTAAGGATAATTTTTTAAAAATTAATAATGAAGACATCATTACATAGTACCTTAAGGTTTGCAAAGCACACACAAATACATATATATATACATATATATATGTGTGTGTGTATATATGTACATGTATCTAACACAAATATATATATATATATATATACATATTATATTCTTAATAGACCAAGATTTTAGTTTAGAGTGGGCCTTTGTTGTGGTTAAGTAGTTTCAGATTCTTCATGATACCATTTGGGATTTTCTTGGTAAAGACACTGGAGTGGTTTGCCATTTCCCTCTCCAACTTGTTTTACGGATAAGAAAATTGAGGCAAGCAGTGTTAAGTGACTTTTCCAGGGTCACACAGTTAGTAAGTGTCTGAGGCCAGATGGGAACTCAGGAAGATGAATCTCCCTGACTTCAGGCCTGGCACTCTATCCACTGTGCCATCTAGTTTTACTGGTATCAATGAATTCTTATTGGGTCTGCCTAGATCTATGACCTCCTGAAATATTGGGCATTTTCCCAACTGGCTTAAGTAGTAGAATTTAGCCATAGTTTTGGGTAATTTTGCCACTGTAGAAGAGGTTGCTTTCTTTGAAGCACAAAATAACTCAGTTTGGAAAATAAAAGTTCAAGAAAAAAAGTGTTTTCTTTTCCTAGTTTAATAAGCCTGTTCATTCATTGCTTTCACACAAATCGATCAAATGTCTACCACATGCCTATTAACTGTTAGTCATTGGGGATACATAGACAATCAAACTTTGGGGATACATAGACGAATCATCCTCAAGGAGTTTCCATTCTAGTGGAAAACAGGAAACATACTAATTTTTTAATAGGAATGTTTTCTTTTCATATTCAAAGTAAAAACATCGTGTTTGCCAGTCAGTATAGCAATAGGGACTAGATCCATGATTCCATTGATGTATTTTGTAATTTGTATTCTTAGGCAGGAAATCTTCACCTGGGATCAGTGAACTTGTTTTGTTATTTTTAAATATGCTGATAACTCTTATTTCAAAAGAATTGGTCTCTTTTGGCATTCCAAGCGTTTTATTTAATGCATTTTAAACCACTATTCAGTGAAGGGATCCATAGGCTTTACCAGACAAGGGGGTCCATGAAAAAGTGATAACCTTTTGCCTTTGAGAGTTGCCTAGGACACTGAGAGTTTAGGGACTGGCCCAAGGCTACACACCCATTATATGTCAGAGGCAGGTACTGAAAGGCTATGAGAATAAAATTTAAAAACCCATTTGTTAATTTTATTAACATGCTTTTTACCAGTTTACTACTTCAATAAATCACTTATAAAAGAAGGTCTATACACATCTATATTCTGCCAGAGCTAGGGTTGAGGGGGTGGGCTGTACATGGAAAGAACTAGGTAGCATCTTCACCTGTTCACTCCTCTCTGGCAAACCCCTTCAATCTTTTCTCCATCTGGTCATTTCAAATCTTACCTCTAAGCCATCTGCTCTCTGTCATTCAAACAGCTCTTAAGATACTGCTGAGGCTATGTGGCCTTCCAAGAACAATCGAAAGGGTGGTTGACCATATCATCTAATCCCACCCTGTTCAAACAGGTAACATAAGACCATAGCAATGAGGAAGAGACTTTAGAGATCATCTGTTCCAATTGCCTCTTTTTTACAGAGATGGAAAGCAAGACCTCTAAAAGGGAAATGGGACAAGTTTCCAGGGCTCCTTTCTCCATGTTTGGGCACATTTCCACCACAGCATGCTCTACTGCTGCATCTTCACCTTTATCTTTATCTACCCATTCCAAGCAATGGGTTTAGACTTCTTTCGACATGTGGCTTACAGATATAATTATTATTAACTTTGTGCAATGTAAATACAGTACTCAATCTATTTATTTATGGATTTGTTCACTTACTACTGCGGGGGGATGAAGTTGAAGAATGTGTTGTCATCTAACTCCTCGGCCCACATCACTAATTCCTCTCTTATACTCTAAGCTCTAGTACCTTATGCAAATAGTTAATTCATTTGATGTTTTTCAAAGTAATAGAAATAATGTCAATTAACAATGGTTTCATAAGCACCTACTATGCTCTAGATCCTGTGAGAGGCACTAGGAATATGAATACATTAAGATACCCCCTGTCCTTGAGAAGTTTGCTATATCCTACTGGAGGATACAGTATATTCATAGATTAATAAAAGCAGACTATGGCCAAAATGAATGCAAAGCAATTTCAGTGGGGATCAGTAACAACCAGGGGAAACAGAAAAAGTATCTTGAAAAAAGTAGCACTTGAGCTTACTGACCCTAACAAGGAGTGAAGAGTTAAAAGATATGAAAGAGAAAGAAAAGCACTCTAGGCATGGAGGACATGCAAAGGCATGGAGGTGGGAGATGAAATGTTAAGAAGAAGGCAAGAAGCATAGACATTAACTGCAACATGGTCTTAGCCCTGCTCCACTTTTTCCCTCTCTCTCAGGCAGAAATAAACATGAAGGCTTGGGCAATTCAACCCTTGATGAACCCAGAACTGAGAGATGGGTCCTTTGTTCCATTGTACTTACTGTTACAGTCACTTTCATCCTGCTTTATAAAACTAGACATCCTAGATATAATACAATAATGTTAGAATTAATTTGATTTTTAGACAATGGAAAACACATTTTGGAACTTTAATTGTGCATTCCTGCATTTTTGCAACGCTCATCACTGGTTCCTTTTTCCCTGTCTATAGTAGTCACTCTCTAAAAAATTGGGTACAATTTACATATGAGGAAAAGCCACTGAGGTTGAGAAGAAGTGACATTTTATTGTATGCATCAAATAAAAGGAAGATTTACTGGACTGACAATCCTGCAGTGGGGGTAAAATCATCTCAATGGTGCTGCAGAATCTCCACCACCTCTTCTTATTCCATAGAAAGAACTTTCATTAAAAGGAGTTTTGTGCTTATTGTAAGTACAAAGTGTCCAAGGAGACACCACATTCCACTTTAGACTACTATGCTTACGTCATAACCAACAAGATTACTTTAATTGTATGTTCTGTGAAAGATTCAGTGCCAAAGAGCATTAAGAAAACTGCTCATATTAATACATATGTTTCTATGTGTACACCTAAATACATAAGTAAGCACATGCATGTGTAACACATATGTGTGTGCACATGCAAGTCCCTACACGTGACAGTACTGTACCTATAGGCATATATGTGTGTACACATGCATTTTGTGTACATTCATGTATATGTACCTAAATAAGAATAGCCAGGACTGTGTGTATTTATTTGTGTGCACTCATGTATGTATGCACATATATATTTGTGTGTATACCTGCACAGGCACTGTGTGTTGTGAGATGTGCGTACCATTCTGGCATTGAATTCACAGCTCGCTGTAGGTTTAGCTTGTTAGTCTGTTCCAGATGTGAGCAATATTCTAAATGACAGAGGCCAAATATGTTTTGCTGGATGTTAATTCTTGGTAATGATGCTACTGGCTTATAAGAACACAGTTTAGATCTCTCATTTCTTCAGTATGGGCAACTACCAGCAGTTTTACCAGGGCCAGTCACAACCTGTGAATAATTAGTAGCTAAATCCTAGACATCTTGTCTTTCTTTGCCTCCTGATCATGAGCATTCAAGGGCTTCCTTATCTGTAAAATGAAGGTTGTAAGTGGAGTGGGGGTGGGGGACTAGATGGCCTTTAAAGCCCTTTCCAACTGTCAACGTACCATCATATGAACCTGAGGCTCAGAGAATTTAAAAGTCTTGCCAAGGGCCACAAAGTTAAGACTCAGAGTCAGGATTTAACCTGGAACTTCCTCACTCTAAACCCAGCACTCTTTGTTGGTCTTCCTATGTGCTACTGAATTAAATCAGCAGAATGGTGGAGCTAAACATTTATTTTGTTGGTGGTGATTATCGATATGAACACTGCCATCAAGAGTGAACCTAAAATATTGTGAATGTCATTTTGCTTTTCCCATTTCTGGGTTTTCTGGAAAGCACCATGGGACAAAATCTACAGCCATCCTTGGTGATGAGAGGAGGTCAAAGATATGATGGAAGTGACAGTGGAGAGACTTGTGGAACTTGAAAGGGATACTTGGGAGTTCTCTGGAACATAGCCACTCTTGGGCTAACTGGACATCTGTTGCTTTTCCTAGCAGCTGGGATACGGAGACAAAGTGATGGTAGGGTCCTTCCTTAGCCAGTGTGCATTTTAGCACCAAACCTGCACATCGAAATAAATATTCAACAGAAATCCTTTGCTTTCATCACAAAGGCAGACAGAATAAGCAACTGAAACAGAGATGAGCCAGTTTGGGGGAGTCAAGAAAATGGTACAGTGGGTTCTAAGCTTTCCATTTCTGAAAGGGCTATTTTAAAAGGATCCAGCCTGACTGAAGCTATTATCTAGTATCTGAGTGCACTGTTGGCAAACTGGTTCCTGCATGTCTTTGAGGCATATGGAAATTGATGATGAAAGTGTCTAGTGTAACTAGAAATATAATTTGATGAAAACTGAAGCAGTGAACTGTGAGAAACTGTTAAATCAGTGTCATCAAATACTGCTTGAAAAATAATGAAACAGAAATACTAGCACTATCTGAGTAATGTCGGGCAAAGGGGGGAGGTTAGAAAGCATACAGTACATGGAAAAATTAAGAAAATACATGAGGTCATTCTCTTCTAATTGCTGGGTTTTTTCCCCTTGAAAAGATCACTTCAAAATCCCCCCCTTGCCCTCCATTTATCTCTGAGTAGACAATGATATCACGTCTCCGCCAAATTATTCAGACACTGGAATTGGCACACGTCTAGAGAATGCCATGATTTGGTGCTGGCACGGGACTTAAAGACACATAACCCCCTAACCTAAAAAGCACGTCGAAAAGAAAAATTTGTCCCAAGTTTAAGCTTGCGGGGAGCAAAATTGGGAACAAAATTAGTGTATATACCATAAGGTATAAACAGGAAGCACCACAAAGGGAGAAAAGTCGAGACGGAGAAAGGCGGGGGGGGGGACTGCTCCAATCATTTTAATGTTAGCGATTCATTGAGTCATTAAAAGACACTCCGTACGGGCTGAGTTTGAGGAAAATCCGGCGGTTGCTTTGTTCTAGAGTCACAGTGAAATCAAAACCCTTCTCAACTGTACACAAAGCAGGAATGACGTCCTGCCTCCCCGGCGTTTCTGTGTGCCACACCACACACACTGAACTGACTTCAGGTCAGGGGGAAAAGTCTGTGATTCTGTGCACAATAATCCATGTCTCAGGCTGGCAGAACGCCTAAGCACAAGCACGGAGGGGGTGTAAGCCTGCCTTTTCAAAAGACACGCTCGAAAATTTGTACCAAAAGATCACAGGGAGACAGAGACAGCTGGAAAAATTGGAGCCGGGGCTCAGAATTTCATGCCAACGTTACACCTAATGCAAAGGGAATGCGGATGGTTGATGGAGAGTTATGTATGCTATTCAGTTCAGCGGGACTTAACACGGAGGTTAAGATGAGAAGGGCTTGGAAATATTATAACATAATCAGAACCATAAAGAAAACTTGGGACCACAGAGCAAAGGATTAAGGTATGGCTGGTTCCCTCACCCATAATGAGTTCTTAACGAGCAGTAAAAAGTAAACAAATAATAAAGACACTGGACATCACTGAAAGAAACGCACGTGAAGATAGCCCAGCAATTTCCTGATTTTAATTTTGTTGGAAAAATCTTTACCCAATGAAGGCTGAAGGGGTCTAGGCCAAAAGCAATTCTCAAACTTTTTGGTCTCAGAATCTCTTTACAATTATTAAGGACCACCTCTCCCCACCAAAAAAAGAGGGTTGTACCTATTAATTAATGCCCTATATTGAAATGAAAATGTTTTAGTATTATTAAGGAAATAAGTTCGACTACACAGACCTCCTAAAAGGATCTTACCTAGGGTATATAGAATAGACTTCTGTTTTCTTTAGTACAGGCAGCTTCTAGATGTGAACAACTCCCTCCAATGCAGGTCACCACCTTCTTCATAGGGGAACACTGAGAAGTTAAGGGATTTTCCCAGAGTCACATAGCCAGTATTGATGAGAGATGGAACTTGAACCCAGGCCTTCTTGACTACTAGGCCCACTCTCTATCCACTATGCCAAGTGACCCATCAGCTTTAAAATACAACTTTTTCTCTTTTTTCTCTCCAGGTAATATTCTTTGATATTAGATATAAGGGCCTAAACAACAATTATTTTCAAATGCATTGCAGATTTAAAAAAAAATTCATTTGGAAGAATGTTTATTAAACACCTACCCTGTGTCTAGTACTGCATATATTAGAACACAGATAAAGCAGTTCCTGCCCTCAGGGAGCGTATTTTCTATTAGGGAGTATAGCATGGTTGATATAGAAGAGGAAAAGGTGATGAGTTAGATGCAAAGGAACTAGAAAGTTTTCCTGAGTTTGTCAAATTTCTGATGGCAATGATTTCTTGGAACTTCAGTAACTATGGTGTTCATTTTAAAGAATCAGGTACAAGGTGGTAAAAAGTTTTTCTTTGTCTCTGCCCTGCCCTTTCCCCCCACCGCCCTGTTTCTCTGACTCTCTCTCTGTTTCTGTCTCTCTGTCTCTTTCTGTCTTTCTCTGTTTCTCTCCACCTCTGTTTCTCTCTGTCTCTGTCTCTCTCTCTGCCATTTGTTTGGCTGGACCTTTTCCTTTGGGGTATAATTCAGCTGCAATTTTGAGGAATTCGATCAGGCCCTCCAAATCTAACAATCGATATTCTTATTAAATTTGTCATTCAGTTCTGAAATTCCTAAAAATTGAATATGCTCTCCAGTCTTATTATGACAATATTTGGTCTGCATTGTAATCTGGATTGGTGCTAGTTCTCTTTTCAGATTGAGATATGCCACAGCTGTTGTGATAGACATGAAAAGAGACAGAGGCAAACTATCTCCATAACACACCCCGGTGGTCACATTGAGATGTCTGTCACAGAAGAGAGGGATCTCTAAAGGCTGTCATCTGCAGAAGACAAGAGCAAAGGAATCAAGGAGAAGAAAGGGAATGGGTTTTGATTTTGAGCAAGAAAGAGAAACAGAATCAAGAACAGTGCCTGGCACATAGTAGGTACTTAAATGTTTATAAATATATTATTGATTGATTTGTTTTATTTGATTTTCTGAGCTACAAATAGTTGGTTCGAAAGTATAAACAGACTAGCAAATAGGAAAAAAAGACTAGTGCAATTTAATGCCAGTGTCTAGAATTTATATGATCTAATGTCACGCTATCTTATATTGACTGGTTAATTTGAATGGGAAGGGATGGTTGTTGATTTGCTAGAAGAGGCTCAACTCATCCACACTTACTCTTCATCTAGTTTGTTCCCATTAACCCCAAATTTTCTATTAAACCATTTCAGAGGAAATTCTTTTCTTCAAGACAATAGTTTTTATGAATAAAATTGGATTATTTCTAAACTTGTCTCCAGTTTGGTATTGCTGTACTTTTACTTTGGTGGAGGGGGAAAAAGTATTAAAACTTTTTAAGTTAAAATTTCCCCTCCTAGCCTCCCAGGGACTATTATGATGACTAGCTGATGGAGTTGATTCGAATTTGCATTTTTGCATTTTTTTTTTGTCTAAATGTGTGCAGATGCCCCAAAGGTTTTCTTTCTTTTTTCTTTTCAGGACTCTGTACTTAAACATACATACACATAACTAAATTCTTCAATGTAGGTTAAGATTAAAATCATAAGCTAATATGTAGCTAGGCCTCTAATCTGATATACTCTGCCTCCTTCTTATTTTTGATTTTCAGAATAAGGAGCAGGCCCTAAGGGCTCCCCTGAACTTACCAGCCTATTTAACTCCAGCAATCATTGATTCAAGTAACTTATCTCTTCTTGATATTTCTCTGTGATTTAATAGTTCCAGCATGGCCCTAGGAATTAATACTCCCAGGCCTATTCCTGGAAGTGCTGTACTAATAGCCCATTGTCAGAGGAGACAAGCCAAATGGCCTTTCTTTGCCTCAGTTTTTCTCTTGTAATAACATCTATTTTGCAGAAGTGTTTTAAAGCTTAATAAAGTATTATGAGCTTCTTTGCTAAAAGCAAAGCATTCTTAGTTATGTATGTGTGTTGGGAATTTTTTTAATTGGAGAATGTTTCAGAGTTGTAAGGGACCTTGGAGCTTATCAGTCCAATGTGCTCATTTTACAAGTGAAGAAACTGAGGTCAAGAGAGGTAAGTCAGGTAGAACTAACCATTTTGATGCTCAGGGCAAGTAGTGCTAAATGTATCTTCATATCAACCACTGGTGGGGCAGATACCAACACCAGCCCCTGTGTGTTGGGGAGTGTGGTAGGGGGATGCCAGGCTATTATCCAAGTAGGAACAGGGCAGTTAGGAGCTAACCTGATGAAAATATCTATCCTCTAAATTTAGTTGCTCTGGGAAGAAACTCTCATCATCTCACCCTGGTTATGGCTCTTTGTGAAATGATTTGCCCTTTGTCACCCAGCTAGACTTAATAAAAAAGATAATGTATTTTGAAAAATTCTATGTAGTTAAATTTATATAGCATAAGTATATTTGAATACAAAAGAACTACAAATAATAAATATGCCTTGTCTCTTAACAATGTTGATATGTTATTGAAATTGTTTTTGTGGCAAAGAATTTCACCTATCAGAAGATGTTAGTGTACTCTGTGTGTATATGTGTTTAAAGAAACATGTAAAAATTGGGTATTTACTACCTGGACTCATATACAGAGGACTTGGTCCTTTCCAGTCCTGTCAAAATCAAAGGGAATGGGATACCTGTCAGATACATATTAACTTAGAAAACCATAAACTAGCATTATTTATGTTATATTGTATTTTTATTTATTTTGTTAAGTATTTCCTAAATATATTTTTATAAATTTTTTTATTTTTAGTTTACAATACTCAGTTCCACAAGTTTTTGAGTTCTGAATTTTCTCCCCCCACCAAGACAGCATGGAATCTGATATATATTCTACATATACCTTTGCATTAAACTTATTTACACAACAGTCAAGTTGTAAAGATTTATGACCAATGGAATGAATGATGAGAAAGAAGAAACAAAACCAAAAAAGAGAAAAAAAGAGAGAGCAAATAGTTTGCCTCAATCTGCATTCAGACTCTGTAATTCTTTCTCTGGATATAGATAGCACTTTCCATCATGAGTCCTTTGGAGCTGTCTTTGAACCTTGTATTGCGGAGAAGAGCCAAGTCTATCAAAGTTAGTCATTACAGAAGCAGTACGTCTGTGGTTGTGTACAATGTTCTCCTGGTTCTGCTTCCTTCACTCAGCATCATATCATGTAGGTCTTTCCAGGTTATTATGAAGTCCGTATGCTCCCCATTTCTTATAGGACAATAGTATTGCATTACATTCGTATACCACAACTTGTTTAGCCATTCCACAATTGATCTGCATCCCCTTGATTTCCAATTCTTTGCTACCACAGAAAGAGCTGCTATAAATATTTTTGTACATGTGGGTCCCTTTCCCCCTTGTGTGATCTCTTAGGGATACAGCCCTAGAAGTGGTATTTCTGGGTCAAAGGGTATGAACATTTTTATAGCCCTTTGGGCATAGTTCCAAATCCTAATTATATTTTAATCAGGTTTGAGTTGTCCTCAAGAGTTTTGCAGGTCACTTGGAACCTCCTGGCCTCAAGTTGAACTACCAAAAGTAGGTTATCAAAAATCTTTGAAGATCCGCGTTTCTCACAACATAGACCTTCATCCATTGCATCAAAGGAATAACTGATATGAAGATAAAATGGCTAGTTGACTTAGTCAATTCAATCAACTGCTCTGATTATGGAGAGGTGATTTGTCTGACTGAATTGAATAGTTAGTCATAAGTTGGATAGCCAACATAGCCCCAAATTAAAGGATAATGTTCTGCCCCATCATTACATCAGAGTTAATTTCCAAATGTTCTCTAATATTGTCCTTTCCAACATAATGCTGACCTTTCAAAAATTTTTCAAGTAGAATGCAAAATCTTACCAAACTAGATAGAAGAAGAGATTTACTAAATTCATATAGGTTCATCACCAGAAAACTTGATCACTAAGTGGTGATTTTTTTGTGGGGGGCAATGGGACAAAATAACTCATGAAATGGTGCAGCAAGTCAAGGGAATGATTAAAATAAGAATCAGTCGGGGAAAACGCACATATTAATGAAATGTTGGATCTTTGTATATCTTGAGAAGTTTGATGGAATTTCCTGTTGCCTAGTGACAGTAGCTAGCAAGGACAAAGAAACAATGACAACAAAAATCTTGTTTTGAGGGGCAGAGCCAAAATGGCAGCTGGAAAGCAGGGACTTGCATGAGCTCCCACCCAGGTCCCTCCAAACACCTATAAAAAATGGCTCTGAACAAATTCTAGAACTGCAGAACCCACGAAATAGCAGAGAGAAGCAGGGTTCCAGCCCAGGACAGCCTGGATGGTCTCAGGGTAAGGTCTATCACACAGGGCTGGGGAGCAGAGAGGAGCAGAGCCCAGCATGGGCGATGCGGATCAACCAGACCAGGAGCCGGGTGAAACAGGCCCTAGCGCCCTGAATCAGTGAGCTGCGGCAGTTACCAGACTTCTCGAACCACAAACACCAAAGACAACAGAGAAGGTTAGTGGGAAAAGCTGCTGAGACAGAGTGAAAGGAGGTCATGGTTCAGCCACTGTCCCGGGGCAGACGTGATGCAGCTCTGAGGCTGCTTACAGAGCTCCAGCTGCAGTTGCTTCTGGCCCCTGGCCCACCTGGTGGGAGGAATTAAGGGGCAGATCTGAGCAGGAGTGCAGAGCCAGCTTAGATCTGGGTCTGGGTCAGGGTTGGTGGTTCTTGGGGGAGGAGTAGCTCTGGTCAGGCAGATCTTGCTGTGTAGCTCTGAAAACAACAGCACAGCCCCTCAAGCTTGGGACAAAGTACTCTATACTCTACAAGCAGTCACACCCAGACGAAAAACTCAAGTGTCAAGTAAGTTGGCTGGGAACATGGACAGGCAGCAAAAATGCTCTCAGATTCAGACTCAGACTTTGGAATCTTTCTTTGGTGACAAAAAAGACCAAAACATACAGCCAGAAGAAATCAACAAAGTCAAAGAGCCCACATCAGACGCCTCCAAGAAAAACATGAACTGGTCTCAGATCATGGAAGAGCTCAAAAAGGATTTAGAAAAGCAAGTTAGAGAAGTAGAGGGAAAATTGGGAAGAGAAATAAGAGTGATGTGAGAAAACCATGAAAAACAAGTCAAGGACTGTCTAAAGGAGAGCCCAAAAAATACTGAAGCAAATAACACCTTAAAAAATAGACTAACTCAAATGGCAAAAGAGCTCCAAAAAGCCAATGAAGAGAAGAATGCCTTAAAAGGCAGAATTAGCCAAATGGAAAAGGAGGTCCAAAAGACCACTGAAGAAAATACTACCTTAAAAATTAGATTGGAGCTAGCAACTTTATGAGAAATCAAGATATTATCAAACAGAACCAAAGGAATGAAAAAATGGAAGACAATGTGAAATATCTCATTGGAAAAACCACTGACCTGGAAAATAGATCCAGGAGAGAGAATTTAAAAATTATTGGACTACCTGAAAGCCATGATCAAAAAAGAGCCTAGATATCATCTTTCAAGAAATTATCAAGGAGAACTGCCC
>CM053623.1:432692167-432714244 GCA_028646595.1 Phalanger gymnotis
TTTGACATAATAATATGTATGTGGCCTATGTGGAATTGCTTGCCTTCTGAGAGAGGGTGGGTGGGGAGGGAAGAGGGGAGAGAATTTGGAACTCAAAGTTTTAAAAACAGATGTTCAAAAAAAAAGTTTTTGCATGCAACTAGGAAATAAGATATACAGGGAATGGGGCATAGAAATCTATCTTGCCCTACAAGAAAGTAAGGGAAAAGGGGATGGGGGGTAGAGGGGTGACAGAAGGGAGGGCTGACTGGGGAACGAGGCAACCAGAATATATGCCATCTTGGAGTGGGGGGAGGGTTAAAATGGGGAGAAAATTTGTAATTCAAGCTCTTGTGAAAATCAGTGCTGAATACTAAAAATAATAAATAAAAGAAAATGTTAAAAAAAATCTTTTTGTGAAGATTTCTACATGATGAAAAAATATGGAGGGATTGAGACATTTTTTCTTTATGTAGTTTCCCCAAGTATTTCAGTCACACTGCATGCATATGGAGACAAAATATATTGGAATCAAACATGTACACTTGGAAAAGTAATCTCACAGGGTTATTCCCTGCTAAGAAATGACCAAAAGATACGAACAAACAATTCTCGGAGAAAGTGAAAAGGAAACACTACCAAATAGGGGAAAAATCGCCTGAATTACTGATCCATGACAATTACAAATTAAAGTTACTCATATCACACCCATCAATTGGCAAAGATAATTTTAAAAATTGAAATCATCATCAGTGGAAAGACATACGACAAGCACATAAATACACTGTTGGTTGAGAGGTAAAAAGGTCCGAAAGTTCCAAAAACAATTTAAAACTATAGTATTCGGACCCTTTGACTCTTCCACTCCACCACTGGGATAGACCCCAAAGAGGTCAATAACAGAAAGAAAGGGCCTATCTATAATGAAATATTCAGAGCAATCAAGCAAACAAGGCATAAACATTTATTAAGCACCTACTGTGTATCAGGCAGTATGCTAAATTCTTTTTGTAGTAGCCCCAAACTGTAAACAAAGTGGACGCCCATCAGTTGAAGAATGTCTCAACAAACTATGGTATGTGAATGTGATGGGATATCTATATTTATATGTGGCTATATTTATATAACATAAACCCAACCTAACAAATATGAAGAAGAATCAGAGAAATTTGGGATGAAGTCTGATGCAAAGCAGGGAGAACTGAAAGGACTGTATTGATAATGACCACCATAATGTAAGGCAAATCTGTCCTAAAGGGTGTTAGAACTTCTGTCAATACAATGGCCAATTTTGACTCCAGTGGAAAGAAAAGAAAATATAGTCCCTTTTTTTCTTAAAAGAAGTGGTAGACTATTGTAATAGAATGAAGCATGCTGTCAGACGTGGTCAATGTGTCTGTTTTCTTTAACTATATATTTCTTCATCACAAGGAAAGTTTCTAAGATACACATGGTGTGGAAGTAAGCAATTCTGGGAAATGACAGTGAGTTTTTTTAAAGTCATTAATAACTAACACACATTTAAAAAAAGAAAGGAAGGTATTATTATATGGTTAGGGCAGCTAAGTGGTGCAATGGATAGAGTGCAAAGCCTGGAGTCAGGAAGACTCATCTTCCTGAATACAAATCTGACCTTAGACACTTAACTAGCTGTGTGACCCTGGGCAAGTCACTTAATCAGGGTTGTCTCAGTTTCCTCATCTGTAAAATGAATGGAAAGAAATGGCAAATCACTCCAGTATCTTAACCAAGAAAACCCCAAATTGGATCACAGAGAGTCAGACACGAAAGAAACAACTGAACGAACAACAAAAGTATTATATGGTTTGATGGATATTGAAACCAGTTTGAGAGTCAGGAAGACCTGGGTTCCAGTCTTGCCTTTGCCACAATACTGTTTGGGTGATGCTGGATAAATACCTATCTTCTCAATGCCCCAAGCAGCTGTCTCCACCTACAAGAAGGTGCCAATCTGGATTAGTAGAGAGAATGCCATGTAGGAAGTTTCTTACACTAATTAAACTATCTTTATCCATATTTCTATCTATAGCTATGTTTATATATGGCTATATTTATATAACTGTATCTATATAAATCCAAGATAAGTCCAAGAATAACTATATGATTAAAGGTAATACATTTATGTGTGTACATATATGTGTGTTTGTTGTTCAGTCATTTTCAGTTGTATCCAACTATTTATGACTCCATGAGGTACATACACAAAGACATGCATGTTTACAAGCAAGAATGAATAAATCATTCTGATGTAACCACCCATCAGATTGTAAGCTTTCTGAGGGCAGGGACCGTCTTTTGCCTCTTTTTGTATCCCCATTGTTTAGCATAGTGCCTGGCACATTTAATAAATGTTAATTGAGTTATTGGTTGATTAATCATGTCATCTGAATACATTTATGGTTACAGAGGAGAGGCAAGAGAAGGTGGGAAGGTAATCTTGTGACCCAATACATATTTGTGTACCAACCTGTAACACTGTAGTATAGGGCTTTTACTATCATGGAAACAGCCCAGCTGTTTGACCTTGGGGCAAGTATTGTAATTTCTCTGGACTTCAAGTTTTCTCATCTGTAAAATAAAAAGTTTGTACTAGATAACCCCCGAGGTCTCTCCCTGCTTCAGATCTGTGATTGGAAACCCAAGAAAGATGGGTTTCCAAAATCTTACTTTGAGCACATTCAATCAGCTTTGAAAAGAACAACACCATGACACAGAACCTGGTCATAGGTCCATGCTGACCCCTTCCCTGTCTTTACGAGGCCAGTCTGCTTTGCATGTGTAGACATTGCCTAAAGGAGAAATAACCACATCAATAGGTGTGCACTTTTTAAAATGTTCCTTTTGACTAAAGGAACAAATCTTTAGAAAGGTAGTATTGCTAGGTAGTCTGTAAGCTTAAACTGTTCAAAGACTTTATTGGCTAGCCAAAGCTTGGCTTTGGCGTCTCGTTCACGAGAGAGATGTTTAAACTGGTAGAAAGAGAGATGCTTTTCTGTAGCCATCTCTGGCTGGACTATGGTCAGATCAGGCAGTGACCAACTATTAAATGATTCTAGTGGCGGAAGGAAGCCTGCCTGAGGATGAGGGAATCCTGAAGCTGTGTTCCCAGGCTGCATTAACTACCTCCACCCCACTCCCTGTGTGGTTAACCCTGACATCTGACATCATAGACACTCGGCATGCACACATCTCCTCTATTGCCTAGGCGATACTGGCTGCCTGGCAACGACATCCCCCCTTCCACGCACACCCCTTAGACTTCAGGTTGGCCTTTTGTGACATCCCTTCCCCTTCTTTTTTCCCTTCAGGGCTGCCCTGGATGTTCATTTGGATACGTTTTGTTTTAACACATCAGTTGGTAACCAACAGCCACCTTTCTGTCCCTCCCTCACTACCTTGCCATACAAAAAAATAAAAACCTTTCAATTTAATTAAACAAAAAGCTTTTCAGTAAGCATTTATTAAGTACTCCCTATGTTCCATGTACTACACTAGATGCTAGGGATATGGAGACAAAAAAAGAAAAATTCTGCTTACTTCTATTGCAGGCAGGGGAGAAGGGATGGGATCTACATACACCTAAATATAAGGAGAGCAACTGGACCCATGATTTAGTTGGTGTGGGGAAATCACAGGTGAGGAAACTCCCTGTCCCAATCCAGGTCAGCACCTGTTCTAAATCTGTAGTCTTAGCTGCCTACAGCCCTGAGAGGTTAATGACTTGCCCAGAGTCACAAAACCAGTATGTGTCAGAGGCAGGACAGCAATATGGCTCCCTATTTGAACATTGACAAAGAATTTCAAGAGTGAGAGAACTGAGGAGGCTTTGGGAAAGGATTTATACACAGGAAGGGCACCTGAGCAAGGCAGAGGTAAGGAGGGAGTAAATCCCAAACTTGAGTAGGCATTTGAGGAAAGGCATTTAAGCAAAACTACCCAATAGAATGCATGTGCCTGGTAGTGACTAACTTTCCATTTTTGTAATTATTTTCCAGTTATCCCTTCCACATTGTAACTTTCCCCATCACAGTTTTGCTACATCACAGGTTAACTTAAGAAATTAAATGGGAATTTGGGGGAGTTTTGCACTTGAAGACCAGCAGATGACACAGAACCTATGATCTAATACTCAACCCAAATAAGGTACTATAAGCACCTCATAAAAGAAAAATAAATCAGACTTCTTGTCTGGTATGAAGGGAGGACCAAAAATTTTCACATGGATTTCCCAGGTTGCAGGGGTGCTAGACCCCTAGCCCCTGTGATGTGGAAGGGATAATTGTACATTATTTGTCAACAAAAAGGAAGAAGGCACAGATTAAATAATGAAGAACCAACACAGTCCATTGTATTGAACCTGAACTTTGTTCCTTGTTGACGATACCTTTATTTTCCATTGTTGTAGGCTTAAAAGAAATGTACTTTAAGTTCTGCTTTCTTTGTGATGTATCGGTTCATATAGCTCTTTCCTTATTTCTCTAGATTTCTAGTATTTACCATTGATTAAGGCACAATAGAAACCCATTACATTCATCTACCCCAGTTTTGTGCAACCATTTCCCAGGCTTTTGCCATAGTCTTTCTTTCTTGGTTTGGAAAGGTTGCAATGGTTTTTTACACATCAGTTCCCCTTGTTTCTTCCCTTTGCTAGATTAGGAGATCTTAGGTGTAGAATTGGATCAGATTTCAAATACTTTCTCCTCCATCCCCTTCATTTTAGAGAGGAGGAAACAGAGTTCCTATGCTTTGTGGCTTAATTGATGTGGTACAGTAGACAGAGCACCGGGCCTGGAGTCAGGCTGATCTGAGTTCAAATTGCTAGATGTGAATTCAGCTCTTCCTGTGTCACGCTGGGTAATTAATAATGATGATGATGATGATGATGATAATAATTATAGTTAATCTTTATATAGCACATATTATGTACCAGGTACTGTGATAAGCACTTCACAACTGTTATCTCGTTTAATCCTCACAATAACCCTTGGGAGGTAGGTGCTATTATTATTCCCATTTTACAGATGAGGAAACTAAGGCAAATAGTGATTAAGTAACTTGCCTAGGGTCACACAGCTAGTAAGTATCTGAGGCTAGATTTGAACTTAAGTCTTCCTTACTCCTCGATGCACTGGATAGAGCTCCAGTATAGAATCAGGAAGACCGAATGTAAATCCAGCTTCAGACACTTACTAGCTGTGTTACCTTTGGTAAGTGCTTTAACCCTCTTTGCCTTAGTTTCCTTGTCTGTAAAAAATGAGGTAAGAGCAGCTAGGTGGCACCATAGTGCACAGAGGACTGGGCGTACAGTCAGGAGTTCAAATCTGCCCTCAGACACTTGGTTGGTGGTTGTCCTTCGTTCTCAAAGAGGACCAAAATGACATCACTATACTAGTGTCAAGTTCAATGCGTCAAGGTATGGCTGATCAGACCAGTACAAGCTTGAGATGCTCTACCACAGGTCAGGCACAAATAGCCCATGTGAACATTTGGGGTGGATTCTCTAAATTTGCACATCCTGGGTTTCCTTTGAGCTGTGTCAATTCTGCTTTGCTCATAGAGGTCAGCACCTTCTCTGATGTGGACACACCATGCTGAGCGGTTCTGTGCCAGTGTCTCCCACGTCACACAATCAATCCCAAAGTTCTTAAGAGAGACCTTGAGAGTGTCCTTATATCACTTCTTCTGATCACCATGTGAACGCTTGCCCTGTGTGAGTTCTCCATAAAAAAGTCTTTTCGGCAAGTGTACGTTTTCACATTGGAACAACGTGCCCAGCCCATCGGAGCTGCGCTCTCTGAAGCAGTGTTTGAATGCTTGACAGTTTGGTTTGAATAAGGACATCAATGTCTGGTACCTTTTCCTGCTGGGTGATCTTCAGAATCTTCCTAAGACAGCTGAAATGGAAACAATTCAGATTCCTGTCGTGGTGCTGGTAGACTGTCCAGGTTTCACAGGCATACAACAATGAGGTCAGCACCACAACTCTGTAGCCCTCCAGTTTGGTAGTCAGTCTAATACCTCTTCTCTCTCACACTTTCCTTTGGAGCCTCCCAAATGCTGAGCTAGCTCTGGCAATGCATGAGTCAACCTCATTATCAATGTGTACATCCCTGGAAAGTACACTACCAAGGTAAGTGAACTTATCCACAGCATTCAGAACTTCTCCATTTGCTGTAACTGATGGTTCCACATATGGATGGTGTGGTGGTGGCTGATGGAGTGCCTGGGTTTTCTTGGTGTTAATTGTTGGGCCAAAATTAGCACAAGCAGCAGAGAATTGATCCATACTTAGTTGCATCTCAGCTTCAGAGACTGCACTGAGTGCACACTCATCTCCAAACAGTAAACCATACACCAGCACTCGCTCCACTTTACTCTTGGCTTGTAGCCTTTTCAAGTTGAAGAATTTACCATCAATGCGGTAGCTGACCTTGATGCTGTGTTCATCCTCATTGAAAGCATCTGACAACATGGCTGAAAACATCATTCCTCAGACACTTTCTAGCTATATGACCCTGGGCAAGTCACTTAACCCTGTTTGCCTCAATTTTCTCACCTGTAAAATGAGCTGGAGAAGGAAATGGCAAACCACTCCAGGATCTTTGCTAAGAAAACCTCACATGACGTCAGGAAGAGTCAGACACAACTGAAATAACTCAACAGCAACAACTTTCTTACTTCAGGCCCAGCAATCTATCCACTGGGCAAGCTAATTGACAAGTTATTTAACCTCATTTTCATCTGTCTCATTTTCTTTATCTGTAAAATGGGAATGATGATGATGATTATAGCACCTTTCTCCTAGAGTTTTTGTGAGGATAGAATGAGATGATACTTGTAAAGTGCTGTATAAATGCTAGGGATTATTACCTATCAAATACAACTCATTTCATTTTACATAACACGAAACTAAGGCACAGAGGCGGGAGAAAAGACTAGTTCAAAGTCATACAACTACTAAGGAGCCAAGTCAGGATTGAACTCGGGTCTTTTGTCTCCAAATCCAATGCAGCTTCTCCTACAGGGCCAGAGCTCATCTATTAGTGCCTTAAAGTTCATTGTTTTCCCATCTGTTGCCTTTTAATCCAAACAGATTACTTTTTCCTGCTAGGTAAGTCTCTAAAGAAAACTATCAAATCTAAGCAATATATTTGAAGTATAATTTTTTTAAAAGGTCAAAAATCAGAGAATTGAAAAAAAATAAACCTTTTTGTCCTATAAAAAGATGAATCACCTTGTCAGCATTTGGATTCCAGTAGTCCATCAACTGGCTGAAAAACTACCTTTGTTTTTTATCTCTTCCCTGCTTAAGGGCCCAGGTTGAAGCTATTTAGATCGGCATTCCAGGCTCTCCAAAATCTCATCTTTGTTGTTGTTGTTGTCAACTTTATCTCACAATTCTCCAATGTGAATTAAAGTCCAGCTGGGCTCAACGTTGCTCATTGTATTACACCTGACTTTGGTGTCCTTCTATGCTGTTTTCATTCTGTAGTCATTGTGCCTGGCAGCTAAATGGTGTGGTGGACAGAGCTGTGAGCCTGGAGTCAGGAAGACTTAAGTTCAAATCTGACCTCAGACACTTACTATGCGACCTTGGGAAAGTCACTTAATCCTGTTTGCCTCAGATTCCTCATCTGTAAAAAAATAGAGTGAGGGCAGCTATGCAGTGCCATAGTGCACAGAGCACTGGGCTTGGAGTCAAGATGAGTCTTCCTGAGTTCAAATCTGGCCTCAGACACTTCCTAGCTGTGTGACCCTGGGCAAGTCACTTATCCCTGATTGCCTCAGTTTCCTCATCTGTAAAATGAGCTGGAGGAGGCAATGGCAAACCGTTCCAGTATCTTTGCCATTGAGAGACCCAATGCTCTCTCCATTAGACCACCTATGTGACTCTAATGGGCATACGCACCTACTATGTGTTAGGCACTGTGCTAAGTTCTTTGCAATTATCATCTCATTGAATCCTCCCAATAACCCTGGGGAGGAAGGTGCTATTATGATCCCCATTTTACAGAGGAGGAGACTAAAGCAAAATAACTTTCCCAGAGTCACACAGCTAGTAAGTGTCTGAGGCTGGATTTGAACTCAGGCCTTCTTAATTCCAAGCACAGAGCTCTTTCCAAGAAGGCGATGCTTGAGTTGTGTCTTAAAGGAAACCAGGGATTCCTTCTAAATGTGAGTTGATCTGTGATACAGTTATTTTTTCCTCCATTACTGTTCCTGTGTTAAAAATTGCCACTCCCTAGAATGCCCCTTGGCCTTCATTTTTGTCTTCAAATCCTACCAGTGTTTCAAGGCTCATTGCCTTCTCCATCATGAAGATTTCTCTTATGCTATATTCATTACTTCACTACCTATAGAAATCTTTGTTTACAGATTTGTCTTTCTTATTATAAATGTCAGTCCTGGAACTCAGGTACCATAGAATTGGCCTCTTTAAGATCAATTCAATTTGATGGAAGAGAGACTAGGAGGGTGTAGGTAAATGTTTAAAAACCAGCTCTCTAGGAAAAAACAAAGTATGTTCAACACTCTTTTAAATTTAATCTGTACTGTTTTTTCTCCATCACTTTGTAAAATCTAAAACAACTAACAGCAATAAATCAAGCCCTAATTCATAAGTTTACTGGTTTCCTGTGTATAAATACTCACACTGAAAATTTTAAAATTGTGTGTTAGTGCTGGCTGCAGCAAAATCTTAGGAGAGACTCTCACATCTGGAATTCCTAGGTGCTATGGGAGAGGGAACCTCCATCACATGGTGGCTCCACAAAGACACCAGCATAAACCTGTAAGCCATGATATATGAAATAAATCATTATACCTGGAGGCAGGGAGACCTGGGTTTGAATCTCACCTTAGGCAATTGCTAGCTGTGAAACTGGGCAAGTCTCAGGGCCTTGATTTCCCTACTGGTAAGATGATAGGATAAAACTTGATGGTATCTTAGATCTATTGTCCTTATCCTTCCTTACTGCTGGAATACTTAGGAGACATTTTTAATTTCCTAGGGCTGTTTTGTCAATAAGGATAATTGTGTTAGTAGAGGTTGTCTAAGTATGGCATAAGGTGAAATACTGCCCACCTGCCTGTGGTAGTTGTTGATTTTTACAGAGTGAACTAAGAATGTTTTTTTTTTTTCATTTTTAATACAATAAAGCTTTATTTTAAAATGTGAAAATAATTCTTAGCTCAGTTTGGCCCATCTCTGCTCTAGAAGAACCCTAGGAAGAAACAGACAATATCAATTCATCAAATATGAAAAGAGATCTCTTGACTCAGGGTCAGAATATCTAGATTTAACTCACCCTTAGCTTTGTGACTTCCAGTAAATCCTTATCCTCTCTGGGCTTCAGGTTCCTTATGTCTAAAAAGAGAAGTTTGGACAAAATGTTCTCTAAGGTCCTTCCTCTCTCTAAAATTCTTTGGCTCTGTGAGGCTCCCTGTTCAAATGAATTCCTTGTTGGGGTTGTTATATATCCAAGGTCATCATAAGAACTTGAATGGGAATTTTGGGGGGAGTTTTGCAGAAGCTGAAGATGACACATGAAGGCCAGCAGATGACACAGAAAAGTTTAAAAAACTCAGAAATATATAAAATATATGTATGGTATTGTGCAATATAACCATATTTTATCTTTTAATACCATTATAATTCAGACTTCTTCTATGGTACAAAGGGAGATCCAAAACATTTTATGTGGATTACCAGATTGAGGGGGCACCATGCCCCTAACTCCTGTGATGTGGAAGGGTAACTGCAAGCACCCAGATGGCAGTCTGTTTCATTTGGTATCCCAAGAACCTGAGCATGACTTTATATATTTAGAAAGGGGACCCTAGAAGTCATGGAGTCCAGCACCTTTACTGAACAGATCAGGAAACTGTGACCCAGAGATGTTAAATGATTTGCCCAGCATCACATAGCTAGTAAGTAACTGAGTCAGGATTTGAACTCAGGTTTTCCTGATTCCTAGTTCAGCATTCCTTCTAGAATTGAATTAAGTTGAGATTACATTTTCTTCCTGATTGCCTAATGCATTTTTGAGACTGTTCCAAATGGGAGTAAAGTGCAAGAAGGCAGCAAGAAACTATGTCTTCTTGAGATATATGGAGAGGTAGGTTTTTTTTTTCACTTTTGTTTTTAAAGGACATGGAAAGAGATCCGTGTTTCTAAAAAATCTACAGCACTTGCTACTCTTAGAAAAACTACAAGACCCATGAAGATAATCATTAAGGGTCTTAGTGATAAAACAGCCTTAAAGGGAAAACACTCATCATTTCAGAGGAGGAAATTAAATTACATTTTCTGCATCAAGAAAATGATATTCTGATGTTGTAAGCGATCCAAATTATGAATAATTCACAAGAATTTTTTTTAATTGTAGCACTTACCAGAGCTGTTATGATAATCTATGCTCTATTTCATCATGTGATGTGCACAAGATTTGGCATGCTTGTAAGAGATGTGCCATATTTAAAATATTCCCCCATCCCACTTTTTAAAAAAAACGTTTTTATTTCAAGTTTTGACTTCCAAATTCTGTCCCTCTCTGCCTCCCTCCCTCCCTTTCCATCCCCCTGAGATGACAAACAATTAGATATAGGTTAAACATGTAAAATATTTCCATATTAGTCATTTTGTATAAGAAGACTCAAATAAAAGAAAAAATGAATGAAAGATAATGAAAATAGCATGCTTCAGTCTATGTTCAATCAATATCAGTTCTTTCTCTGGAGGGAGATAGAATGCTTCGTCATTAGTCCTTTGGGATTGTCTTGGATCATTGTATTGCTGAGAATAGCTAAGTCATTCACAATCAGACAATTTTGCTATTATTCTGTACAAATGTTCTCCTAGTTCTGTTCACTTCACTTTGCATCAGTTTATGTAAGCCTTTCCAGGTTTTCCTGAAATCATCCTGTGTTGCAACAATCTGTCTAGCAGCTGTTGTGGGAGCAAAAGACCAACACAAGCCCAACAACAAAAATGCTGCCAGCACGCTGCAAAAGCCCAGTTTCTTTTGATCTGCTTTAGTAAGGAAAGCAATGTTAAGGGGTTAACAAGTTTATTTCAATCCAGCATGCAAATATCACTCACTTAGTTCAGGGGAAAAAGCCAGCACCTTGAACTTCAGAGCAAAATGCAAACAAATTACCAACATCAACAGACAGACCTTGTCTGATTCAAATCCCAATGCATAGTTACCAGAGTTTAACAAAGTCCCAGCATCCGGATTTATGAGCTGGAGGGCTCTTAGCTACAGCTACCTAGAGTCTCTATGCTACCAAGAGTGAGAGCCCTATGCAAATGGCTCTGTCTTCTCTTCTTATACTGTTTCAGACGTCATCAAACGTCATCTGAATGACGAGAACTTAGGCTCCTATGATTGTCTCTTGAATTAGCACCTCCCCTTACCTTAGGAGCTTCACACCCACATAGGCTTAGCACCTAATAGTGGTTTGGTCCTGGGCCTTAGTACCTAGTAAGACTCAATGAAATACACTGAATTGATCAAAGGAAACAAAAGACAAACTCCTCAAGGGCACTTGGTTGAACTGAGATCTAAGGGCCCATTTTGCTTACCAACACATCCTGCTTGGCATTTCTTATAGCACAATAATATTCCATTGAAGTCATATACTACAGCTTGTTTAACCATTTCCCAGTTGATAGATGACCCTTTGATTTTCAATCCTTAGCCACAAAAAATATCTTCTATAAATATTTTTGTACAAATAGGTCCTTTCCCCCTTTTTTTAGGATGTGTTTGGGATGTAGACCTAGTAGTGGTATTCCTGGATCAAATGGTATGCAGTTTTATAGCCCTTTGGGCATAGTTTTGAATTGCTTTCCAGAATGATTGGATCAGTTCACAACTCTATCAACAGTGTATTAGTGTCCCAGTTTCCCTACGATATCCCTCCAAATCCAACATTTTCCTTTTTTGTCATCTTAGCCAATCTTATAAGTGTGAGGTGGTACCTCAGAGTTGTTTTAATTTGCATTTTTCTGATCTAGAGTGATTTAGAGCATTTTTTCACATGACTATAGATAGCTTTGATTTCTTTGTCTGAAAATCGCCTGCTCATATCCTTTGACCATTATCAATTGGGGAATGAGTGGTGTTTTTTTATAAATTTGACTCAGTTCTCTATATGTGGGAAATAGAACTTTTATCAGACATACTTTTTGCAAAAAAAAAAAATTCCCATTTACCTGCTTTCCTTATAATTTTGGTTGCATTGGTTTTGCTTGTGCAAAAATTTCTAACTTTATATAATCATAATGATCTATTTTATACTTTCTAATGATCTTTATATCTTCTTTGGTCCTAAATTCTTCCTTCATCCATAAATCTGAGAGATAAAGTATTACATGCTCTCTTAATCTGCTTATGGTATCATTCTTTATGTGTAACTCATGTACCAATTTTGACCTTATCTTGGTGTACGGTGTGAGATATTGGTCTGTACCTAGTTTCTGACATATTGTTTTCCAATGAGTTTTTGTTCCAAAGGCTTGGATCTTTGGGTTTATCGTATACTAGATTACTATAGCCACTTATTTTTTTTTAAAAAGAAAGAATATTAGTGAATTCTAGGGATTTCACTTTGTCTGCCAGAGGCCATCAAACACTATAAGTCAGGAAAAATGAAAGGAATAGCTATAGTTGCTTAATAGATTACTACTGCTAGGTGAACTTCCAACTTCTATAAGAGAATTTCCATCTGACAAGGACATGACATATGTTGATGTGGAGAAGCTGGGATGAGGGAAGGGTCAATTTTAAATGGAGCTGATCCCTTCCTTGTACCAAAGAAATGTAATTATGCAAAAAAACATACTCAAGACAGTAGTAAATCTGAAAATATTTGGATTATGGTGCCCTAGTAAGTTGCTCATTCTTTGACAATGAAGGTAAGATATTTTTTATTATCTGTTATTATACCATGGTTTATTCACCTCTGTTTCTAGTTCTTCCCTGCCACAAAAGTGTTACTATGAATATTTTGGTATATGTTGGCCCTTCATTTCTATTCGTGACTTCCTTTGGGTCTATATCTGACATGGATAGATATGTTTGCCTAGTAGTAGATTGCTGAGTAAAAGAGTATAGAAAATTTAGCCGCTTTTTGTAAAAATAATTCCAAATTGACATTCAGAGTGGTTGAATCAATTTACCACTAATAGTATATTAGTGTGACTGTTTTCCTTCAGCCCCTCCAACATTGATTGTTCCTGTTGTAGGCGCTGCTTTAAAGCCGGTAGCTTCTTAGTTCAGGTTTGATGTTGGGATGAAATGAGACACTTTCAAGTGTCTTTAAGCATAACACAGTCAGTTAAAAAGCATTTACTAGCACTCTCTGCAAGGCATTGCAGCAAGAACTGGGGATATAAAGAAATGCAAAACAAAATAAAACCAAAAAACTCTCTTTGACCTCAAAGAGCTGACATTCTAGTGCATAAGATAACATATAAATAACTACAAACATCTAAGATATTTATTCATTTATATATTTATCTAAAGACATTGGAAGGTAAATTCCAAGGGAGAGAAAAAGCAGTGGAGGTGGGGTGGGGAGATTAGGAGGGTTAACCAAGAGAGATCTCTTAAAAAAGATGAAACCTTTACTACGTCTTAAAGAAAGCTAGGGAAGCCAAGAGGTGAAAGTGAGGGGAAGAAAAGCATTCCATACATAGGGTACAGCCAAAGCAAAGGTGTAGAGTCAGGAAATGGAGTTTCATGTTTGAGGAACAGCAGGTGGACAGAGTAGCTGGATCACAGAATGTATAGAAGAAAGGAAAGTCTGAGGAAAATGGAAATTCCGGAAGGGCCAGGTTGTGAAGGGCTGTAAATACGTGAAAGAGGATTTTCCATTTGATCCTGGAAGTAATAGAGAGCTCTTTAAATTTACTGAGTATGTTGGGGGATGAAAGCTGTAAATAACATGGTCAAGCTTGAACTTTAGGAAAAATCAGTTTGGCCGCTTCCATTATACCTTCTGAAATGATCTGCCACCAACCTTTCTAGTGTCTGTCCTTACTCTCCCAACACCCCAAAGACAGAAGGAAAGCTTCTCACGTACCTTTCTTCCTGATTTCTGACCAGAGATCCACCTTCTTCTCGTCCTGCTTGAGAGGGGTTTCTCTATATTATACTGCCACTAGATATTAATTTATTAATGAAAGAATGGGATTCTGTTTGCCCCTCTGATATTCATTCATTTCTTCCTTCTACTCTTCTCCTGATCTTTCTGATTGTACTGGGTTTTTTTTCTCCATTAGTTTGGTAACCAGGTGGTATAATTAATAGAACACTGGACTTTGAGCCAAGAAGATCTGAGTTTAAATCCTAAATTCAGACACTCTCCAAGTGACGCTGGAAAAGTCAATTAACCTCTCTCAGCCTTAGTTTCCTTATTTGTAAAAATAGGAATAATAATCGTATCTATATAACAGGAGGCAGCTGGTAGCTATGGGGCAGGTAGGTGGCACAGTGCACTAGACTTGGATTCAGGAAGACTCATTTTCCTGAGTTAAAATCCAGCTTCAGTCACTCAGTAGCCGTTTGACTCTGAGCAAGTCACTTAACCCTGTTTGCCTCAGTTTCCTCATCAGTAAAATGAGCTGGGGAAGGATACTGCAAATCACTCCAGTGTCTGTCAAGAAGGGGTCAAAAAGAGTTAGATATGACTAGACAATAACAGCCACAAGGCACTTACTAGCTGTTACTTAGCTCATCAATATTCACCTTGACTTCCCATTACCTCTGACACAATTACTATATAAGATTTTTTTAAAAAAGAAAATCAAACAACAACAATTAACGGCCCATATTAATGTCCCTGTCTAGAGCTAGCCACACGAAAACAAGCATTTCATTTCTTGGTCTTGTGCTTCTGTCTGAAAGTATTTCCTTTTCTTCTCTTTGGTCAGCTTGCATATTGAACGTCCTGCCCATCACTGGGTTCTTTGAAATGAGTGGCTTGCATTCCTTTCCTTTCCTGAATACCAACGATTGTCTTTGATATTTAGGCACTACATTGAAAAATATGTTATTTTGACGTGCCGGCTAACCTTACTTACTTTTTAGAGTATCATGAAAGTTTTTTTTTCCCTTTTCTTTCTTATTGATAAAGAAACAACGTGGTTGTGGTTGTTGCTATTGTTCAGTCGTATCCAACTCTTCATGACCATACTGTCCATGGGGTTTTCTTGACAAAAATACTGGAATGGTTTGCCATTTCCTACTTCAGTGGATTAGAGCAGAGTTAAGTGACTTGCCCAGAGTCACACAGCTAGTAAGTGTCTGAGGCTGACTTTGAACTCAGGTCCAGTGCTCCATTCGCTGAGCTTCCTCGATGCCTCCTTAACAAGAAGTAATCCTATTCTATTCTGATTTATTTTCTTTAGAATGCGAAAAGTTTGGTGGCTTTTTCCCTTTCATGCTTACAAAATTCGTTGTTTGATACAATTCAGAACTATGGCTATAATGTTTCTTAGTGGGATAAACTTTGGATTTTTTCTCCTGGTGTTTTGCCAATTTTCTCAATTTGTACTTTGCTATCTACGCTGAATATTTACAGTCAGCTTTCCTGTATGTTTTGTTTGAAGTATGGTATTTCAGTTATTTTATTGATTTTTTTTGGAAGTCCTATAATCCTTAGGTTATCTTTTCTCATCCCATCTTCAAGTTCAATGTTCTCGATTTCATACAGCTCTCATATTGTTCCAATATTATTGTCCTCATTTTTCCATTATTTTTCCTTCTGTCTCTAGATTTTCACATTTTAATTGCCATTATCTTTTTCAAAGAGTCTACTATTTTACAGTGTTTCTGTCTTTCGTTCTCAATTCTCCCTGTCTCTCTCTGTCTCTGTCTCTCTGTCTCTCTGTCTGTCTGTCTGTCTCTCTCTCTCTCTTCCTAAAACTTCTAATTTCTGCTCTTATTTCCTTGTTATTTTCATGTAATTCTCTGATGCTCCTGTGTCATTGCAGAAATTCTTAGAGTTTCTCCATTGTCATTTCAAACAGACTTAAAAAGTCATTGTAATACCTTTACCTTCTTCAGGATTTTGATTCAATTGCCCTTGTTACAAAGCCCTTTTTTTCAGGGATGGTGGTTTTTGATGGTTTGTTTATTTATCCTCTTCATTCAGCTTTTATTTATCTTTGTCAGTCTCTACTGATTTTTCTGTGGTGTCTTTGTTGTTAGTACACTTCTTACCATCAATCCTCTCCTTTCATCCATCCCTCCTGCCTGTTCTCTGTTCTTACAGACCACCAGTGTTGGATAATCAGCTCAACAGGGAAGACAATGGAGTGGTCCTCCTTCATGTTCTGTTAGCAGAAGAAGGTAATGTAAATTGGGACAAACCAGAAATTCCAGTGCTCTACCTGATAGAAATTCTTCTGGGCAGATGGGGCTGATCACTAAAGTGGTCAAACCATGAGTATGCATGAAATGGACTGAAGGGATGACTGCTTTTATTATGTGCTATCTCATAAAATGAGAAAGATCTTTCCATTAAAGGCAAGGGTTTAACACTCCTTTTTGTGACTGATACCCTCATCTCTGAGTCACATAGAAATAAATTATATGCTAGTGTGTGTCAATCATATGAAATAACTTCATCCTTAAACCAAGATTAGCTAAGATTTCAAATTGAGAAATTACCAAAATATGCAATACTAAATGGAAGTATTTGTTTAACATAAGCTCTAAAATTTTTTCCCAAAAATGTATGGATGGCAACAAGAATACTGATGTCTCAAGATAATTGTGAGAAGTAGGGGGGCATACTCAGACTGGAATTTTGAAAATAAATTTCTGAGTTGAATGGCAAGAATCCAACTTGCAGACCAAGTATATCAAAACAGAGTAATTCAAAAAAGCTGACATTTGCTATAAACATCATGAATGAATGACCACATTCTTCCAAAATGTTTGGCAGAAATTGTAAAAAGAAAACATTTCAGGGCCTACACAAAGTAGCATATACTGTGGCCATTGCTGTGTGTAAGACCCATAGGAGCAATGAAGAGGTAACAAAGAGTTCTAAAGATGAGCTATTACGTAACACCAATATGGCAGAAATTACTTGAGACTTTTAGAGACTTTCAGAAAGACATTGGAAGATTAGATCAATATTTAGCTGGTATAGAAAACAGAAAATTAATGATTAATGTCACCAAAAACAAAATATACAGAACTAATCAAGAAAACAAATGACAAATTCTAGTTTCCCCTAATATGCTATTAAAAATAAAAGTCAAAAGATTAAGATGATACATAGAATCAAATCAGCATAATGATCAGAATAAGCAATTAAACATCCATATTTAATAAACATCCTTTTATAAAAGCTAATTGATGTTAATTTCTTATTAGTAATATCAAGGAGATATTAGTCTTGAGAAGCGGAGAAATGAAAGAGAGAGAGAGAGAGAGAGACAGAGAGACAGAGACAGAGACAGAGAGAGAGAGAGAGAGAGAGAGAGAGAGAGAGAGAGAGAGAGAGAGAGAGAGAGAAAACCCTTGAAGAAGGAAGATGTCAAATATTTCTATTCATCTCTATGGTCCTAAGAGAAAAATGCAAGTTGGATCAAATGGGAAACACAAAATTGTATACTGTTAATATAAATGTAGCCTGTTTAGGCTATGGACTTTTTCTCCAACACTACTAACACTTTCAGGTCAGATCTGCATAAAGTACATATAGTTCCCCTCAAGGTATTAAGGATAAGCCTTGCTCAAGCCCCTGTTTTCTAGGCCCTAGATTGCCCAATCTCCAGTGATTACATCCCAACATCATTTGAAAGGCCCATTTAGTATATACCCAATATTATTTATCAAACTAATATCTCCTTGATATTACTAATAAGAAATTAACATCAATTAGCTTTTATAAAAGGATGTTTATTAAAAATGTGTAGCAAGAACAAAAGTACAAATATGTCTCCCTGCTACCCTGCAAAAGTCCCAGAGGACAAATTGTTGCCTTGCTTGTAGAACATGGTGTCTCTGCTGCTAGGCTGATTCACTTCTGGCATAGGTCATACAAGTTGTTCCTCTGGCCTGAGCTGGCTCCTCACCTTAGAAGTGACAGCTGTCACTGCCATTAGCCTTCATTACCCAAGTGACATTACCCAAATTCCTCTGTTGGTTCTTCCAACCTTTCGAAGCTTACAAGGTCGTTGCACTTCCAAAACTCTTTCACTTAGGACAAAGAATCAACAGAGCAGGGACAAGACAAATGGTAGCGCCATGCATTACATTATATGGTGTCACAGAAAGGGAAATATGGAAACTGAACCTCTGTCTCTCACTCCTTTCAGAGACTTTCTTGTTCCACACTCCAAAGCTGGCAGGGAAAGGGAGAGGGAAATGTAATTTCTTCCATTGAAGTCTTTTGTGGACACACACAATTCTAGCTCAGGAACCAATTAAGTGGTAAGTGGGCAGGAAACATTCATAGTGTATTTATTATGCATGCTCTGAATTGGTGACAGAACCCTCTCTCTTATACAACATCACGCATTTCCAGAAGTAGCTTCCAGAAGCTTCCACATGAATTGGCACCATGGATGCTAAAAGGATTGGACCAATAGGTCTAAACAGTCCCTCATTACATAACAAATGACAGAACACCATGGGAGGGAGTAAAGTAACTTCGATGACGGCAGCTCTGCAAAAATGGAAGACAGCAGAGCTGGATGAGATAGATAAAGACTGACTTAAATGCTTCACAGTGGTGTACATGAAGTTTCAAGGCTATTTACCAGTTTCTTCTCACATTCAAACCTGATTCTACCTTTCTTAACATCGTGCATTCTTAATATGCATCATATGTTAACTAACAAAAAATGAGGATACGAGTAACTCTTCCCACTATAGGCTAATTTCATATCAATGTACTTTAGACGAAGCATTCACTGCTTGAATCATTTTAAAAATCTGTAAAAACTAACATGAATATGCCATATGGGCTGAGGACCAAAAATAGGTAGGGCAAAAAGTCCCAGAGTTGGCCAAGTAAGTTTATCACTGACTTCATTTATTATGGCAAAACCTTTGACTCAGTTTCACACTCGTGGTTTATTTACATATTGTAAATTTGTGAAATAGACCCAAGTCAAGTGAGAAAGCTAGAATATTTGATATGTACATGGAAAATTGGCCTCAATTTAAAACTTGCCATCAGCATGATATGGTCGATGTCAATTGATGTGGAATAAAGCATCTTTTGGCGAGACAGGTTAAGCCCCTTTAGATTCTACTCTGCCTTTAACCTACTTAACCTTCTCTTCTAAATAGAAGCAAGAATGGATTCAAATTTAAAGCAGCAATCATACAGAAACAGCTTATTAATCACTGGGTGTGAGAGCAAACTGAACCAATGGAAGAAGGTAGTATTTACAAATATCTTGGTCTTCTCCAGGCAAAGAACATTGAGCCAAAAGCTCTTGAGAAGATAATTGTGATTGCATAGGTCCAGGGACCTACTGGAATCCTGAAAAGAAAATCCAATGGGAAGAACACGTTTAAAGCAATTGATGGCTATGCATTATTGGAATTAATATACACTTTTAGAGCCCCCAAATGGACTAAACATATTTGGAAAGCATCCTAACAAAAAGCTTCATATTATCAATAAAAACTGGGCCCCTCACTTTAATTTAGCTATGGAAAGATGAATATTTTTCTTGGCAAAAAGTAGAAAGACTATTGTTAAGAGTTCTCTCAGAATAGATGATGGGACAAGAATTTATGAAAGTACTTTTGGAACAAAGAGACATCACCTCAGCAAGGATATTGAATGCAGAGTCCAAGGCCTAAAAGGATTCCCTATAGATGGTAAGGTCCCAAATCCTCCAATTTCAGCATAACATCGTGCTAACTGTATCAGTCCTCAGAATATTGCAGAACCTCCTAAATGAGATCCATACTTACTCAAAAGGGCGTAGCCCAACTATACACACAGGTTGAACTGAGTGGATGAAAAATTTTTATTGTCCAGACCAGGGGTCTCCAAAATGGGGAATTTCAGACTAGAGAGAGGAGATGGACTGAAGAAATATTGGAGGATAGAAATATATATAGTTAGGGGATAAAATCAATATCTATCAAATACTAACTATGTGTCAGGCACTGTGTTAAGCACAAGGGATACAAAAGAGACAAAAGATAGTTTCTGCTCTCAAGAAACTTACAACCTAACAGGGAGACTATACCCAGGATAAATAGCAGATAATAATAGAAGGAAGGCACTAGAGTTAAGAGAAGATGGAGAAGATTTCCTGTAGAAGGTAAGATTTTAGTTCAGACTTTAAGTCAGGAAGGTCAGTAGTGAGAGCAGATGAAGGAGAGTATTCCAGGCAGGGGAGACAGCCGGGGAGAATGTCCATAGCTGAAAGATGAAGCCATCACTAGACTGAAGAGTATCAGTTGGGTGCGAGGTATAAAAAAAATAGAAAAGTAGGAGGGGGTTAGGTTATGAGAGGCTTGGAATACCAAAGAGAACATTTTGTATTTGATCCTGAAGGAGATAGGGAACCACTGGAGTTGATCGAGTGTGTCCGTGTGTGCTGGGGAGTGGCTGGGGTGACATTATCAGATCTGAGTTTTAGGAAAATCACATTTATGGCTGAATGGAGGACATATTAGAGTGGGGAGAGACTTGAGGCAGGCAGATCCACTAGTAGTCATTACAACAGTCCAGGTGTGAGGTGATGAGGGCCTGTACTAGGGTGGGGACAATGTCAGAGGAGAGGAGGGGGCATATTCGAGAGATGCTGCAAAGGTAAAATCGACAGGCATTGACAATAGCTTGGGTATGGTGGGGAGGGGTGGGAAGAGAGAGTGAGAAATCCAGATTGACATCTGAGGTCACCATCTTGAGCCTGGAAGGATGGTAGTGCCCTCTATAGTAATATGGAAGGAATTATAGTCATAGTAAAAGGAGTAGGGGAGAGTTTAGAGGGAATGAGAAAGATGATCATTTTGGACATATTGAGTTTAAGATATCTAAGCCTCACAAACCACTATTACTCAGAGAGTGAAATGGTACTCATGCTCCCATCCTCTGATTGGTTGATTACACTCCCTGAAAAGGATATACTCATGTCCTAATACATAATCAACCTTTATTCTTCAGATCATCACATGGCTACATTAAGAATGCTTTAAAGGGTGGTCTCTGGCTATAGGGAAATAAATAGCGAGTAAGAGCCCCACCTCTCCCCTTTTAGTGTAGGGAGTCATTCTCTACGCTAAATAAGTCATTCAAGATAAGCTTACAAGGATGGCTTACAATACACACTGAAGATCTTATTACATTTTCCATTAAACTGAAGCCCGATTGTCAGGGCTCTAGTGGATGTCAAAGGCCAGATTCAAACTCAGATCTTCTTGCCTCCAGGTCTACCACCCACTGTTTGCTCCACCAAACTGCCTCATCTCTTAGACTTGCCCTTTTTAGTGGCATCGCAAGCTTTCTGGGGATGCAGGGAGAGCAATGGATTGGTAGGATTCCTGGTACTGATCTGATGGAACCAAGTGGCAGAGGTGAGATTTGAACCTTGGTCTTCTCACCTCTACCACTCAGCTCCATCGTGACTTTGAGAAAGGCACTTTCCTTCTCTCTCGGTCTCCTTTTCCTCCTATGCCAAATAAAAGGGTTGGAATGGATAATTTCTAAGGCCCCTTTTAGCACTAAACCCATGATCTTATGGTTTGAATCTGAACCTGGCTTGGTCATTTACTACACATGCTGCTGCTGTTGCTGGATAACGGACAGGCCACAACCCTGTCAATGAGTTAAGGGGGCGTCTACCCCAAGCATGTAAATACCTCCCCTGGTTCAATGGGTAGATGAGAACAATTTGTTCCAACAACCATTAAGACAGCTGAAGCAGGCACCGTGGAGCACGTTGTAGTAGGAAGGCCGAATTTATGATCTCAAATATAATCATGTATATGTTTGAATGGTCCGAAATCGCAAGGTATGAGAGATTCTCTAAGGAGAAAACAACAAGAAATTTATTTAGGCCCCACCGCAGCAAAAACTTGA
>CM053623.1:432723684-432746076 GCA_028646595.1 Phalanger gymnotis
GAAGAAAGAAAGAAAGAAAGAAAGAAAGAAAGAAAGAAAGAAAGAAAGAAAGAAAGAAAGAAAGAAAGAAAGAAAGAAAGAAAGAAAGAAAGAAAGAAAGAAAGAAAGAAAGGAAGAAAGAAAGAGAAAGAAAGAAAGGAAGGAAAGAAAGAAAGAGAGAGAGAAAGAAAGAAAGAAAGAAAGAAAGAAAGGAAAGAAAGAAGGAAAGAAAGAAAGAAAGAGAAAGAAAGAAAGAAAGGAAAGAAAGAAAGAAAGAAAGGAAGAAAGAAAGAGAAAGAAAGAAAGAAAGGAAAGAAAGAAAGAGAGAGAGAAAGAAAGAAAGAAAGAAAGAAAGAAAGAAAGGAAGAAAGAAAGAGAAAGAAAGAAAGAAAGGAAAGAAAGAAAGAGAGAGAGAAAGAAAGAAAGAAAGAAAGGAAAGAAAGAAAGAAAGAAGGAAAGAAAGAAAGAAAGAGAAAGAAAGAAAGAAAGAAAGAAGGAAAGAAGCGAAGGGAGGAAAGCAGGAAGAAATAAGAAAAGAAAGAAAGGAAGGAGGAAAGAAAGAAAAGGAAGGAAGAAAGAAAGAGAGAGAGAAGAAAAGAAAGGAATGAATGAAGAGAAACAGTGGTCATAAAACTACTATAAAATTAGGAAGAGGCCTTGGAAAAACCCATAATCATCAATGACTTCCAGGCCCAGTGCTAATCATTTAGCTGGTTTCTAAGCAGCATTTATCAGGGTCCAAAAATAGAGGAACACCTGGAAAGTTAAGATTTAATTAAGGGACAGTGATTTAGAATCCACAAAAGAGAGATCAGAATGACAAATGGACCTTTTTTTCCCATGAAAAAAGCAACTAAGAAACTGAGCAGGAATGCTAATATCTCAATTTCTTTTTAAATTTAGCAATCCTCTATGAAAACATTTGGAGATGCACCAAAAGAAAATGTGCTTTAAAAATGATATTTGAGGGGGAAAAGAGCTTGGAAATTATAAATCTAAAAAGGCAAAAATCATCTAATTAACATTATCCTTAAATTATAAATACATGAATTAAAAAAAATAAGATTTGTTGATGCTTTTTGTTTGAACATTACAGTCATTTCTGAAAACCCTTCCCCCCCCACCCCTAGTCTGAATACTCTAGTAACAAAAGAAAACAATAGCACGAAATTGCCCAATATAGGAACTGTGTCTGACTGTGTATACAGCACACTGTCCTAGGAATTCCCCACCTCTCTGCTGGGAAAAGGATGATATGTTTCCTTTTCTTTCCTCTGAGACTTCATTACCTTTTCCGTCTTGCCATCTAATTTTTTTTTAAATTTTTAAACATTTTCATTTATAGGTTTGAGTTCCAAATTCTTTCCCTCCCTGCCTTCCCCTCTCCCTGAGATGGTAAGCAATCAGACATAGGTTATATATGTGCAATTATGCAAAACATTTCCATATTAGTCATTTTGTACAAGAAGACGCAAATAAAATTTTAAAAAATGAAAGAAAGAATGTAAAAATAGCATGCTTTAGTCTGCATTCGATCAATATCATTTCTTTCTCTGGAGGCAGATAGTGTGCTTTGTCATCAGTCCTTTGGGATTGTCCTGGATCATTGTATTGCTGAGACTAGCTAAGTCATTCACAATTCTTCTTCAAACAATATTGTTGTTACTGTGTACAACGTTCTCCTAGTTATGTTCACCTCACTTTGCATCAGTTCATGTAAGTCTTTCTAGGTTTTTTTCTGAAATCATCCTGCTTGGCATTTCTTATAGCACAATAATATTCCATTACAATCATATACCACAGCTTGTTTAGCCATTCCCTAATGGGCATCCCTTTGATTTCCAATTCTTAGCCACAACAAAAAAGCTGCTATAATACTTTTGTACAAATAGGTCCTTTCCCCTTTTTTGGATGTCTTCGGGATATAGACCTAGTGCCATCTAATTTTGAAAGAGATTCCTGTAAAGCACCTTGAGGACTGAGGATCATATTAACTGTATTCAGTACCCTTATTCATTACCTTTACAAAGTGGGTTTGCCCTGGGGCAAAAAACAAAGTTGGGAACTCAATAAAGGAAAGGTAGAATAAGGCGGAGATAGGTTTTCTTTCTTTAAATAAGGGTATTGAAGTGAGGAGAAGGAGGAAGGAAGGAGGAGGTTAAGACAGAAAGGGAGAGAGAAAAATAAGCATTGGAAAGGGAAGAGGAAGAAAAGAAGAGGGGCCTCTTTTAGGTGGGAGAGCTAAAGGGATACCCGAAAGATCATGTGTCAGGAGAGAATGAAATAGATATGAGAGCTGGAAGATTCCTCTTGGTATCAAGCTGTTGAACAGTTTGAATTTCCCACATGGCTCAGCTGAACCCAGATTTGCAGAGGTGAAATGTTAGCTGACTAATGACCACTTAGCATCTGAAGAGAGGCAAATGAATATGAACGTGATGATCATACAGGGGCCAAGAGAGATGGAGAGACGTGTACTCTGGGAGAGTGAATGGAGGTGTAAAGTCTTTGACTCACCACAGAGTGATCCACTGCCCTCCCTCCCCTCCAAATGCCTAGTCCTAGTACTGCCCTCAGGAGAGATAAGATGCTCTTATAATCAGGAGAACCTGGGCTCAATTTCTACCTATGACACATACTGCTTGAGGGTGTGTGAGACTGGTGGGGAGGGGGTTGGGAGGTAACAGGTGGAAGTGTAGCCATTAACTTAACTTCTGGTGTCTTGGACTATTCCTTTAGGATGTAGTTTCGGATCTAAATTAATGGAGGGAAGTTATACATTATGGGTCTCCTGTGCCAAAGTAATCACAGGTCCAGGTACACACACACATTCTATATCTATATCTATATCTATATCTATATCTATATCTGTATCTGTATCTGTATCTGTATCTGTATCTGTATCTGTATCTGTATCTATATCTATATCTATACATGTCTATATCTATGTCTATTTCTATATCTATACCTGTATCTATACCTATATCTATGTTATATAGATATAGATATAGTGTATATATATATGTGTGTGTGTGTGTGTGTGTGTATGTATGTATAACTCACTTCCTTCATGAGAACTGTCCCACTTCCTTCTCATAACAACCCCCCCCCCAATAATTAGGAAAAAAAGTCTACTTCTGTCCCCTTTCTATACATCTTCTTGAATGGCATTTTCATGTAGAACGTAAGACATCATAAATATTTGTTGCTTGGTCATTTCAGTCGTGTCTACCTCTTTGGGCCCTTTTGAGGTTTTCTTGGCAAAGAACAATTTCCCATCTTCTCCAGCTCATTTTACAGATGAGGAACTGAGGCAAACAGGGTGAAGTGACTTGGTGCCCAGGATCATACAGCTACTAAGTATCTGAAGCCAATTTTGAACTCAGGAAAATGAATCTTCTTGACTCCAGGCCTGGCACACTATACACTGTGCCACCTAGCTGCCCTGTCATAAATATTAGGAGTCTACATCTAACTAAATGGAATCATCCAAAGACTTTTTAAAAAAAAACTGGAATCAAAGATGCACACCAATGCTTCAACATTCTAGGCCCCAATGCTGTATATTTCTCTGGGTTCAGGATACTTCTGTTTTTCCAGGCACATAATAGAAATATTTAGCACTTCAAAAGACTTGTGATCTCACTGGCCTGGGCACACCCAATACAGACCCTAAACCTTCAACATAGACAATATGACTTTCTTTGGCCAAAAGTATTCATGGACTAGTGGCCAACCTTTTGTTAAGGAGTAAGTCAGTCTCCCTTCTCTTAGCTGGGCTAGTCTTTAGACAATGGACATACA
Source organism: Phalanger gymnotis (assembly GCA_028646595.1). Classification (NCBI taxonomy): domain Eukaryota; kingdom Metazoa; phylum Chordata; class Mammalia; order Diprotodontia; family Phalangeridae; genus Phalanger; species Phalanger gymnotis. The sequence goes on from CM053623.1 coordinate 432,727,468, forward strand.
ATCTGCAGCTAGACCAATTCTTGAAGCTTTTTAGGTTTGTAGGGTATTCCAGACTTTGTGATCACCTCCCTGCAGCCTTTGATATTTCTCTACACTTTTCTCTTGGTTAGTCTTTCCTCTATGGGTCTTCATGACACCTCTCTCCCTTGGTTCTCCTCCTGCCTGTTGGATCACATCTTCTTAGTCCCCTATACTGGTTCATTATCATAGCACATACCCTATTTGTGGGTGTACCCCAGAGCTCTGTCCTGGGCTTTCTTTATTCTCTTATTAAACTTCCTCACTGCATGTCCTCATCACTTTCCATGGATTTATTGAACAGATAGCTCTAAGATCTATATATCTCACCCTAGCCTTCCTCCTGACTTCCAGTCCATCACCAATGATCTCCTGGACATTTCAAACTAGATGGTCCAAAGGTATCTCAAATTAAACATGTTCAAAACAGAATTCAATGTTCTGTCCCTTCCCTCAGACCCATTCCTCTTCTGAATTTCTCCATTTCTGCTACTATCCTTCCACCCCCTGGGCTGGAGCTTACATTCAAGGAGGTTATATTGAGTATGGACCTGCTGATAAAAGTTTCTGAGAAGTGGCTATCTGCTTCCATAGAGGTATTTTCCATACCAGGAGTTCCTTACATTGATGAAAATACATATCTGAAACAAAAATGTCCAAGGCATTGTCATTGTTTGTCCTTCCTTCTTGAAGAGGATCGAGGACATCGTGGGGGTAATGTCTTGACTTGCATGTGAATTGTATTTAAATAAAGCCAGGCCATACAAAGTTGTCAGCCTCACTGTCTTTCAGAGTCATCAAAGACCAGTGCCAGGATAAAAGTAAGATGACCAGCGATGGCCCAGGATACAGCGGGCTGAAGACAGAAAGAAGAATGCAAAATATTATCCCCCAAGAATTCCCAATTTCATCCCTTCTAAAATTTTAATCTATCTCAAATGGATTTCATATACAGATAAATAATTCATATAATGACAATTTAATAAATGCTTACTATATACTGGGCACTGTCCAAAGTGCTGTGGATATAAATACAGGCAAACAAGATAGTTCCTGCCCTCGAGGTGGTTACGTTTTGATGGGGAAAGACAACATAGAAAGAGGAAATAGAATGATGGACATCAATACATATGGTGGCGTGTTGTGGAGATAGCAACAAGGGTACTATGGAGGCCTAATTCTGAGCAAGATAAGTAAAAGTCTCATTTGTCACAACCAGGGGTACCCAGGCAGGAGTCTAAGGTTCTGGTGGGAAGGGAGATGGGTACAATGGCCAGAATGTAGGTGATGTAGTATGGAGTTATCCAGGAAGTGAGGTGAAGAAAAGCTAGACCTCAAACTTCTTTCAGGGATGAAGTTTTTATGATGGGTGGTCCCAGGAAGAGAGACTTCATTACATGCAAAGCTGGTTGTAGCACCTAAATAATTAACCTATAACCAATATCTATGTGAAATTAACCGCCGTTAAGTAAGTATGCCTTGGTGACTGTTTGCCATTAAATTAGTGGGATAAATAATTCACACCAAAAATGTGGGCCCAAGATAATACTATTAAGGGGGATAGAACTTGTTCATTAATTGTAAGAAAATTAGACGAAACACAATTCCCTCAGTGCAAGGTCTCCTGTGGAGTATATGGTGTGTTAACATTATTGTAGCATGGAAGAATAAGATGAGAATCCTGGAATTACTCTGTCGATGGCCTCTCTCTAATTGACTAAGGTGTGTGTAATGTACTGAGCCAGGGACACACGAGAAAAAGGGTAGGTATAGATGGAAAAAGTTTCAAAGTGACTGAAGCCAAACATGTAAGAATCAACTATTTCTTGGATAGGTAAAATTTCAGTTGGCCTAGGGGCATTTCGAGAACGGCTACAATGTCACTCGTCGCATCAGTGTATCCATGATGTCCTCGGTGGAGCACCTCCGTGAATCAGGACCCATCTTGAATTTGGTAGATGAATCTTGGAAGGGTGCCTAATAGTCAGTAAGGCTTAGCGAATTCTCTCTAGAAATATACATAGAATAACTATCAAGGGCAGGATTTGAACCCAAGTCTTCTGTACTTCAAAACCAATATACTATCCACAATTCACTTAGTTAAGCTGACATTTATATAGAACTTTAAGGCTGCTTATATACACCATAGTATTCATCCTTATAGCATTCGTGTTGTGTCTGTGCTGTATGTTATTAGTCAACAAATACTTATTAAACTTACTGTGTGACAGTATCATTATTGTACTTTTCCAGATAAGGAAAGAGAATCTGTGCTGGCCTCCCTAGGCTAGACAGGCTAGGTACTATGTGTCGACAGTATGATTCAAACCCAGGTCTTGACTAACTATATATCTGGCACTTGATCCACTATAATACGCTTCTTTGGCCAATATTGTCTAGAATCTTAGGACTTTTGGATGCTGGCATTATTGATTTAAACATGCATAGACCAAATTAAACTCTAAGTTTCAAAGTTCATAAAGTTACTTGGCTTTTTTTAAATTGAGAAGTATAGTTATCTGTAGCCAGGGAAATTTGACTAATCTTTATATATTTACCAAATATGTAAATATTTTATATTGTTATAGCCCATCGAGTATAAAAGCAGAAAGAGCCCTCAGTCAACTCGTGTCTTCACTAATTTAGAAGTTCCCCTAAACAAAACAAACCATCCATGCCGGCCTATCCATTGAGACCCTTGGCCATGTCCTCCCATACATTTACCACAGGGAGTCCACTCAAAAATGGTGGGGGCCTTCCTCCTGCTCACTCATTTCACATCAAGGAAAACCAAGGCCCAAAGAGATAAACTTACTTGGTGAAAGTCTTCCACAGCTAGCTAGTGAAAGAGGCTTTATTAGCCATCAGAGCACCTGGTTTCTAGGCTAGGATTCTTTCCACCACATTCTTGTGAGCCATTAAAAATAAAAATTTTAGTTTTAAGAAAAAAATGTTAAATATTAGCTAGAATGTATGATTTATTTAGGATATGAGCATTCTGTTCCTTGCAATATAATGTGATTGGGAAAGCATTTAAAAATATAGAAGAAAGAGATTTAAAAAAAAATAGTGTCATTTGATGAATTAAGAAGCATTAATTAATCACCTAGGGACCTCCAAAGACATCTAATTGAACTTTGTCATTTTACCTTTGACAAAATGAGGCCCAGAAAAGTTAAATGACTCGCCCAAAGTCATACAGGTAGGAAACCCCAGAGCGAGGCTTTAAAATCAGGCCCTCTCAGTCCAAATCAAGCATTCTTTCTACTACACATACACAGAAATACAAAACATACTAAAAAGGAGTAAAAGATAAGGGTTTTGGGTGTCGAGGGGAAGGGTCTTAATAGCTGGGTGAATCATGTAGGTGGGGTTCAATATTGAATATCAAAAACAATTTAGAAGACTGGATAAAAGAAAAAAATGTAATGGTTTTTGTTTCTTTTTTTCTCCTGGTTTTGGTGTAAAAGAACCAATCTCATGAATTAAAGGTGGCCCCACGGCATCACTGCCTGTAGGGACAGGCCAGACACCTGGCTTTCTCTTTTTCTGAAGACTGATTTATCCAAATAAAGCATGGGATGTTTCATCATCCCATAATGGAAAGTGCCTGTCACTCCTTGAACATCATCGTATGGTTGGTGGCCAGTAAATAATGGACTACTGAGTGTCAAGGTGACTGGCTTTCAATGCACACAAAACTAAAAATTATAGACCTGTCATTCTATAGGCAGGCCACAATTAGCTGTCTATGCAACTTGAAATTTTCATCTTGCCAGCGGAGTAATCAGTTGACTGGAATTTCTTATTTTGGATGCAATTTCTAGGTCTTTAACATTTCTAGGTCTTTAAAAATGATGCAAATTCTAAAATGAATGTTCGGAAATTTATTTTGCAAAAACCCTTCCCACAACATAATTGAAAACACTAATATTGTAATAATATTAACAAAAGATTGTAATGGAACAAAAATAATGTTCATTCTTTTTTTTTTTATTTAGGGACCACAAAGCACTTTACCAAAATAAAACCATTTATTAGCAAGTCTTACTTCCTTTACTTAAAAGTCCTCCTCAGGCTGGCTCCCACCCACTTTTCCAGTAATTCCCATTCAAATTCTCCCCATTCCAGCTAAATTCATCTATTAGATATTCCATGAACATTTGATATTCTGTCTTGATGGTTTCTCTGTCTTTCATGCCTGAAAGACACTCCTTCCCCATTCCAGACTCCCTAGGTTGCTACGATCCATAACTCAGGTATCACCTTATATAGGAGGCCTTTCTTGACCCTCACCTCCCTCTCCCCCTCCATGTTAGTGCCTGCTCTCTGTTGACATTGCTTTGTTCATATACTTGGCATTTTCCTAACCACATACAAATTGTGGTTAGGTGGTAACCCTAACCTTAACTCTCCTCCCCTGTCCCCAAAGTCACACTCCCAGAACATAAGCTGATTTAGAAGAGGTCTGATTTTGACTGTGTGCCCCAAGTACATGGTACAATGCTCACACATATTAGGGGCTTGATGGTGCAGTGATAGAACAGTGGGCCTGGAGTCAGGAAGACCTGAATTCAAATCCAGCCTCAGAGACTTACTGTGACCCTGACTCTGAGCTGTGATCTTGACTGTGACCCTTAACTTAAAATGGGAATAATAAAAGTATCTATCTCCCAAAGTTATTGGGAGGACAAATGAAATAATATTTGTAAAGAGTGCAGTACAGTGCCTGGAATGTTGGAGTCACTATGTAAATGCTAACTATCATTATTATCGTTATTATCAAAATAAATGTTGTTGAATTTAATTGAATTCAAGTTCCCAAAAGAAAAACCAATATTTGAGAAGTCATTCTACTTGCCTACAATCACCTGTTGAGTTGTAAAGTAAGAATCCAGGAATTTACATCTTTTGGGAAGTCCCGAGATACTTTATCCATGCTTTCTAAACATATCTCCAACTGAAATATCTGGTATTTTTCCTTGGACTTTTCCCCTTTTATGAACAAAGGATAATAACTCACTGTTACATAACACTTTAAAATTTGCAAAATGATTTTCATATATTATCTCAAGATATCCACACCAAATACACATGTTGAAAATTCCACACTGTCTGGTCAGTCTAAGTTACTGTACTAGTTTATTGAACTCGCTAGTTCTGTGAAACCTCAGATCATCTATTAGAGCCGTGTGTGTGTGTGTGTGTGTGTGTGTGTGTGTGCGTGTGTGTGTGTGTGTTTTCAATTAAAATCACTTGTCTTTTTCTCTTGCATAGTCTATGAACCAACTCAAGGGTGAAGTGTCTCCTTTGCCTTCTGACTTTTGTTTTCAGACAGATTTTCCAAATAGTATTACATGAGTCAGGTCTGACCTTGTCACTCCCCTGCCTGAAAACCTTCATTGGTTCCCTGTTGTCTCCAGTACAAAATGCAAACAACTCCCTGTAACATATACAAGTCTTTCCTAGGCTGGCTCCAGCCTGCATTTCCAGACTTGGTTCATATTACCCTCTTCTTGCATTCTATGTACCAACCAGTCCGACTAACTCTTGTTTCCCCAAACTCAGCACGTTCCATTTCTTGTTTAGTCTTTATTTGACAAATGAAGAAACAGAAGTCCATATTTACTTGTAAACATTATAGCCCCTAATAGAATGCAAGCCCCTTGAGGGGAGGAGCAAGTTTGGCTTTTTGTCTATGTGAATTCAGTGCCCAGCACAGCTTGAATACACCTTGAATGTATTAGGTACTTATTGAATTGAATTCGTTAAACATACTCGAATAAATAGACTGATGCCATAATGTTATTATTTTTTTTGGTGAAAGCCCCTTTTCGTTGAAGAAAAGTTGGTCAAATTTTTCTGGTCTTTTTCTATCTACCTATCTATCTATCTATCTATCTATCTATCTATCTATCTATCTATCTATCCATCTATGTATATATATGTGTGTGTATACACATACATATATACACATATATGTATATATGTATACACACACTTGCATGTATGTGTATATACATAATATATGTCTAGATATACACACATTTACATCTATGTATATATACATAAAGTATGTATACCTATACATTTTCTTGTTTCTTTATTAAGATTAATATAAATAACAGTATAACATAATTTATGCACACATATTTTTGTGTGTTTACATACACGGATGTGTGTCTATATAACATGTACATATGTATGTGTGATAAGACCAGTATTTTCCTTCCCCTTGTGGTCCCAGCTTCCCTGGCACAGATTGCTCCTTCTACACAGTCCTCACCCAACTTCCTTCAGCCCCAGCCTCCTAGATACTACTCCTTCCCTCCCCCTACAACTTCCTTCAGCTCCAGCTTCCCGAGCTTTCCTGGGGCAGCTTCCTGGACCCCAAACCCAAGCATAGGGGATCCAGGTCCAGATGGGGTGGGTGCCCAAGACCCTGATGACTTACTGAGCAGACATGTTTCCAGACAGAGAACTATGAGCTCCTGTGTTCTTCTGGTGCATCGAAGCTGTGCTAGGGAAAAGTGAGCCTTCTCCTTTGTTAAATGTTCAGTGAATGATGAGTCCCTCATTTCCTCCCAAACTGAACTTGAACTAAGAGGATGCTTGCTTGAGAGTCTTGCTTACAATAGTTTGCACATATGTAAATATACATAGAATTGTTTAGAATATTGCAAGTGTTAGGCTCATGTACTAATGTACGTGGATAAGAAAAAAGGAAAAAGTTGGGAGACTTGGTTTATAGACCCAATTGTTTGGGTTTCAGGGATTGTCCTTTTTTAGATCTGACAACATAAGCATCACTAGCCTTCTCCATCACACTTACATAGGTTCCTAATGACATGCCAAACTGCACATGAGAGATGACTGTCATGGTATCCAAAAATGGGCATAAATTTTATTGCTTTAACAATTCACTAAATAGGCAAGAGATGACAAAGTATGGGATATTACCTTGTTTCTAATCATAGGGTTTAATATTTCACTGGGACTGTCCTTCTGAATGTCCATCAAATAGTGATTGAATTGGTAATTAGAACCATTCTGTCGTGTAGTAACAATGATGATATTTCAGAAAGAATGGCTAGGATATAACACAGGACTGCCTTCATGGTTTGCTGATAGATAAATAGATAGATAGATAGATAGATAGATAGATAGATAGATAGATAGATAGATAGATGATAGAATGAACATTTTTTAAAAGTACTTACTATGTGCCAGGCCCTGTGCTAAGTGCTGGGGTTCAAATACAAGCAAGAAAAACAATTTCTGCTTCAAGGATATTCTAATGGAGGAAAAAAATAAACAAAGCACAACAGAAAAAAAGAGAAGAAGGAGAAGGCATTCAGACAGATAAGGTAAAACCTCACCTATCAGAGTGGGGGTGGCATTCTAATTTCTGACTATTTTTCTGATTATTTATTTGAAAAGACCTTCTGATATTTCCCTCTTACAGAGAGGGACAATATTCTAAGAGTTGAGTACCATGGGCCAGATGGCCTCAGAAATTGTCCATTGAGAATACGAGCCTTTCTCTGGATAGTTTTTTATCTTGCAGATAGAGTTCCAACTGCTATGGTTCATTCTCTGTGATCAACCTACCTTCTTTTCTGATCACATATATCCTTGGTTATCTTTCTTCTTCTACTTTTCCCCAGACTGGAGCACCAGAGCTCCTCAGCTTGGGAGAAATCTTGCCTAGAATTACATAAGTTTTTCTTAATCTAAATAGGAGAGAGCAGGATGTGCTTGGATAGTGGGGGACATTATCACTGTCACTGTTGCTGCCACCACCACCATCATCATCATCAATAATATTTTTGTCTGGCCAATGATTACCTCAGGTGTCTCCCTGAAGGAAGAGACCATTTAATCTTTTTTGGTGGGAAGAGGAGGGGAGTATCCTTAGCACTTTAGATCTGTGTTTTGTATGTAGCAGTTACTTAAATATGTATTAGCTATATTTAGTTATATGGGTATACACATATATAGACATGTGTATACCTATATATACACACATATACATATGTGTATACACGTGCACAAAATACATGTACAGAGGCATATAGGTATATGTGTAAGTATATATATATATGTATACACACATCTACACTCATATTGCAGGGACCAATCTTGGCCTTAAAAGAATCCAAATTCATTAATTTTCTAGTATTGATTGTGTTTTCCATTTAACAGAAGTGAACTATGTTATTAGTTTTTAATGATTAGCACAAGCTATTCAAAAGCTAGAAACAATATTTGTTCTAATTCTGAAAATGCCCTCCAATAAAATAAAACTACTGAAGTTTAAGTACAGAATACTTCTTCAAAAGAAAGAATTGTTAGCACATTTCCAAGTACTCTTCATAAACAAATGTAGATTTCATTAGGTAGCCCCACATGCTTTTAAATGATATCCACCAATTTATGAATGGGGAACTATAGCTCAGGAGAAGGCTTAGACCTGGGTGTATAGATGTCAGAGTCAGCTGCATAGAAGTGATAATAGAATCCACTCTCCCATGATGAAATCAGCAAATGAGGAAGTAGACAGAGGATAGAAAGGCAAGACAAGAGGACCCAAGAAGAGCCTTTGGGGAAGAACCAAAAGACAGCAATATCACGAAAATCCAGAGAGGAGATATTCTAGGAGGAGGTGATCAACAGTGTCAAATGCTTCAGAGAAGTCAAGAAGGATAAGGATTGAGAAAAGACCACTTGGATTAGGATATAAGACATCACCGGTAACTTTGGAGAAAGCATTTTCCTTTTAAGAATAAGGTCAGAAGCTAGATTGCAGAAGGGACAGAGAAAAGTGAGAAGAGAGAAAGTACGGCCAAAGTGTAGATACCTTTTTTTTTTAAGTTTAGTTGAAGAGAGGAGAGATATATGGTAATAGCTAGTTGGGATGGTTGGCTCACATGAATTTTTTAAAAGGAAGATGGAGAATTGGTTACCTTTATAGGCAATGGGAAATTAATCAATAGATTGGGATAGACTGGTTGCAAGTGAGCAGTTATACTAGTGGAGGATGGTGAGTGGCGGTGTGATGGAGAAGATGGGAGGGGCTGAAAACAAGGGTACACATAAAGAGGTCGGCCTTGGGGATTAGCAAAGCCATCTCTTCATCAGAAATTAGAGTAAAGGAGGCTATAGTGAAGGATGCTGTTAGGGAGAGTGTGACATGAGGAAGAAGGGGAGAAATGGGACTTCTGCATAAATTGTCTTAGTTTTTGTGTAAGGTTTAAAGTGAAGCCCTCAGCTGAGAAGACTCAAGATCCTTCTTAACAATTCCAAATGTCTCTCAACTGTGCTTTAAAGTAGGTCCCTTAAGACCTGGTGGCACCATTTTGTTACTGTCTGAAATTAAAAATAACAAAAATTCAATTCCTTCAGAGAATCATTATAATTCACACATTCATTTATTTATTCATTCATTCCGACTGCCTTGACCTTCATGTTATTCCATGTCGGCAAGGTTTTAGATGCTTTACACCCACAGTTGAAGAAACATTTCTTGTGGCATTGACATTTTCAAGTTGGAAACTGAGGTCAGAGGTAGGTGAGATCGTATAAGTCATCAGGGGTCAAAATATTTCTTGGGAAATCTCCACCACCCCATCCCTCCCTGCAGCTAGAGAGAGCCTCTCAGAAGCACGTTGTTGCTATTTCCAGTGCCTGCATTTGAGATGTCAACTTAAACAGGACCATCTTCCCGAAATAAGACCACCTCCCTCGAGGTTACTACATGTCAGAGAGGGCATCTAAAAGATGAAATAACTTTATCACCTGAATAAGCCTTTATTTAAACCTCTGTCAGGATGGAAAAAATATGATATATTGGTACCTTAAACTAAAATCACCTTTTGAATTCCCTGACCATGAGGGGAAGGAATTGGAGAGCTACTGAGAAACCCTTTTCAGTGCAATGCTGTGTAGAATATGGGAACTAGGTAGACAACTTCTTTAAAATACCTCATTGAAGTTGGAACTGGTCCCTCCAAAATGTGAGCTTTAGAATTTTTACCTAAACTTGGAACTTAAAATATATTCAGCCAAGTGCTTGTGTCAGAGGACAACATTCATTGTCTTCTGGAAGATACAGGGAAGGGTTCAATCATGCTATTTGCTATGGAAGGAGGTTATGTCTACATCTGACACTGAAAATGTATAACCATTCAGTAAGCCATTTCAGGTAGGGACTCATCTTTTTTTCACAATACCTGGTACATAGCAGACGCTTAATAAATGGTCGCTGACTTCATTTTGCTTTTTAGATTTTATTTTTTCATCCTAAACTGAGACAGACAGACACACACACACACACACACACACTCAGAGAGAGAGAGAACATTTACACATACACAGCAGAACACTAAATGATGAAACAATGATTTGTAACTTCCATTTGACACTGCTTGCTTTTTTTCATTTAAAGAGTATAATACATTCTGCAACCTGGAAGGTGCCTTAGAGGTCATTTCATCCAATCACTTCATTCTGTATAGTCCTAGGAAAGTTAAGTGATATGCCTGAGAGCACAAAGCAGGGTTTGAACCCAGGCTCTCTGATCCAAGGCTCTTGCCAATGACCACAAAGAGAAAATTAAACAAATTCCTGCAAAACAGATGATCCATTGGGAGCTGAGAACATTGAGGTGGCTGGTTCAGGAAAAGTATAAAGAGGCTACTTAACAGAGTGGAGAAAAGCCCTAAAACTGGAGTCAGGACTAGAAGGGTTTGAAACCCACCCCAGACATGAGCAATCCCAGGCAAGGTAGCTAACCTAAATGACCCTCAGTTTCCTGCTTGGTAGAATGGGACTAACAGCACCTACCTCCCAGGGTAATCAGGCACTTTGTGAATCTTAAAGATCTGCATAATATGAAGATATTCTTTTTGTCTCTTCCCGCCTCAGTCCATCCTTCACTCAGCTGCCAAGGTGATTTTTGTGAAGCAAAAGGTCATAAAGGTCTGCCTATGTCCATTCCTCTCTTCTAGTGATTCACGATAACTTCCAGGATGAAATTAAAAAAAAAACATTTAAGGTTTTTAACAATCTCTGGTCCCTTCCCCCTTGACACACTCTACAATTTAGCCACACTGAGCTACTTGCTATATTTCATGTATTTCATGTATTTCATTTGTTTGCCTTTACTTAGGCACCCCCCATGCCTGGAATGCTCCTCATCCTGTCCTCTACCTCTAAGGTTTCCTAATTTCGTTCAAGACTCATCTCAAATCTCACATTCTGCAGGAAGCCTTTCTCAGCATCCCCAGGTACCAGAACCTTCCATCTGTGCACTCTCTCTCTCTGTCTCTCTCTCTGTCTGTCTCTGTCTCTGTCTCTCTCTGTCTCTGTCTCTCTGTCTCTCTCTCTGTGTTTCTCTCTCCCTCTGTGTGTGTGTATGTGTGTGTGTCTCTCTTTCTCTCTCTCCTCCCTCTGTGGACCTGGTTATTTTAACGTTTGTTTCTCCATTAGAATGTAAGCTCCTGGAGGGCAGGAGCAGTTTGTTTCTTTCTTTGAATCCCTAGTGCCTGGCACATAGGAAAAAATCAGTAAGAAATACCTGTTGACTGACTGGTTGACTTTTAGAAATTTTATCTTATTCATAGACTTTTTGAATGAATGAAAAAAAATCTCAAATTAAGCAAAGCCAAGAAAAGAGCATTCAAATGATAATGTGTGCACAGTGCCTTATGAGCTCTTAAGTACTCTATGAATGTCAGTTTTTATATGTCAAAGCATCTTGATATTATAATATTTTCTAAACAGAACGTGACTCCTTAAGAACAAGAACCATTGCAGTTTTTTTCTTCATAAACTCAGTGCCAAGCATTGTGCCTGGCACAGAATAAATGCTTAATAAGCGTTGAACTCAATTTTCTGTCATACTTACAATTGTACTAAACTTGCTTTTGCTACATGGTTGTTTTTCTGGGAGAAAAGCATTTTTTTAATTGAAGAGAACTTGGCCAAGTTTGCCATGTCTTCCCAAAAACATTTTTTTTAGCAGATTGTGAGTTATGTTGTAACTTCTCTTAAATTGGTTATAATTATATGTCATTTGCTTTCTCTTTTTTAATCTTAATCTCTCATTTCTTTTTTTCTTTATTGATCTTAATCCTTCACCTTTCATCTCTTTCTCCTCCTCCTTCTTCCTCTTCTTATACTTCTCCCTCTCTGCCTCTGTCTCTGTCTGTCTCTCTGTGTCTATGTCTGTGTCTCTGTCTGTGTTTGTTTCTGTCTCTCTCTGTGTGTCTGTCTCTCTCTGTCTCTCTGTCTCTCCTTTACAATTTGGGTTATTCCAGACTTGTGATTCCATTGGTACAAAGAATCCCTCCATTGATGCGGACTGACAATTTATCTGTGACTTAATGTCTTAGAGGTATAAGAAAGGGTTTGATTCCTGTTCCTGTCTTAGAGAAGGTTACCTTAGAAAAAGGTGGTGTGGCATAGTGGCTTTAAGGTCATCATTGGCATTAGGAAAAACCGTTTTGAAGTTCTGTCTTTGACACATATCAGCTGTGTGACTGTAAGTGTACCACTTAGTATCCCAGGGCCTTAGGCAATTCTTTAAGTACTAAATATATATGTATATATGTATATATAAATATATATATATATACACACACACATACATATACATACGTATATTTTAAATGGTTGCCACTTGTGAATAAATTGTTCTTTGTTCCAATTACAGGTAGGATCATATCCTGCATTTAAATATCCATAAATAATATAGTGACTTCTTCCATCAGGATAGCATTAAACCAGAGAGTTTGTGGTGCATGCTAAATATGGACATTCTCAGTTGTACCATAAAGAAGTCGTGCCGTGGTGGTTTAGCAAACCCAAGCATCCCACGACTTATGTGGGGCTTTATTTTTCCCCTTCATGAAAATTACTCTGTCACATCATGTGCATGTAACTGTCACTTTCTCTGAATTGCCTATGAATTACACCTTGGATGCATTCCCCACCCTACTCCTCCAAATTAAAAAAAATCAAGAACCAAAAAATGCCCCCCTATTATGAATATTTCATCTTTGTATTAGTTTCTTAGATATTTTTAGTTTTCTGTGGTTGCTATGCTTGTAATGCACCATCAAGCCTTGAATGCTGACGGACTCCATTAGCATTAATGCTTTTCTCTTATCTTTGGCGCTCTCTCTCTCTCTCTCTCTCTCTCTCTCTCTCTCTCTCCCTCTCTTCCTTCTTTATCTCTTCCTCTCTCCCCTCCCCCTTCTCTCCTCTCTCTCCCCTTCTTCTTTTTCTCCTCTATATCCTTCTCTTTCCCTCTCTCCTCTCTCTTCCCCTCTCCCCTCTCCCTCCCTCTCTTCTCTCCTCCTCTCTTTTTTCTTCTCTCTCTCTCCCCCTCTCTCTCTCTCCCTCTCTCTCTCTCCCTCTCCCTCCCTCCCTCCCTCCTCCCCCTCCTTTCCTCCCTCTCTCCCCCTCTCTCTTTCTTGTCTGATGGTTCACTGACACAGTTGACAAGACTGACATGACCAATCAGCTTCTACTCAGCAAGGTCACTGTTCAGACTTGACTCGTGATTGGCTGCTGCGCTTCAGTGTGTTATTACTGTCTGATTTGATCGGAGGCAGGGGGTGGTCTCCAATCAAACAGAGAAAAGGTCCTAGAGAAGGTAATTAAATCCTGTCAGAGGCAATTATCGGTTCCAGGGCCATGACTCTGGCACTGAATGCAGATGATCTGAAGCTGTATTCTTGGAGAAATTCAAGAGGGCTCCTGGCGCAGATCAGCCACAGAAAGGAAACAGCAGGCTTTCTTGCAAACAATCGCACTTCTGTTTTGAACCTGGCTGCAATTTTTTTTTTTTACTCTCGGAGTCCTGTTTCCACTGATCAAAAATGTTCCCCTTTCATGCCGCTGCTCTAATTAAATTAATAGGCAAGCTTTTTTTTCCTTTGGGGGTACATAAATAATGACAAGTTTTGCTGAAGAACTTTGGCCCCCAAACAGAGGCTATGATAAGCAGACTCCGTCTTGACAAACCAGAGCTCCTAATGGACCCCCCCAAACACACACACACACACACACCACATACACACACCTCCCATTGGACCAGAAGCGTCCACCTTGGCCAGATATTGCCTGAGAAAGACCATGCCTCAGCCTGGTACAATTTATACAGAAAAAGGCTCAGTTTTGCAGGGGCTATAAATACTTTTAAATTTCTTTCTGAAAAAACAAATGGCTACCACAGATGTGAGCATCTGCATCACCCTAATATGAGAAGAAATCTGCAGTGGGTTGTAGGATGGAGAGGAAAACAAAATTCTTAAATTCAATCCAATCTAATCCAGTCCAGTCCAATTCAATCTAATTCAACCTAACCCAATCCATTTCAATCCACTTGACTCCATTCCATGCCAACAAGCATTTATTAAGGGGCCTACTAAGTGCACTAGTCTGTGCTGAGCACCAGAAATCCCCCCCCAATATATTTATTAAGGAACATCCATTCATTTCTAAGATTAGGATCTCAAAAATAAGTACACATTAGAGAAATCATGTACGGGAGGGAGGAGTAAAAGGGGAGGGTGGAAGCAATAACCATCCTCTTTCCTCTTTTCCAAAAAAAGATATTGAACTTCCCATTCTTTCCCTTGGAGAAGTTATTGGTATTTTCATTTCTATAGGTCACTTAAGCAGGAATTAATTTTTAATCCATAACCAAGATGCAGCAGAAAGTTCTGCCTACCTCCAAATCGGTCTGCCTCATCCACAAGCAATTCACTGAATTTTTGCAACAGACTCCAGCTCGACTCTCTGTAGGGGGTGAAAATGCCAAACTACAAAGCAATGGATCTGATTTCGGAATTTGTGCATTATATTATGTGGGTACTGTGGTGTTTCTTTTCTTTTCTTTTCTTTTCCTTTCTTTTCTTTTCTTTCCTTCTTTCTTTCGTTTTTTTTTTTTTTTTGCAAGAATAAGATGTTTAAAACACCATTAAAACAATTTCTGCATTGTTGCTGAAGAAACAGTTTAACCACTAGGGTTCCTCCCTGGGGAACAGTTAACTTTCCTCTAATCGTGGTTGTTTTCTTTGTTTTCCAAACACTTTATTTGTTCAGTTGAAACGAAATCAGATGCTTTAAGCAAAACATCATTTAAAAAAAAAAAAGGAGCCAAGGCTACCAGTCCATTAATCAGAATGTGGTATCAGGCTGGGAGAGAAGCAATTGGGAGTATATGGGGAAAATAATGAAAAATGCCTCGGCTGCCTCAGCAGGGGGTAGAGGGGGGCAGGGAACTGCTAGACAACATCGGTACACATGACTGGCTGAAAAAGATGTTTAATTCATCCCACAATGCATTTTTTGGAGCATCACAGACCACATCATCACCCTTAATAAAGATAAAATGAATTGGCAGATGAAGGCAAAGTGCTCTGAGAACCGGCTTTTAGAGCACTAGACCCCAGCCTCTGGTCTGATTACTCAAATGTTTCCGGCTTTCTCTTTTTGAGCTCTGTGCTACCTGTTTCATTCCTTTTGCATTTGCTTTGATTTGCCCCATCACTGCATATTACTTGGTGGTTGCTTTTTTGGTTTTGTTTTGCTTTGAAGTAGTAGCTATTTGAGTGAAAACATCTCTCGTCACTATTGGTGAAGGCAGCACCCAATCTCATTAAGTTACAGAGAAGACAGTCAAAATCATTTTTTTTTCCCTCCACTGATTAGATGCTCACAGGGAAAAACAAATCAGTCTCCTACTTGTCTAGTTCATTCACAAAGCAGAAAGTCTGGAAGGAACTATAGAGATCATCTATTCTCTCTAACTTTACAGATAAGGAAACCGAGGCAGAGATTAATCGATTTGTTTCAGGTCACACAGGCAGTAAATAGCAGAAACAAGATTCAAACCCTTGGGCTCCAGTTTCTGGTACTCTTTCTTAGATTTATAACAAGGACTCGTGATTCGGGGAATATAGGAAGGAGAGAGTCTCCTGAGGTTTGGCCACCAGGGGGAGGAAGCAATCTCTAGAACAAGGGGAGGCAGGGGTGAGAGTGAGCCAAAGCATGTACATGCAGCTGCTGAGGGTAGAGGTATCATGCCTCAGGACAGTGCTGTGGTTGCCATCAAATGATCAAATAAGATAATAATTTGTAAAAAATATTTTTAAAGTGCTTAGCACAGTGCCTGGCACATGGTAGGTGCTTAATAAATGCTTGTTCATTCCCCCCATCCCCATTCCCAATTTCAAAACCTTTGAAGCAAAATTCTCTTTATCCTATTCTAGTTAATGACTGCCTTTTCTATTACGTAGCCATCCCAGCCAGCAAGGAGGATTCCCCTTTCTCTCTACCATCCCAATTTTCCTCAAACCTACTCCTCTCGGGACAAACTCTGACCTAAGACATTTGCCCTTTGACAGCTGAGTGTAGAATCCTACATTAAAACTCTAATGAGCATCAATTGAGAGGACGACTAGAGTCCATCTGCTACAGTCTGCGGCAGACAGGTCTAGACAGAGGAAAACAGCTCACTCCACTCTCACTGGTCACAAAGACTACCCAAACACTGGCAGGTAAAGTCGTTTCAATCCTCCATATTTGGAAACGTAGAAAGGTAGACGGACTCTGAGCCCAGACTCACTCAAATGGCCCCATAAATGCTCATCTCCCTAGGGGACATTATAGAGGATTCACTGTTAAGCCTATCTTTTAATTTACAGTGTTTATGCAAAATGTAGGGCATAATTCATGTTTATCTCCGTATGTTCAGATGTGCTGGTCAGTTTTATTAGAGAGAGAAGAAAGGGCTTGCCTTTTAATTGGTATGTTCCGGTTTTCTGATGAGATTCTTGACAGTACAGCCCATAGGAGAAGCAAGCAACTGAAATGTAGCCTATTGGGGTAGATTCCCAGGATGGGACATTGGGGAACAATAATTTATGAACAGTAATAAGAGCTGGGTATGCAATTCCCTGCCCAGGACCTGTCTAAGTGTACCCCACTGATTACAGAGTGCAGTGAAGAGCCTTGAGTAAATAAGATAAAAGCCATCCACAAGCCTCCTTTATTAGTGAGTTTGAGTTTCTCAAAATTGTGATTGAAGCTTCTAGATTTCCCAACTCAGAGATAGGAAATAGACAGTCCTTCCAATACGGAGGAGGGGAACAGAGGAAGGACATGCAAGATGTTATTAACCATTATGTGTGATTGTTAAAAGGATTTTCCTTGAAAACTCAATGCTAGCAGTCTAACATAAAATCTAAAACTCAATTTTCATAAATCATGGGAAGACAGAACTAGAGTTAAAAGGGCCGCGTAGCCTATCTCATCCAATCCTTCTCATTTTACTGGTGAAGAAACACAGATAGGAGAAGGTTACATTACTTGCCCAGGGTCACACAGGCAATAAAGAGCAGAAATAGGATTGGAACCCAGGTCCTCTGACCAGAGTCAATTCTCTTTTCATTGTATCACACCAAGTAAGCAACAGAAAAATGTGATGTTTCTGTTCTATAATATGGCTATTTCTTTGCAATCAAATACCCTTGGCATTTAAAGCCCTTTATATTCCAGCTCCAACCTACCTCTCCAGCCTTAGTACATTACTGTCTTCCACATGCTCCCCTTCTTACTATACTTCATGTTCAGGACTTCATCTCCCATCTCTATGCTTTTACACGGGCTGCTCCCCATGCCTGCAGTGCCTCCCTCCCATCCTAGAACTCCTAGTCTTCTTCAAGGCTCAGTTTAAATGCCACACTATACTCAAAGCTTTCCTTCTACCCCCAACTGCTAGTGTCTCCTATCTAAAAGTCTTGGTATCTTTCTGTATTTAGTTGTATGTGTCCATTGTTACGTGCGTATTACAGTTATAACCTGTTCAGGGGCAGGAGCTCTTGGTGGTTCACTTTATATTCCCCAGTACCTAACAAGGTTTCTGGTATGGAGTAGGCAGGCTTGATTGATTGATAATTTAGGTCATAACTAGAAACTCTTAGAGTAACATACACTAGGCTTAGGATAAAGAGCATGAAAGATGCCCTCATTTGTTGGATGGAGAGAGCAAGACACCACCTAGCACAGGAGAGAACAAAGAAACCCTGTGTGTCATCAGCATGAGGCTACTACTAGGGAGGCTTTCCTGGATGATGGGGGAAGGAACTAGGGAGAGCAAAACGGGGTGTCAGAAGAATTCACTCCATCCTGCCATCTGGCAGCTTCCCATTTTAATTAATTATCCTTGCTAACCAGGCACTCAGCTTTATTGTTTCTACCTGCTAAAGGTATGTAGTAAGGGCTGCCAGTACCCTCTAAATCTTGCACCTGTGGGGCGAAGTCCCAGTTGCCTTGTCCTAGTTTCAGTTTGGCTTGCTATGTTTGAGGCTTTCCTCTAGGGCACCAAAAACTGATTGGTTTTCATTCATTTATTAGCTGTGGTATGAGACTTGATTTAAGGTATTTTTATGTATTTCATTTTGGTGTTTACTGCTTAATTTAGAATTAGCAGTCCCTCCTAAAACACTGGTGATTTCTTTATTCAATTTTGGGTGTCTATCTATCTATCTATCTATCTATCTATCTATCTATCTATCT
>CM053623.1:432746576-432859579 GCA_028646595.1 Phalanger gymnotis
GTTACTGCTTTCCAGTCGCCATCTTGGCTCTGCCCCAGCCTATCCGAGAGGAGGCTATTTAGCCAAGAGAAGACATAAGTGGGGCATGGTGGCACTCGTCAAATATTTAAAGGTCACGTTGACTAGGCCTTGGGCTTGTTCAGGTTGTCCCTAGAAAGCAGAAGGATGATCAGGTGGTAGAATTTGCATAAAGGCAGATTTAAACTCCACATAAGGACAGAACTGATAAAGTAGAATTATCCCAAAATGGAATGGGCTGCCTCAAGAAAGAGCAACTTTCCTCTTATTGGAGATGTCGAAGTAAAGGCTAGATGAATGAACATGTAGCAGACACGTTGCAGTGAGGATTCCTTCAGGGGTTTGGATTGTTCTAGATGGACATTGAGGTCTCTTCCAACTCAGAAATTATGCAGTTCTATGGCTCTGTGACTTCTATATCTGCTTGGGCTCTGCAAGAGCAACATAGGATCAAACTGTGAGAATGAGAAAGAGGCAAAATCATATTACAACATCCCTATGGGGCCTTGAAGTGATTGGAGCTAAATCCTCTTTCTAGCCATCCTTATCAAAACATAAGCAAAGAAATAGACAACAAGAAAACCAAAAAACTTAGAGGAAGATGGGAAGCACAAATTGTCAACTATTTTAAAGGCTTGTGGGCAGCAGTGGGGAAGAAGGGAAAAACTATTGCAAGATCCCAGTTTTCAATGACTATCCTATAGGATTCCTTTTATATTCAATTACAGGATTGAGGGAAATGGGAGGAAAAGTAAAGTTTCTGGGTGGCATCGGGGCCCCTTACAGAAGGCAGGACGGAGCGGATAAATTTTCCTGGAATTTGTAAACAGATGATGTAACATCCAGAGAAGAATTTCTCACAATTGCTAGATTGTTCAGAAAGTGTTAAAATGGCTCATTCATTTTCAGCCACGCAACCAAGTTGAAAACCTACTTTTTCTGGTCTGTACTTGATTGATGTCCATTACTCATATCAGGCTAATGGCACCTTATTTCCCAACAGTAGCAAGTAATGAGTGACCTTGAGTGCATATTGTTTTGCTGAAAGGTTTGCTTCTCTGCTTACTCCAAAAGCACCCCCAAGGAAACGAGGCTCCTGTATTGGTGTTTTGCAGCAAACCTCATTCCTTTCATGGCTTTCTGTAAAAGAATTTGATACAGGCATAGAAGGTAACCTCAGTGAGTAAATGAAATATTGATCCATGCTACTCTGGCCTTCCCTTCACCTTGTCCCAGGGCTGTGAGTTACTGACTTTTCCGTTTGGGCAGTAATAGGAATTATTACAACAGGCCTGTGCGAGTAATTACTTGGCATGGCAAAAAGGAGGGTCCATCATATATTTCTGTAGAGACGTTAGTTTCCATCAGCCCAGCAGTCTGCTTTTTCGGCCCTGTCTTTCCGAGTCTTGATTCAATTCTTTTAAGCATCATTAATCAAACTCCTTGTCAGCAGAAGTTTATCAAAAGTATTAAGTGAGCAAGGTTGCCTGGCCTCCTTAAAAAAAATCAGCCCAACACAGGGTAGTAAATTTCAAAATATGGAAGGTTGGCTCGGTGATATATATGAGTGTCTCTTCGGCCGGAATGAGCAGTTTGTTTTAGTGATAGATATTGTGGTTTGAGCCGTGATAGAATTCTTCTCGAGTTTATATGTCGTGGGCTATCGTTTATGAGAGACCATGTGTTTCTAAATGGTGAAGGTCATGGCTGATGGCAAAGGTAAAAGCAGTGGTGATTCATTAAAAATAGTTAATAGGGCCTGCAGCTGACAAGGATATATAGCAACATGCTTTTTGTCAGCCCACCAGCACCTAGCTGGAGCCATGTTTCTTCAAGTCCTGCTTGCCACCTTCAACTGCTGGATAAGCTTGAGTATACACCGGCGAGACTCTATTTCTAGAAAATAACAGACTTGGGAAAGTGTTTCAGACCACACGACATTTCGTAGAAAATGGTTTTTCCCGCTTCGTTGAAGCATAGTCCCTTTTCACCCCCGCTAGCACACTAGTAACTCAGTGTTGCTAATATTTAAATGTAGATCTTTGATCGAGGTTACCTAATTATATATAGATCACTAGGGGCTGGGAGTGACAGAAGTGTCAGCTCTCCACTTTCAGACCACATTCCCTAATGCATCTTCTGTCGTCTAAGAAATGGTTGGCTTCTTCCAGGATCTGGACCTTCACATACAGTTTGTACTTTCTGTAAACCTGCCTGGTTGATTTGGAGCCTCTTTTAAATATTGGGTTTTGTGAGCTGATTAAGATCAATATGTTTTGATGATCTATTCAAGAAATGCAAAATAGAGAAGGTATGTGTGTCCTGGATGCAGCCCTTGGGCTACCTCCAAATGACCACATATGGATTTTCTATACATTATTTCTAATAGAGAAGGTGGAAAAATAAAGTTGCTGGGGGTGGTTGTTTCTTTACCTGGAATCGTAGATGAAAAATGATACAGTGGTGAGCAGCGGTCTTGGGAGGGGATAGACATTTTCATTAGTTATCACTCTTCTTTAGGACTCTTCTAAGGAAATAAGCATCTGGCATGACTAGACCATGTGCAGTCTATGCAGTTATATCTGCTAAACAAATAATATACTATAAGTTATAGTACTTCATACAGTTTTACCAGTACAAAAACATCGTCAGGCCTGATGCCCATAATAACCAGTTTTGAGATAGGCATATAGTGCAGCAAAGATTAGTAAGAGTAAGACGAATTAACTGACAGGTGAATTTCTTTCCAATTCCTTTTTTCTTACTTTTCTTTCCCTTCCTTTCCACTTATGCTATATCATTTGTAATTCTATATTTCCTGATTCTTCTTCATCTCCTGAAAGTATCAGAGGAACTCGTGGGCTGGCTATTGGTTATCCCTCAAGACAAAGTGAGAAAGGCCCCCAATATTTTGGATCAACTGAACCCCCTATGTTAAATTTATGGGAAGACTTGGACAAGGATGGGGAGGTATGGTTGGGTTGAGGTCTGCATCTTTAGAGACTATATCCACACTGATAAGATCAGAGAGATTCACATGAGTTTATTTTCTGTTCTTAATAAATACTTAAGTAATGAAATGCTAATGCAGCCAAAAGGCTGTGATTCTTGTCAGTGATACAAACTGAGCAGATAAATCCTAAAGAGTTGCTTCATGTGCAAAGAGGTTAAGTTACTTGCACAAAGTTAATTAGGTGTTAGATGAGGGATTTGAGCCCATTTCTTCTTGACTCTATTCCCAGCGCCCTAGCTACTTCTGCACATGGCCTCTGAGAAGCCTTTGGGTACCATTCCTCTAATTCCTATTATGGCATACAATTGAAGAGGGGAGTTTAGAAGCATTGCCTAGGAATTAGAAGGATGGTACCTAAAGGTATAACTAAGAGAGGAAAACAAAGAACCAGAAAAGATGAATGAAAGGAAGAAAGGGAAAAAATGGGAGGGAAAAAGAAACCCCTAGAATTAATTAATCTGTGAATTGCCCCATTTTCTCATATAAACCCCTTTTGTACCGAAAGCCTATTGTTGAGTTTACCATCATGGATAGCTCTCCCCACGTTTTTCTGTTTAATTGAGTACTGATGTTGATGAGAGAAAGGCAGTCTCATAGACAGATCTCATTTCTCTCCATTATGTGAAAAAGTACAACTGCTCCCCCAGCTCAGAGAGAGATTGGTGGTGTGCTTACTAGAGTCCCCAGCCCAAAATTGAGTCCTTTTACATGATGACAATTTAGTTCTTTGGCAGTGTTCATTACGACGAAACTGCCTTGGACTGAAACGCTCATTCAATTGAGAAGTGCTCTGTCACCCAACAGAACAATATTACAAATTAGCATGTTTATGGGAGAAAGCACTAAGCTCCAAATAAGCCAAAGAGAGGCGAGGTTTGCTGTGCTTAATTCTAAGCTTACATTTTGATAGGGGCACAGAGATGTTATTCAGACATTGTCGTCCTAAAGATGTTCCTGGTGGTTACAAATTGACTTTTTATGGAGAAACGAAGACTATTTCTAACCTATTGCACCGATATTATATTTTGTTAATATTTTATGAACGAAAAGTCCTCCCATTAGGAGTGGCAAATTGCTTTATAATCATAATACTTCAAAGAACAGACTGTCTGCTTCCTTTTATGGAGAAAGCACCAAACACAATTGTCTTCTCCCTATCCAGCCCCTTCTCAGTGTGCTTGTGGCTCAGCGGTGCTCACCCTTTCCAAATATTAGCTCAATTTAAAAAGAAAATCGTGGTTCCTCTTCTGGATGGCTTATGGTTAATAAAATATTTAAATACACATGCTCATTAGAGTGAGTCTGAAAAGCACTGAGGATTGGCAATTGACTAAAGAGGGCCTCCCTCCTCCCTCACTCCTCCTTCTCTAAGTCACTGGTTTGACTCCACCCCAAATTGGCAGTGACCCAAAGGTCATTCCAGTGTGATGGTTCCTTGGGGATCATGATGGAATAAAAGGGAGGTCTCTGTTCAGTTCAAGGCAGATGCCAACCTCACAACAGTTAGTGTTTGTCATTATAGGAAAAAAAAAAAGATTTAATGGATTCTGGAGACTGGCCTAATCTCTCACATTTGGGGAAGGAGTTTCTTTTTTAGGTGATGTTGTGTCCTAGATATAGCCACAGATAAGAGAATCATTGAATCCCCTTCGACATGAAGAGCACTGTGCTAGGTATCATGGAATGTCTCCCCTCCCCCAAATACAATTCATTTCAATTTGACGACATTTATTGAGCATTTATGATCTAAGAGACAGTCCCTGGTACTGAAAATCTAAAGACTCTCTCCCCAAAAAAGTATCCTCAAGAAACTTATATTCCACTGGGGGAAGACACTTTTATCTCTCCCAGATTGCTTACAATCTAGTTAGAAAGAAATGAAGTATTCATAAAATATTATTATTAATGAATTATTGTTATTAATAATAGCTAGCATTTATATAGCTCTTTGAGCTTTGCAAAACACTTTACATATATTACCTCATTTAGAGAAGAAGGCAACATGATAAAGATGTGACCATTTGCCACTTTGGGGTACCTTCTGTTAACAGCTTTGCCCTTTCATCTCTCATATTCCTAGTGTTATCTTGTGACTTCTCCATACCTCATAGCCTGACTTTAACCATGGGGTAAGAGAGAGAGGTGACAGGAGATGGAAAGGGGGTATGAATGCATTTTCCTCTCCACACTCAAAAAAAATTCAGCAGGAAGAGGATGAGTTCTGTGCTTCATCACTACTCAGGTCTGACTTATGCAATTCCCAGGTTGAAACAAAATACTTCTGTTTAGTCTGCCATTACTCTTCCCTGTTACCATCTGCTTGCCACTGTTATCACTATTTCTCAGTTATAGAACCCTAAGACAGGCAAGAGATGGATGGAAGCAAGTCACCATAAATCTTCTAAAAGTGAAAACCAGGAATCTCTATTTAGAAGGGCAAGTTGAGTAGGATGGCACACCTGCCTGAGAGACCCTTACGTGAGTTAACTGGGGCAGGACTGTAGGCCTGACTAGTAACACACCTGGAAACATATTGAATAGCCCCAGGAGCTGTTGGCCTGGATGGTGTCATTTGAAAAGAGCAGCAACATGTTGCAAAAACCCCAACCAGCCAACCAAACCAAAAAAAACGTTCTGGGGCTTCCAAGTCTTGACAAGGATGGATGAGTATTATGGAGATAGCAAAAAGTTTGTGTCATAGCAAGGATGGATGAGTATTATGGAGATAGCAAAAAGTTTGTGTCATAGCATAAAAAGTGCCGACCTGGGAGCCCTTCTAGAAAAAGTAAGAAGAAGAAGAAAACAATACATACCACCTCTAAGTGTCTTTGGCTTTTGGTCAGTGGAAAAAGTCCTGACTATGGGGTTAGAGGACCCCAGGTTCAAATTATGCCTATAACAGTTGCTGCCTATGTGGCCTTGTGTAAATTATTTAACTTCCTTAGTCTTCAGCTGTATTTTCTAAGAAAAAGGGGAATTTGGTCCAGTAGGTGGTCCCTTCTAGCCTGAGATCTATAAGCCCATGCTTGAGAAATATCAGTAGTAACCAGAAATAGGTGGCTAGAGTGAACAGCAAGAGCAGATTAATTAGAAGTGTTCTTGGCTCAACTGTGGAAGCTAGAAATGAGGAGCAATAAGACACAAAGCTATAATGTGGAAGAGTAATTCTGGATCTTACCCTCTGTTAGTATTGTGAATCTTATGGCCTGGCTAGGTCTGAGGAAAGAGGACTGACTCTTTTGACACACCAAGATCTCCATTTGGGGAAGAAGTGCTCCACTCTGGGGTGGGGAACTAGAAGTTAAGGGTGACTATATAGATCCCTTGGGAAGCTGTGACTCCCTAAAGGGAAATAAATTTTGACTCTCACGAGCTCTGGTACGAGAATATTCTGCGTTAGCTGCTGCAGGTAATAAACCTATTCTTTTCCCATGCCTTATTGGCTTGGTGTTTGCAAGGGCACTGAGGACACAAAGAGAAGTTGGAAGTGAGCCAGACTGACAA
The DNA here is from genome assembly GCA_028646595.1 of Phalanger gymnotis. Taxonomy (NCBI): domain Eukaryota; kingdom Metazoa; phylum Chordata; class Mammalia; order Diprotodontia; family Phalangeridae; genus Phalanger; species Phalanger gymnotis. The sequence goes on from CM053623.1 coordinate 432,753,112, forward strand.
ATGGACTGGTTCCTACCCCCAACCCAGATTCTGCATTTAATAGCTTAAACCTTCACTAAGACTTTAAGACACCTTGTATATATTTTGTATCCACAATTTTTGTAGGTTGCTTCTTCTATCAAAATGCAAGCCGCTTAAGAACAAAAACTGTGTTTTTGCCTTTCTTAAGTGTCTTGCATTTTGATAGAAGAAGCAACACAAAGCTTAAAGCAATTTAATTCAACAATCATTTATTATGCCTCTACTATGTACAAGGCACAGTGCGAGGTGCTGGGAATGCAAAGATCTCTGGTTTTTTTAAGCTATCAAAGCTCAAAACTTCAGCAAAACTTTTGGGATACCTTGTACAATGCAAATGGAAGATATCCTCAAAGGGTAGGCACTGGCCATGGGTGGATGAGGAGGGAAGTATTCCAAAAAGCAGAGATGAAGATGGAATACATTCCAGGCATGGACTACAGCCAGTGAAAAGGCACAGAACCTGGAAAGCAATATAGAGATTATAGAAAATATTCTTAATGCTGATAAGCATCCAAGATCAAACACGGACCCATGTTAATCTGGAGCTCTAAGTAATATGATCATGTTTAGAGATGGAAGGACCGTAGAACTTATCTATTCTACAGAGGAGTAAAATGATGCCCATAGACATGAAATTACTTTCTTGAGATAATGTAGACAGTAAGAGATTGAGCCTCAGTTCAGTGATTCCAAATCCAGAGATCTTCCCAGTGTGCCATAGCTGGTCCCGTGGTGGGAATGATGGGTTAAAGTATATACTGCTACAGCAAAGCAACAATTTTTGAAGTGTAGATAGCCAGGTAACACAGTTTTGTCCAGAGAGCTTGCTGGTTATAGCAAACACTCTTGTGCAACGATTCCAAAAACAACTCTACACATGAACATTGTCTTTGGGGTTGTTGAAGAAGAGTGTTTCCTATTACCAGCAAGCTATCTTGACAAAATTCTTTTTCCCAGCTATCTCTTGATAAAGATGAAAGAAGAGAATGTAAAAGCTGGCTTGAAACTTACCATAAAAAATACCAAACTAAAGAAAGAGAAATGGAAAATTATAACGATTGAATGCAGAATCCCAGAGAATAGCAAGGAGAGATATGATTTTCTTAAATGAGCAATCAAAGAAATAGAAGAAAACAATAGAATGGAAAAGACAAGAGATCTCTTTAAGAAAATTAGAGATACCAAGAGAACATTTCATGCAAAAATGAGTGTGACAAAAATGCAAAAATGGTAGAGACTTAACAGAAGCAGAAGAAATTAAGAGGTGACAATACACAGAAGAACTACATAAGAAAGATCTTAGGATCATCAATAACCACGATGATGTGTACTGATCTAGAGCCAGATATCCTGGAGAATGAAGGCAAGTGGGCCTTACAAAGTATTGCTAACAATAAGGCTAGTGGAGGTAATGGAATTCCAGCAGAGCTATTTCAAATCTTAAAAGATGATGCTGTTATAGTACTCGACATATCAGCAAATTTGGAAAACTAGACAGTGGCCAGGAGACTGGGAAAGATCAGTTTATGTCCCAGTCCTAAAGAAGGGCAATGCCAAAGATTGCTCAAATTACTGAAAATTTTACATGCCAGCAAAGTTATGCTTAAGATTCTATAAGCTAGGCTTCAGCAATATGTGAACCAAGGATTTCTACAAGAGCAGGCTGATTTTTGAAGAGGTGGAGGAACTAGAAACTGAAATTGCTAACATTTCCTGGATTATTGGGGAAAACCAGAGAGTTCCAGAAAAATCCTCTCCTTCTGCTTCATTGACTATACTAAACCCTTTGACTGTGCGGATCACAAAAAAATGTGGCAAGTCCTGTATGTGGGCTGAGAAGCAACAGTTAGAACAAAACATGGAAAAACTGACTGGTTTAAGATTGGGAAAGGAGGAAGACAACACTGTGCAGTCACTTGATCTATTTAACTTATATGCAGAATATATCAAGCAAAATGCCAGGCTGGATGAATCAGAAGCTGGAATTAAGGTTGCTGGGAGAAATATCAAAGATCTCAGATATGCAGACAATACCGCTCTGATGGCAGAAAGTAAAGAATTAAGAAGCCTTTTGATGTTGAAAGAGTAGAGTGTAAAAGCTGGCTTAAAGCTTAACATCAAGAAAAAACTAAGATCGTGGCAACTGGTCCCAACAGTTCCTGGCAAAGAGAAGGAGAAGAAATGGAAGTAGTGTCAGATTTTGTATTCTTAGGCTCTAAGAATGCTGCAGATGGCAACTACAGCCATGAAATTCAAAGACATTTGCTCCTTGGAAGGAAAGCCATGGCAAATCTGCACAGTGTACTTAAAGCATAGCCATCACCTTGCCAACAAAGGTCTGTTTAGTTTAAGCTATGGTTTTTCCATTAGCGATGTATGGCTGTGAGAGTTGGACTACAAGGAAAGCTGAGCATCCCAAAATTGATGCTTTCAAATTGTGGTGCTAGAGAAGACTTTTGAGAGTCCCTTGGCTAGCTAGGAGATCAAATCAGTCAATACTTAAAGAAATTAACTTAGATTACTCATTAGAAGGTCAAATACTGAAGCACACCAACAGTTTATTAGTTGCATATTTTTCTTCCTCCTCTCTAGCATTCATCATTTCTGATAGGTGTGAAGTGGTACTTCTGAGTTGTTTTAATTTTCATTTCTCTAATCAATAGTGATTTAGAACACTTTTATATGATTATAAATAGCTCTGATTTCTTCTTCTCAAAACTGACTGATTGTATCCTTTGACTATTTATCAGTTGGGGAATGGCTTTAATTTTTTATAAATTCAACTCAGTTCCCTATATAGTTGAGAAATGAGGCTTTTATCAGAGAATGTTGCTGTAAAAATATTTGATGTTACTTCATTGTCTATGGTACCTTTTAGCAAAATGTGGCTTTCCTGATTATCTCTTTTAATTAGGTCTTTTTTGCTTTTAGGGCAGTTAGGTGATACAATAGAGAGAGTACTGGGCCTGGAGTCAAGAAGACTCATCTTCAGGAGTTCAAATTTGGCCTCAGACACTTACTAGGTGTGTGACCCTAGGCAAGTCACTTAATTCTGTTTGCTTCAGTTTCCTTACCTGTAAAATGAGCTGGAGGAAAAAAAAATGGCAAACCACTCCATTTTCTTTGCCAAAGAAAAAAAATCCAAAAGGGGTTGCAAAGAATTGGATACAACTGCAAAATGACTGATTGAATTTTTGCTTTTGCTTTATCTGGGATCATGATTGTTATCCTGCTCTTTTTTACCTGAGATAAATTGTAATAGATTCTGCTCCAGCCTTTATTTTAACTCTATGTGTGTCTTTCTGTTTCAAGCATATCTCTTATAAACAACATATTGTTGGATTCTGGTTTTTGAACCATTCTGCTATCTGCTTCTGTTTTATGGATGAATTCATCCCATTTACTAACTGTGTATTCACCTGCAAGTTTATCCTTTTCTCTCTCTTATATGTTATCCCTTCTCAAAAGTCTGTTTTGCTTCTGACCACTGCCTCCCTTAATCTTCCCTTCACCTTTGTAATGTCTCTTGAATTTGCCGCTTCTCTCCTCCAACACTGCCACCCCTCTGTTGTGGGTCTTTGTCACCTCTCACCTGGACTATTGCCACAGCCTGCTGTGGGTCTGCCTGCCTCAAGCCCTTCCCTGCTCCAATTCATCCTTCATCAGCCACTAATGTGTTTTTATCTAAAGCACTGCTCTACCATGTCACACTCCTACTCAATAAACTCCAGAGGCTCACTCTTACCTTCAGGATTAAACACAAAATGCTCTGTCATTCAAAGCCCTTCATACCTAGACCCTCCCCTGCCTTTTCAGTCTTCTTATACCTTATTTCCAACGCTTACTCTTGAATCCAGTGACACTGGCCTCCTGGCTGTGCTATGCATTTTCTCTGACTGTTCCACATTCTTGGAATGCTTTCCCTCTTCATCTTCCCCTACTGGCTTCCTTTAAGTCCCAACTAAAATCTCATCTTCTACAGTAAGCTTTTCTCAACCCTTCTCCAGCTGAATTATTGCCTATTTGTCCTATACATACCTTGTTTCTACATATTTGTTTACGATCCTCCTCCATTAGATTGCGAGCTCCTTGAGGGAAAGGACTGTCTTTTGCCTCCTTTTGTATCCCCAGTGCTTAGCACAGTGCCTGGCAAATAGTAGGTACTTAATATTTTTTTTTTTTTTACTGACAGACTAATTGGGAAGCTGCAATCCAGAGAAGGAAAGGGATTTCCTTATAGTCACACAAATAGCGACAATCAGAGCATGGATTTGAACACAAGGTCTTTGATTCCACATCCAGTTCTGTTTCCAATACATCATGCTACCTGTCTCAATGTCTATCCTAGAAAACCCACAATGCAACGTTAACATTGTATTGCTAACTGGTACAATGCTAGAGCTCTCAAGAAATGCTCCATCTGTTGCTTGGGAACCTGCCCTCGTGGTGGCCCTGCCCTGATCTATAGATTCACCTCAGAACTGAAATATTCCAGGAATCATGGAAAGAAGCCTCAGAGTGGTGAGTCCTCCATACTGAGGTAGCAATAGGAAGAGGGCTGAGCCTCCCAGCCAAAGGTCTTCTCTGGCGTGGTCTTGGGACCCCTGTTCTGAATCACTGAAGATGTAGTGGTAGAAAGAGCAAGGATCCTCAAGGATCAGGAGATCTGGGTTCCACTCAATTCAGCAAGATGCAATTTTAAATTGCCTACTATGTGCTAGTACTGTGATAATTACTAGAGATACAGAGACAAAAGTGAAGCAGTCCTTGACCTCAAGGATTATTACCAGTAGTCTGTTAGTAGAAATCATATGCACACACATGATTACATATTAAAAATGTCGAGTCTACAGGAAGTGTCTTAAGTTAAACTTTGAAGAAAGTGACGTATTATAAGAGGCAGGTACTCTGCCATTAATTTGAGACCTTTAGCTCTATGGGCCTCAGTTCCCTCATATGTAAAACGAAGAGATTGGTCTGGATGAGCTATAAGGTCACATGCAGCTATAAAACTGAATCAAATCTCTAGTCCTGCTTCTGACATATATTGACTGTGTGCCTCTGGGCAAGTCAATTAGTCCTTAATGCCCAAGGGTCTTCCTCAACACCATAAATGACAGAATAGGTGTTGATCTACACTAGTAGAAGAAATTTCTCATCAGAGGCTCTGGACACCAATGGAATCATAGCTCAAGTCCAAAATACAAAAACAAACCAACAACAGTTTAACGAAAGGATTGTTCCACTCAAGTGAGCATGAGCGTGTTATGCTGATTTGGGGAGGTTATTGTAGGCCCATGAGACGAGTCTTTAAGGGGAAAGTGCCTCATTAATTTCCCATGTCATTGTCATAGTTGATTCATCACTCACTAAGCAGTTACTGAGAGTCTGTTAGGTGTGAAGCGCAAGCATCATAGACAAGCTTCTATTAATGGCCTCTGAGCTCAGGGCGCTCCATCCTGTTCTATGGGTGAACTAAATTTCTAGTCCTGCCAAAAATTAAGAAGGGTGGTGATCATCTATTAGATTACAAGATGGAGTTAAGGCAGAGATAGAAAGAAGTAGGGATTTACTGGTAGACTGTTTATTGGTAGAATTTCTGCTTTGTCTCGACTCTAATGAAGGGAATTGGCATTGAATTTGCAGTCCAGGGACGTGGCGTTGAATCCCGAATCTATTACTACCTGTATGATCTAAAGGAAGTGAATTTACCTCTTCACGTAGACTGGGGAATCATGATGTGTAACTCAGGTAAGGGAGCTACATGCAGCTGCAGGTCCTCAATGTCTATTCTTCCTGAACATCTTTCTAAATATGGAATGACTTAGAAGAGCCTCATTTTCTTCCTATATTGAACTAAAACCACCAAAGGACCGGCCCAAGTCAGGGCCAACCCAGAACAGACAGGCAGAATCAATATTGTTATCTCTACTTTACAGGTAAAGAAGTTAAGTCGTGCAGAAGAGGTCTATCAGAAAGAATGTTGGATCTGGAAGAGGACCCCGGTTCAAATCCGGTTCTTTCACCTTAATGACCTTGGACAAGTGGCTTCCCTTTTCTGGGTTGCAGTTTTTCCTCTCTCTCTAAAATGAAGGGGCCGGGGGTTTTAATAGATGGCTTCAGATGTCTCTTTAAACTTTAAATGTATGCACTTTATCCGAGCTCAAACAAGTAGTAATTGGCACCTCTAGAACTTGAACCCAAGTCTCTTACCAACCCAGAGATCCTTCTACTTTACCATACTGCCTCCCCTGTAACAGTGGTTCCCAGCAAGAAGCAAAAGCATTGAAATAAAAAAGAAAAGAACTTTGCTAAATTTACAAAGTTCTGTTTACTTGGCAATGAGCTGTAGACATGTGACCTACTATTAAGAGGTCTTTATCATGTGTTACCTTATCATTTTGGCACAGTTAGGTAGATTTGCCATCTCTCAGGAAAACATGTTCATGATGAAAACAATGCCTTGGCCTCGGCGGGTAGAAAAATTAGTATTTTAGTTATAGAAAAGGAATCATAGGATTTAGAAAGGGAAATGGTGGAAGAAATCATCTAATCCCGGAATCAAAGAAGCTCAGAATTGGAAGGACCCTCAGGAGTCATTAAGGCCAATTTCTACTTGGGCAAGAAATTGCTCTGACCCTGTCAAGTGATCATTAAGCCCTTAATTAAAGGCCTCCAGTGAAAAGGAACCCAAGATCTTTCAACACGTGTAATAATATCTTCCATGGCCTTTCTTCCAACACACCCACCAAATCTTTGTTTCTCCAAATTATACATCTCCACTTACTTCAATCCATCCTCATGCAGCATAGGCTTAAGGTATTCAGGAAGAAACTGAATGAACATTTACATCACCATCCCCCCTTCATTTGAGAGAGAGAAAATAGCAGACAGAGAGAGAGAGAGAGAGAGAGAGAGAGAGAGAGAGAGAGAGAAAGTAACTTGTCCAAGATCACAAAAATGGGATTTGAATCTAGGTCATCTAATGCCAGATACATCATTCTTTCTGTTGAACATTTCTCTGGGGCTCAGTTTCTTCATCTGTAAAATATTGATAATAATTCTTTTGATTGATAATAGTTCTATTGATAATAACAATTCTACCTATCTGTTCTGATTCAAGCCAGTCCCCTGTAAATTGTGATTCAATATAGGAAGAAAATGGGACATGGATAGATTATTCAATAGCTGGAAAGATATTCAACAAGAATAAGCATTAATGATATATCATCCATCATTAATGTTCTTTAAAGAACATTTTTGGCTAGAAATGGGTTGAATCTCTGAGATAGTTAACAATTCTGAGATTCCACAATTCTGTGACAGGAGACTATCTCATCCACCAATCAGGTAGTCAACAAGCTTTCTCAAGCACGTATTAGATTCCAGGGATTGTGATAGGCACTGGGTTACAAATACAAAGAGCAAAATAATCCCTACTCTCAAGGAGCCAACAGTATAACTAGATGGACAATATGAACATATATGAAGGTAACCCGAGGCTCAGGCCTATTTGCATGAGACATTGGGGGAGTGATTACTCAATACTCACTACCATGAGAGCTTGTGAAAGGAGAAATCCTGTTCCTTGTGCGCTGGAGAGAGAATACATCAGAAGACACAATGAGGATAAATACAAGGGAGCGGGGGAAGGAGAGCACTAGAGAAGTTGAGGGGACTAGGAAGGGCTTTCTGTAGAAAGCTGGTTTCGAGCTTTAGCTTAAAGAAAGAAAGAGATTCCCTAAGGGGAGGCAAGAGTATGAGTTATGTTTTTCAGTTATGAGGGATAGCTGGCACAAAGGTGTGATGGAGGGGAGAGATGGATGTGTTGTGGATAAAGAACGGTGAGAAAGATAGTTTGGTTGGATAGAAGAGTGCAGGAAGGGGAGTAACGTACAATGAGTCTGGAAAGATTATTGGGGCAAGGTTGTGAAAAGCTTTAAAAGCTAAACAGGCATTTATACTTTACCCCAGAGTCAATTAGGAGCCACTGGAGTTTATTGAGTAGGAGAGTGATATGACAGAACTAGGTTTAAGGAAAATTATTTTTGGCAGCAGTGTGAAGGATGAGCTGAAATGGGGGAGACTGGAATCAGGGAGACCAATTAGGAGGCCATTGCAATAGTATAGGTGGGAGGTGATGATGTGGTATAGTCCATCATCGTAATTTTGGTTCCATTCTTGGATCTTAGTCATTGATTGATAAAAATCAGATGGAAAAGTCTTGGGCTGCCTTATTGCAGCAATGCCTCCTCTTTAAAATCATTCCCACTAAGAAAAAAAACAAACAAAAAAACCCCACCCACCTGAAGTCAGACACACACAGCACTCAAAATGCCCCAGATTTGGCTTGAAACCCACTACACATGGTTTTTGATTCTTTGCAATCACCAGATCCCACTGACCAGAATGGTAACCCATTGAGTGGTACTGTGAGAGTCCAGTTGACTGGCACTACAGAGTTCTTGTAATGGATACCTTAACAATCTCTAGGTAAACACAGTCTCTATTGTATTCCCAACATTGTAGTTGGGCTTTGAGAGAGTTATTATGATTGTTATGGTTATTGCTATTACTATTGGCAGAGATAATATAGGAACCCTCTTCTCCTAACACTGGTGATATTAGACTTGGTGTACTTTCATAAGGACAAAGATGCCTCAAACTTCAAACTAAGGGAATGAAATAGCCATTTCATTTCACTTTCATTTTCACTCTAATCTATACTCCACATAGTTATCAAAGTGATCTTCTCAAAGCTCAGGTCTGACAATGTCACACCCTTACTCAAGAAACTCCAGTAGATGCCCGTGACCTCTAGGATTAACTATTAACTCCTCTGTTTGGCATTTAAATCTCTTCTCAGTCTAGACTTTTCCCATTTTTACAGGATCTGGAATATTGTTTCCCTGCATGTCTTTTAAAAGTCAAGCTATATTTGCTTTCCTATTGTTCCTCACAGATGACTGTCCATTTCCTATCCACATGCCTTTGCTCTGGTGGCCCTCCATGAGTGGAATACTCTTCCCTCTCACCTCTACCTCTTGGAATTCCTGGCTTCTTTCAGAACTTAGTTTAAGTTTTATATTTTGCAGGAAGTCTTTCCTAGTCCCTCCCATGAGCTAGAGCTTTAAGTAACCTCTATAATTACCTTGCATCAACTTCCTACGTATCCATTCATATATCTATGAGATCTCTCTCTATCTCTGTCTCTCTCTGTCTCTGTCTCTCTGTCTCTCTCTGTCTTTGTCTCTCTCTCTCTCTCTGTCTGTCTCTGTCTCTGCCTCTGTCTCTGTCTCTGTCTCTCCCCACCCCAATAGAATGTAGAATGTAAACTCTTCGAGAGCAGATGCTATTTTTTTCCTCTGTATCCTCAGCATCTAGCATAACGCCTGGCACATAGTTAGCCACCAACCAACCAATGCTTACTGACTGACTGATCATCTTCTAAATGGAAATCTCTGTCCTGGATACTGCCTTCCAGGTCAATGTTTCCTTATTAATTAGCAGCATTCCAGAGTTACCCAGAAGCCTCCTGTTCTTTGAAATCACAGTCCTCTCCTAAGTATATAATATACTGACCTAATATTCTAAGAGTGTATACACACATACACACACACACACACACACGTGTGTATGTGTATACTTGTGTATATACATATATTTTTTTCCAAGAAAATGTGGATATAAATTGTCTTAAATTCTTCTCCTACAATTATGTGTTATGAATTTCAGGCATGCATACCTACCCCTTTGTACAGTGATATTTAATGTATCTTTTAAAAAGTAGAACCTTTCTGGGCATGATTTGTAAGGTCACCAACCTTGCTGAAAATATGTTATTATTTCTGCTATGGAAATTGGTGAACCTAATGGATTTTCACTTAAATCCTTTTTTAATAGTAAAAAGACAAACAAACTAGAATCACTATGATTAGTGAGAATATAAATGTCTCCTCATTTCCACTCTCTCATCCTTTTCTATTGGAATATGCATCAAGTCTATTGTAGACTCCAGACTAGTAGCTGGGACCCTGAAGTTGCTAATTGTTTTCAATTGCGAAAAGATTTACACAGAGAAAGGATTGATGCTTGCAGATAGGATTTCATTCTTTCATCCACGCATTCATTCTACATTGATTTAGTATCTGCTATGTGCCAGGCATTAAAGTCCTATTCTGGTGCCTCAGCATGGCACCAATGAATTGATCTTGAGTTATTATTGAAGACTGTTTTAAAGTTAGATAAAATGGGGCTCTCGTCTTCAGGAACAGACATTCTGAAAGCGAAAAGACTGGTCACGGTCCAGCACTAACCAGTGTGCCTGTTATCCAAGGACCAGCTGATCTAAATTTGAAAAGACTCACCACCAAGCTGGTCATCGAGTAACGATATTTTTCAGTCACAGAAACTTATAAAGAACACCAAGGCACAGAGGGCCTGCAATCTCTGCTGGTGGAGGGAATACCCTCATCAATGAATTCATGCCTCCTTGAAGAATTCATCTCAAAGAACAAGTTAGACACAAGGCAAGGGGTGGTATAACAATAAATAAGAGGGGACTCCTGTCCTCAAGAAGATTCCACTCATATAGAATCCATGAATCAAGGAGTTGGAAGGGGCTTTGGAGGCAATCTAGTCCAGCATCTCCCTGAATAATAATAATACCCTCGACAACATTCCAAAAATATGGGAGCCCTCCAACTCCCAAGGCAGCTTATTCCAAATTGGAAGAGCTCCATTTGAAACTCTGACCTCTTCAAATCACCTCCTATCCTGGCTGCCGGATTTCATCATGCTCCCTCCCACCGCCAGCTGGGTACCCTCTCTCTCCTAACCTCCACCACTTTTCAGTATCTTTTTACATGTTATCTCCTCCTATTAGACTGTGAGCTCCTTAAGGCCAGGGACTGTCTTCAAAAAGAAATATCTCCAGAGTGGAGAACAATGTGTGGCACATAAAAGGTGCTTAATAAATGTTTCTTGATTCTGACTCTGACTCCAATTGTTAGAGCCAATGGCCACCTCGTCATTAGGCAATGTTTATTTGAAGTTCCTCACTGATTTACAGAAAAGACATTTTCCCCCCTAAACGTATCAATCAATCAATAAACATTATTACCAAGTGCCTACTCTGTGCCAGGCATTGTCTATAGTCTAGAGATTCAAAGCCTACAATAAAACAGCCCTTGCCCTGGGAGTCTGCATTCTATCGGGGAGACAACATAAATGCGCAGTAAATAAAAGATTATTTTTAAGAAGAGGGGACACTGGTATCTAGCTGTCAAGGAGAGCAGATCATTAAATGTTTTATGAAAAAGATGTCACAGACCTAAGCCAAGGGCTTTTTCCCCCCCAAAAAAATCTGAGGCAGACAAAAGAACATCCTTTTTTCAATATTCTTCTGATGTCAGTCTGAAGTTACATCTACGTGGGCTCTGTGTGGTGTAAACTTATTGAACTGGTTACAAGGAAAGGTCAATGAAAATTTAGACAGGGGTTCAACATTGGGACAATTTGCTTGGTTTACCCCCAAATCAAACTTCCTTGGTGGAGAGATGGAGGGTGGAGGGAATAACATCACCCTCAGTTTCTCAATTTTATAACTGGTAGAATATTTGAGATTTTAGAGAGAGAGAAGGAAAATGCTCCCTTTGGCCTTTAATTACACAACAAATAAGGGTTTCTGGGTTGTTCATCGAGCTCTGAAGGTGATGCTCCATGTTTCATTTTCCCCATAATGATCATTATCTGGGCATCAAAGATTGAAGGCATGGTATCATGAACTGTGGCCTTACTTTTACTTCTTACCTCAAGGCTGATTTGTTCTCTGGGAATTCAACAGTAGGGCCTTAGGATCTATCTTTCCTAATGGGGTGTGTGTGTGTGTGTGTGTGTGTGTGTGTGTGTGTTTGGGGGGTTATTTCAGGGTAATTGGATTTCAAACCTGGTTTTCTTGGTTAAAAAGATGAAACAAAACACCCTTTCTGTGGACGGTTTTTTTTCTCATTGATGCTTCATGCCCTAAATGAACTTTCTGTTGAATTACAACTTTTGCATCTATTTATATGTTCCCTTAGGAACCAGCAACTTCACATAAAAAGGTAATTTCTTGAAGGTAAGTTACTGAAGCAAAACACTTGAATAAAATATTAATTAAAAACAAAAGAATGCCTTTGGGGTGAGGGTGGTGGGTAAGCAAGCATAATAAAAATAGCTCCCATTTCTCTGGTGTTTTTAAGATTTACAAGATACTTTTATCCTATTGACCTATGAAATAGATTTTTGGAATAGACTTGTGATCTCATGGATGCAGGCTCTGGGGGAGGACACACCTACTGCCAATGTAGATTACCACCTCTTCTGAAATCAGAGAGGTGCTTAAAAGTGACTTGCCTTGGGTCACCGAGCCAGTATATATCAGAGGTGGAACTTGAACCCAGATCTTCCATGTAATGAGGTGAGGCAGCTAGTACTTGGAATCAGAAACACTGAATTTTAAATCTTGCTCCAGATACTTACTAGCTATGTGGCCCTAGACAAATAATTTAACTTCTCAAAGCCTCAGTTTCTTCTTCTGAAAAGTAAGGATAATAATGGCATCTATCTGTCAGGGTTATTGTAAAGAGCAAATGAGATAGCATTTATAAAGCACCTTGCAAACATTGAAGTGTTATACAAATTCTAGAAATGATGATGGTGGGGGGTGGGTAGTAAGAACTAAGAGACAATCCCCTAAAAACTCAAATTCTGGTATGGGGTTAGGTCTGGCAAAGTCTGGCCCAAGGAACAACGGTTGATCATATTTGTCCATGGAGTTCTCATATCTCTGCCTGGAACATCCTTCTGGGCTTGCCTCCTCTCTGAAGCCCATCTCTCTCCTTTCCTTGACTCATTAGTCTCAAGACACTGAGATTTCTGGGCTCCTGAAGAACTCCATTACTGTGTTGTTTCATGTGGCTCTTCTTCCTGTGGTCCAGAAGTCTCCTTTAACAATAAACCTGTATTCAGTGATGCAGTTGTCTGGACTCACTGGCACTGAGTTTCAAGGGAAATGGAATCCTGAGAAACATTTCCTACTGTGCCCTTGGCTTAGGTATCATAGGGTGTGTAGACAAATGGGCATGTTCTTATTACAGTTTCCTCATAAAGTTTAGAGCCAGAAGTAAGTTGATAAACATTTAGTGAGCAGCTATTATATGCTAGGCACTGGACTAAACTTGGGGAATACAAAGAAATTTCACTGTATCATTCAGTCATTTTTCAGCTGTGTCCAACTTTTCATGACCCCAGTTGGGATTTGCTTGGCAAAGATAATAGAGTAGTTTGCCATTTTCTTCTCCAGCTCATTTTTCAGATGAGGAAACTGAGGCAAACAGAGCTAAGTGACTAATATCTGAGGTCAAATTTGAACTCAAGTCTTCCTGACTTCCCACTATGCTACCTAGTTGTCTCATAATGCAAATAATACAAAGGAAAACCAAAAACAGTCCCTACCCTCAAGGAGTTCGCAAAATAATGGTGGAAAACAACAGTAAAAAAAAAAAAAGTTGAAAAGGGTAACAAATTCCAGAGAAACAAAGCTTTATGGGAAATGATGAGGAGGCTGAACTGGGAGATATCCTTAAACGGATGATTTGGGAAGGACTCTCCACTATCCATCTTCCCTTCTGTTTAATTAGAGGGAAAGTGGGCTCCAGGGGAAGGGTTACTGAGGAGGTATGAGTGTCAGGATTTCTGTGATCTTGAAGGGGGTGAGATTCTGGAGATCAGTAGATCTTAGGGATCAGTTTCTCATTCTACAAATGAGAAAACTGAAGGTCGAAGATGGGGAGTGACTTGTCCACAATAAGACATCTGGTAGATAACAGCGTTTAAATCTAGGTATCTAGACTCCAAGAACAGTGATCTTCTCACTACACCACATTCCGGCGTCATGGGGACCACGTCGTCAGAATCAAAGAAACTTACAAATAAGAAGATTTGAGGGTGGTGATGATAAAAGCAGCAGTAAGAGCAATGACACCAATAATTGATATGCATATGGCATGTAAAGGTTTGCAAAGTGTTTTATTTTATATTTTATTTGGGCCTCAAAATAGCCCTGTCATTAGGTATTATGGGTTTCACGATCCCCAATTTATACCTGAGGAAATTGAAGTTGAAAGAAAAAGTAACTTATCCATGGTCATTTAGCCAATAATTGTCAGAGGTGGGATCTGAACCAGATATTCCTAATTCTAAGCTCAAGATTCCACTCCCTATTCCACACTGAAGACAGGAGAACACAAAAAGCTGCAGATGATGTCCATATAACTAGACTTGAAAGCTAATTTTTAGGAGCCAAAAATGAGGATTTGGTCTGACTCGACTCTACCTTGTCTCTATGTAAATATTTATAGTTGTTTTAAAGCTAATTGCGCATTACTTTTTGCCATTTTTCCTTCTGGTATTTTCTCTTCTCATTAAAATCTCTGATATCATTTTGTCATTGAGCTCTCGCCCCTTGTCAAGTTTCTCTTGCTCATTAGATTCTGACTCTGACTCTTAGGACAAAGGTTAGCAAAAGAACAGAAAGGGATTCATGCTTAAGCAAATTTGAATATTGTCACAAGAGCTAAGAAAAAACTCTGTACCCAAAATAATGAATTTTGGACCATTTATTTTGGACCAAGGATTTGAGCCATAAAAGAAAATGCTTAGAGTAAACTATAATGTCATATAAATATTCCATTTTTAAAACTCCTTTCCGATCATTCTTTATTGGGAAATTTAGTTGCTGAGTTCATGGTTCATAGCTATTCAGAGAAACAATGAAGCCTGTTATACTCTGTCTCAGATGGTTTAGATGACCCCTCCCTCAAAACAAGGCAATTAACATAAAGTTTATTTTGGAACTAGAATATGTAAAATCACTTGGAGAAGTAGAAAAGAATAGATAGAAAGAGAGGAGGAAAACTAAGTGTTACCAGAGAGTAATCAGTAACCTCCACCTCACTTAACTGTAGGTTCCTTCAAAGTATGGTTTGGGTAGCACTTTCTACTTGAGGCCTTTCTTGACACCCCGAAGTTATTGGTATTCTCTTGCTCTTGAAATTACTTTGACTAATTTGCATAGAATTTGCATAGGAAGTAGGACCTGGACCTGTGATTTCATTAGAATAGGGAACCCCCCAAGGCGAAACTCTTAACCAATAGTAGTCAGCCCCTTATCTGCCATTTAAAATTTTAGAGTATTGCCTAAAGCACCAAGAGGCTCAGTGCCTTGCCCAGGGTCACCCAGCCAGTATGTGGTAGAGTTGCTTTATTTTTGTTTACATGTGGACATGCATTCTTTCAGTAGAATGTAAGGTCCTTGATCTTAGGAATTCTGTTATTTTTTTCCTCTTTATATGCTCAGTGCCTAGCTTAGTTCCTTGTTCATTTTTTTAAAAATCTCAGTTGAATTGAATGAGTTTGATTTTAAAAAACAAACATACTAAATTTTACACAGCCCGAGGGGAAATGACTTTTCTCCAATTCTTGTTCTTTATATCCCCTACCCAGAGGCAACCTGGCATTATGTGCAAAGGACTGAGTTTGGAGTCAGGAAGACCAGGATTAAGTTCCATTTCTGACACATACTAGCTATGAGTGAAAAATACTGATTGTCAATGGTAGGATGAGTGGGCGGATAGGCAATTAATAACTTGAATTAATCCAGAAAGGAATGATTAGCTTCTAGGTAGACCTTTTTCATCCATATGAAAGCATCCACTATTGGCCTGAGAGCTTTTAAATCATCTTTTTTTTTTTTAATAATAGGAGTAGAGGGCATGGGGAGCTGAGTTGTTCCTACTCTTGTGCCTTGCTAGGCTGGGTGTGACAGATAAAGAAGTAGAAGGGCAAAGGCAGATAGCATAAAGCATAGATCATAGATTTAGAACCAGAAGGGCTTAGTGGTCATTAGGTCCAAACTCCTCATTTTAGTAATGAGTCAAAAAAAAATGACTTGCCCAAGGACACACGGCACTGGTCTGACCTAGTCCCTCCCTCCCAACCTATTTAATAAACTCCAGTAGCTCCTTATTACCTCCGTAAATGCCTCTGCTTGGCTTCTGGTTGTGGTTTGTCCTGTGTTCTCAAAGAGGACCAGGACCTTGGGAAGATGATGCCATGACTAGCAATTGAATAGGATTTAAGTGAGGCAGAGCTGTGCAAACTTATCATCAGCCTCGCCCTCTCTTCCTGAGTCAGGGAAGCCCAGTGAAAAGACAAAAGTCAAGATGGCCAGCAATGACTCAGGATGCAGTGCATGACCTTGGCATCTTTGGTGCCCGATCAAGCCCTGAGCGCTCCACAGCGCACGCTTTAGCTGCCTTTATGGTCGTTGGAACAAATTGTTCTCATTCATCCATCCCACTGGGAAAAGTCTTCTAAAACTTAGGGTGGACACAACCGCCCCTTAACTCACCAACAGGTTTGAAGCTTCTCTGTTACCATTAACCTGGTATACAGCTCATCTATTGAGACAAATTTTACTGAAGTGTGGCCACTGTGCATTCTATAGCTTCTTGGAGCCACAAGTGAGTGCTTGAGTAGATACCAAAGGTGGGTGAGCCATCCTGAAAAGGGCCTGGCAAGCCCTCACATCGGAGATGCTAGTCCTTCCTGGACATCCCATATACCCCTTATTTTTTATTCTATGTATATTTTGTTCATACATAGTTATTTTCATGTTATTTCTCCTACTGGATTGCAAACTCAATTAGAACAGGGACTATTTTTAGTTTGTTTATTTATTTTTCATTTTTTAAAACTGTGTACCCCTAGGACTTAGCATAGTGCCTGGCATGTTGTAGGCACCTAATAAATGCTAATGGTCTGACAAGTAGCAGAATTGGGATGTGAACCCAGAGAGGTAGAGTGATGCAGTATAAAGAATCTATGTCCTCTGACACCCAAACCCATGCCTTTTCCTTGGTGCCATTGTTTCTGAAGACATTTGATCAACCAAATAGAACTTGTCTGCGCCTATATAAAACCTCTCATCGCTGGAACTTATCTTGTCTTACTTTCTTTTAATACATAGGAGTTTTGTTGAGAGCTAGAAGGGACTTTAGCACCTTTCTAGACCAATTCATTATTTTTTATAGGTGAGAAAAGTAGGGCTCAGAGACTCAAAAATCAGTCAGTCAATAGGCATTTATTAAATACTTCCTACGTGTTAGTCACTGATACATGCATACAGATGTAATAGGGGAGGGGATGCCAGTGCAGGCAAAGCTTTCTCTACTATTATAACCTCTTCCCATGGAGGATACGGGAAGAAGGCTTTCAGGAAAATTGTGGGGACATTTAAGGAATGTGACTTGAAGAGACTGTGGAACGTCCAAGGACATTCTGGAACTGGTTCTTACTCTACGATGTGGTTGGATTGGAAAGAGCCTTTTACTATTAGCTGCATAGCCAGAATTACGTCTTCCAAAAAACTTGAATCAGCTAGGGTCATTTCTTTGCTTCATTCTATCTAGGGGGGAGAGCTCTTTGTCTAGGGAGGGACCATGCAAGAAGAGGAAAGACCTTGGGGCCTTTGCTTCTATGAGGCCATATAACTCCTGAGAAGTGGGATTTCTTAGCCTTTTCATTCATTCCTTTTCATTGTAGGTATGGAAAGAAGAGTTTCTAATCATGGGTGAGCAAGGCACAGGTATTTGGGAGTCAGAATTGGGAAACTGGAATACAGGCTGGATGTTGCGGCCAACCCAGCATCAATGCCCTGAAAAGCAATGAGAAATCTTTAGGACCCACCTTTGAGACCTTAGCCTTCTGGAAGGGATCGTGAGGAAATCAGGATGTTTCTGGACATGAATTTGGTGGGACCAGTGCTATGTAGGAACTGAGTTTAATTCTGAGCCAACTCCCCTAGAGACGAAGGTGGTATAGCAGAAGGTATGGTTTAGAAATCTTTGGGGAAATTCATACCCTCCTTCTAAATCTTTGAAGTAAAAATCTATTTGCAAGAGCCAATATATGTTAAGTAGTTGTATCGAACTGGGATGCTGGTAACTGAACTCCTAACAAATGCAGAAACAAACATAATTGGTGGGGGCTCAAGATGATGGCAATTGGAAACCTCTCAACTACTCAAGGTACTATAGAATCTTTTTTTCCCTACTTCATAGTATTTTATTTTTTTCTGATTACATGAAAAGATAGTTTTCAACATTCACTTTTATAAGCTTTTGAGTTCCAAATTTTATTCTCCATCTCTCCCTTTCCCCCTCCCCAAGATGGTGAGCAATCTGATATAGTCTATCCATGTACAGTCATATTAAACATATCTCCACATTAGTCACATTGTGAAAGAAGAATCAGAACAAAAGGAAAAAAAAAACCAAGAAAGCAAAAAGAAAGAAAAAAAGGAAAAAACTACAAGAAGGCAAAAAAAATGGGGGGCAGGGGAATAGTATGCTTTGATCTGCATTCAGACTCCATAGTTCTTTCTCTGGATGTGGATAGCATTTTCCATCATGAGCCTTTCGGAATTATCTTGGATCATTGAACTGCTGAGAAGAGCTAAGTCTATCAAAATTGATCATCTCACAATGTTGCTGTTACTGTGTACAATTTTCTCTTGGTTCTCACTTCACTCAGCATCAGTTCATCTAAGTCTTCCTAGGTTTTTCTGAAATCTACCTGCTCATCGTTTCTTATAGCACAATAGTATCCCATTACATTCATATACCACAACTTGTTCAGCCATTCCGCAATTGATGGCAATCTCTGCAATTTCCAATTCTTTGCAACCACTAAAAGAACTACTATAAATATTTTTTTGCATCGTAGAATCTTAAGGGGCTATACAGCATCTTGGCTTTGGGAGAGAGGGCAAGATCAGACAACATTCAGAAAGGCAAAAACAATAGCCCTGCCTTCAAGGAGCTCATATTCTAATGGAAGGAGCAACATCCAAATAGCTATGCATATACAAGATATATACAATGTAAATTGAAAGCATTATCAAAGGGACGACCCTAGCACCTGAGAGGGGCACAGAGGGAGATGGAACGGGAAAGGCCTCCTGCAGGAGGCAGGATTTTAAGGAAGCTGGAAGATGGAGTTTAGGGATGAGGGCACTTCAAGTGTGGAGGACAGCCAGTGAAAAATAAATGGACTCTTGACCTATGTTCCTCTCACTCCAAATCCAGGGCTCCTTCTACTACCCTGTGCTGCCTTTTCCACAGTACAGACCTTATCTTAGTTGAATGCATGGAATTAAGATTTGCTGACTGACACTCTACCTAGATTGGTGTTAGGTCATGGGAAAGAGAAAGAAGAAAACTCCTGGGGCAGTGATTTTGGAGTTTAGTCACAGAAAGCTGTGCCAGCCTCCAAGAGTCATTTCTTCACACAACCAACGTACAGGTAACATGTGCTGCAATGTAATCCCTTTGGGAAATGGCACACTTGTTTCAAAGATATTGCTGATGCCCAAAATATTTGTAGATTTCCTCTTACTCCCCTGCCCCAATTATTTGGAAATAGCGTCTGACCCAATATTCCCAAGACACCAGAAAATCGCTTCATCTTGCTGCTGTTATTGAAACAGAGATCAATCAGTTTGGACACCCACCTTATGCACCCACCAGACTAGGCTCTATAGATAGAAACATAGATTTAGAGCTTGTGGGAACTTTAGAAGCTGCTAAATCCACCCCCACTCCCCCCACCATTTTACTGTTGAGAAAACTGAAGCGCAGAGATTTGCCCACAGCTATTAAGTGACTGATGCAGGATTCGAATCAAGGTCTTCCTCACTGGCACGAATAGCTTGTGGGTGCTTAAAAAAATGAACCCCTTCTCTTTCAGTGTGGTAGACTCAAGAACAACTGGACAAATTGGCATCTCCACCAACAGTTCATCAACATGCCCATTTTCCCACAGCCTTTCCAACATTTTTCTTTTAAGTGACCTCTGCTGATCCGAGGGGTATGAGGTAGAATCTTAGAGTTCATTTAATTTGAATTTTGGGAATTATATGAATGTAAGAGAATACTGTTGGACCATAAGATATGACAAAAGAAGTTTCAGAGAAACCTAGGAAGACCTTTATGAATTGATACATAAAAAGAGGACAACCAGGAAAATCATTTCTATGATAACATTATAAAGAAACTGTTGAAAGATTGAAGAAATCTCATCAGTTTAACGGCCAACCAGAATTCCATCAGATCAGCCTCCCCTTATACATTTTCCAGAGTTCAGGGGCGGGGAGCAGAGGGCTTTCTTTCTCCTCACTCCCATTGGGTATAGCACCCTGAAGCAGAGAAACTTGTCTAGGAAGAGACACTGTGCCTAATAGAGAGTAGACCAAATAGAGCCTCTGTGGAGAGAAGCTTAGCTATGGAGAGGAGCATGCTCAGAGACCTCAGTGGAGTGACCTGGGTAATAGATACACCAGTGTCCTCTGGAATAGCAGCATGAGAACACCATGAGAAAAGAAAAGCCATCCAGGCCCTGGGATGACAGAGGTAGGAGTTACTTTGGCCATGTATGTTTCCTGTATGGGTATCTTTCTTCTATATTTTATATAGGTGCCCAGTCTTCCCACCAACATGTGTGTTTTGGGGAGCACGTATCTCAAATTTATGGGTAGGAACTCTTGTTACAACTGTTGATGGATGCCATTTCAGTAAATACCTTTGCTCCAAGCTACACGTATCAATCTGAACTATCAAAGGTGAATGCACTAGTGGGGTATTGCAAGTTACAATTTCATGGCTATAGGTCCACAGAGTGGTTTGGATTGGGTCATGGCTACGCTAATGGGGCCATCAGGTAATAGCAACAATCATATAATCAATCAATAGGTGTTAGTACAGCTAGGTGGCACAGTGGAGAGCCCGCCAGACCACAGTTAGGAAGACTCATCCTCATGAATTCAAATCTGGCCTCAGGCACTTCCTAGTGGTGTGACCTTGGACAAGTCACCTCACTCTGTTTACCTCAGTTTCCTCATCTATAAAATGAGCTAGATAAGGAAATAGCAAACCACTCCAGTATCTTTGCCAAGAAAATCCTAAATGGGGTCACAAAGAGTCAGACACGACTGAAATAACAACAGAAAATTGTAAGTCACAGAATTTCTCAGAACTCGAGAGCTGAGAGGGACACCAGCAACATGTGTTTGAGCCAGAATTGGAAGCCAGGGCTCTGGACTCCGGGATCGGTTTCTCTTACAGCACAACTGCCTCTTTACTTGCTATGCCTGTAAAAGGTTATTTTCTATTCACCACTATCTTTCTGGCCAAATCTTCTTAAAACACTTTCCCTTATGTTTTACCTGATTGCACACGTATAACCTATATCACATTTCTTACTGTCTTAGGGAAGGGGGAGGGGAAGGGAAAGGGGAAAAAGAAAGGGGGAGGGGAGGGAGGAAATTTGACAAAATTTTTTAAAATGCATGTTAAAAATTGTCTTTACATGTGATTGGGAAAAAATAAAATACTATTTAAGAATTAAAAATAAAATACTATTTATCATTCAATCTTAAATTCTTAAATTGGAACAAATAAATATTGAATTCTTCATTTTTCAGATGAGGAAACTGAGGTACAGAGTAGCAAAATGACTTGTCCTTCATCACCCTGGTAATAAGTAGCAGAACCAAGATTCAAGTCTTGGTCTTCTGACTTCAAATTCAGTTAACTATAAATATCTGTTAATGGTATTTATTCATTTTTTACACATTTTATTTATGCCTGATAGTTTGAATCCTACCTAAGATTTTTCCTGCCTATGCAGCACTTGATCACTGGGCCTCAGTTTCTCCAATTGTAAAATGAGAGATTTGTACTTACCTCTAAGGTCCCTCCCAGCTTTAAATCTCTGATGTTCAATTCATGTCCTTTGATCATTTTATTTCTAATGTTTATTGGTGCACTTACCTTATCCTACTCCAGAATCACCTCAGAATTAGATTGCTAGCTCCTTAATGACAAGAAGTGGGCCTTTTTTCATCTTTGCATCCCCGTACCTAGCAGATGACCTTTTACGGGCTGAATAAATGTTTGTTGAATTGAACTGGATTTCTTAACTTGAAAACATTATATGTACCTGGCCAAGCAGATATGCAAGAAGGCAAGAATAGGCACGCTTAGAAAATTTCTGTAAACCCTGATCTCATGAGCCTCTAAATTGCCTCCTTTAATAACCAACAAAAAAGGCTGGCCATCCCTGGACTCTCAGAAAGGCCATGGGGATTAGTGAAGGGGCAGATTTGAAAGAAATGCAGCTTAGCTCCCTTGGGGCCCAGAGTAAGTGCTGACTGGCGGAAAAGGGGAGACCCTCGTCTTTTAGAGAACCTGGTAAGTGCTTTTATAAATAGGTATGGCATCCTTTATAATTAGCACATCTATTGTTGGACTGTGAATACCTCTGGCAGAGTGATGCTTCAGAAGAGTTTGTGGGCTTCATCCACAAGGCAATTCAAGAATTCTTTCTTAATACTATTAACTAGGCTTAGCAGACTTCTTTCTTCCCCTTGATAATGAGAGTTCATGTTTATATATAGCACTCTAAGATTTGCTGAGTGTTTTACCTATATTGTCTTGTTGTCTTCACAACAGCCAGGAAGGTAGAAACTATTATTATTTAACAGATGGGGAAACAGACTCAGAGAAGTTGTCACTAGCTCTGGCTTTCATAGTTAAAGAATATCTGAGCTGGGAAATGAGCCTAAGTCTTTCTGACTGGAGGTTTAAAATCTTTATCTACTTTTATCTACTCTTTATCTACTTTATCTACTTTTATCTACTCTTCCAGGCTGCCTCTCAATAGAGAAGTAAATGTTGGATAATGGATTGGGTGAGCCTTTGAGGGCTCCCATCTTGCCTTACCACAGCAGCTGTATGACTGTGCAGGAGTCACATAACTTCTCAGTGGCTTGGGAAACTTCCGAAGCCTGTATATCACAGAAGAGTTGATGATTTGCATTAGTGGAGGGAGTTTCCTTTCCTGGACATTCTCCCTTATTGATGAAATCACAGGTCGAGAAAGAAAAAGGCCTAAAAATTCCCATCAGTGCAATGAAACACCATAATTCCAGGAGACCAGTGGTAAAGCTTATTCCTTACCTCCTGAGAGAAAGGTGAGAGATTGAATACATTGAATCAGACATACATTTTTGGACATGGCCATAACTATTGTTATTACATAAGACAATGAGGGAGGGAGAGACAATAAATGCTTGCTAATTTACAAAATTCAATTAAAAAGAAACTACAGGTCAGGAAATAAAGGAAGAATGGAAAGAATGGAAAAAAAAAGAGAAACAAAGGAAAAGAGAAAGGAAGAAAAAAGAAAAAGAAAGGAAGGAAGGAAGGAGGGAAGGAAGGAAGGAAGGAAGGAAGGAAGGAGGGAGGAAGGAAGGAATGAAGTAAGAGAGGGAGGGAGGGAGGGAGGAAGGAAGGAAGGAAGAGAGGGAGGGAGGGTGGAAGGAAGGGAGGGAGGAAGGGAAGAAAGGAGGGAGGGAGGAAGGAAGGAAAGAAGAGGAGAGAGAGTGGAAGGAAGGAAGGAAGAGAGAGAAGGAGAGTGGAAGGAAGGAAGGAAAGGAGGGAAGGAGGGAAAAAAGGGAGGAAGGGAAGGAGGAAAGGAGGGATGAGGGAAGGGAAGAAGGGAGGTAGCAAGGGAGGGAGGCAATCTTGAACCTGGGATCACTTTATCTCTTCATCTTGGACAAAACTCCTAACCTTTCTGAGCTGCAATTTTCTCATGTATAAAATGAGGTCCATGACACCTACCCTGTCTTCCCATAGGTATGTTTCAAGGATCACATGGAATAATATATGTAAAAACACTGTACTAAGAATGCATTGCCTAGTTTGGCTAGGATTGGCCAAGAGGCCATGGAAAGCATGGAGGACATACATGCAGCTGGGAGACTTGACTCTGGGAACTGGGTCAAGACATTTTCCCTCTCTGAGCCTCAGTTTCTTCATCTCCAAAGTAGGGATAATTATCCTTGTACTGCCTTCCTCAAAGGGTATTCAAGAGGAAATATCTTTTCAAAGGCAGGATGACATTGTGGATAGAGTGCTGGGTTTTTGGTCACTTGGAGTCAAACCTTACCTCTGACATTTACTAGCTGTGTGACCCTAGTTAGTTAAGTCACCTAACCTCCCTGAACCTCAGTTTACCCATTTGTAAAATAAGAGAGTTGGATTAATAGCAGCTGTAGTTATAGTAGCAGTGGGAGAAGTAGTCAGAGTCATAGTAACAACTCAAATTTACATAATGCTGTCAGGTTTGTAAAGCACTTTATGCACCTAGCTCATTGGATCCTCCCAATCACCTGGTGAGGGAGGAGCCATTATTATCCCCATTTTACAGATATGGAAACTCAGTCTGAGAAAAGGTAAACAACTTGTCCAATACTTATATTTAAATGTCTAGGGTCACATGGCTAGTAACTGTCAGAGGCAACATTTGAATACAAAGTCTTCTTGATTTCACATCATGTGCTCTTTTGCTTTTGTTAAACTTAATTGTAAAATGTAAAGTATTGTAGCAATATTGATGGAGTAGAGAATGGACCTGTAATGATTTCATTGATGGAGAAATGCTAGATGAGGGAAATACTATCAGTGCAGGTCAGTCTCTTCTCTGTAACTTACAGCCTTTGACAGATGCCCAGAGCATTGAGAGGTTCAGTGATTTACCCAGTCACACAGTCCAATAGTTGTCCCAAATGAGGTAAGACTTAAATAGGGACATGAGTTATTTTTAGGTAGATTGTAAAGAATAGAAAACTGGAATTAGACCTGGGAACACTTGGGTTCAAGTCCTTTCTAGTCCTCACCCAGTCAACCTGGGAACTACCTATATCTGTTACCCACAATGTTTATTTTTAAGCTGAAGAAAACACATTGGATTCAGCCAAAGCTCAGGGGTAATGATGACACACTCTCTCAGAAGCCTTAGATCACATATCGTTGTGCTCCTTGCATTAATAATATTTATTTAGTGCTTTAAAATTTCCAAAGCCCTTGTTTGAATTATCTGATAAGTATCTCATAACAGCCTTGTGAGATAGTTGTTCACAAAAATGAAATGACTTGGCTAGGGTCACATTGCTAGTAAGGATCAGAGATAGCATTTGAATCCAAGTCTTCTTTATGCCAGTAGACATTCCTTTGTGAGAATATTAATCCATTGGGGTGCTAGTGATTGGTGGCTCGTGAGAGAAAAATAACTGGAGTAGCAGCAGAAATCAATAGCCTTAGAGAAGAGACAGCTTGACTTCTCAGGTATGCCGTCTAGAATCCTGAGGAGGAGGTATAATCTGTCCCACTCTCAGGCCAGAGAATGTCACGTTTAGAACATAGCTGAACTGCCTGGGAGAGGACAGGATGCAGTAACACAGATCCCAGGGGACGGCAAGTTTCAGAAATCCCCACTGCCCCATTCACTCTTTCCAGTATGTCCAGTCCCTGCTCACCTCTGACCCCACTCTTGCTAACATGCATTGGGGATGCTGGGTGATTTTCTAATGGGCCACAAAGTGCCTTTTCCAGGTACCACTTACTTAGCCCAGAAGGCTTCCTTAAAGGGGTCAAACACATTGTCTCCCCGGCAGCCGTGAGCTGTGCACCGCATAGTCTTCAAGGTGCCATTTTATTTCCCCCCTTCTAATACTTTCCCCCCACCTAGGACTCCTTTGAAATATTCTTAACTTTAATTGCTTTTTCCCCCACAAAGAAGTCAATTTAAATTAAGCAGAATCCATCATTGTGATAATTTTTTAATGAGTAAAGATAATGTACTGTACAGGAATTGAAATGAGGTGTTCCCAGGATCATTTGCAAAGTCTCCAAAAGTCCTCCGAAGAGTTGGTGGAAATTAATGAATCTCAAAGCCTCACAGCCATCAATGCTTTCTTATTGAGGCCTGGGTTCAATTAAAAAAAAACCCACAATAATAATAGTTACATTTTCCAATTCAAGCATTTAGTTCCTTTTATCCAGAGATCCGGAGGAATTTTATAAACATTAATTAAGCCTCACAGGTGTGACTTATTAAGATTAACTAGTTGGTGGCTGCCAAACTTGGCAGATATAAAAGATCGTTTAATGGGGGCCAGATATTGAGTTGGAGCAAATTCATCTCTGGGGCAGTGATTCCCAAACAGAGTGATGGAGTCCTGGGTTTCTGGGTGGTGGCCGAAGGATGTTCCAAGGAAGGCACCGAGATGTGGGGACGGGATTTATCTGTGTCCCGACACAGCTTCCTCCCTGTGACAAAGATCTTGTTCAACTTTTTGTGATTCTTAGCTACCATAATGACTCAACTAGATTGTTGCTAAGGTCCAGCTCTGATGGTCTATGATCAGTCCATAGATTGGTCCCTACTCTCTCTGCCATCGATGGCTGTAGCTTAACCTTCAAGGTCATTTTTGAACAAAGTCAAATTTACTTCTACAAAGAAAATAATAATACTATTGTTCCTTTCACATAGAATCATAGCATGCTGCGGCTTGATCTTTGGAGATTTTCTTGTCAAGCTTTCACATTTTACAAATGAAGAAGGTGATGCCCAGCCAATCAGTCAATCATAGTAATTAACACTTATAAAGGGATTTGAAGTTAGCACAGTGATTTACATATATTATCTCATTTGATCCTCAGATACAACGTGGGCAGGTAGGTTCTATTATTGTCCCCATTTTACAGACTAAGGAACTGAGGCTAAGAGACTTAAGTGACTTGCCTAAGGTCACACAGCTATAAATATTTGAGGCAGGATTCAAACTCAAGTCTTCTCGATGTACTTACTGTACAGTAAGTTGTAGAGTTGCAACAGGCATCCCTCATTGTTGCATTTACTCAGACTGCGCTCCAAATTTGAAATGTTTTCCATCCTCTCTTCTGCTGTTTAGAATCCTGACCTCCCTTCAAAGCTCATCTACAATGCTGCCACCAACATGAGGCCTTTCTTAATTCCTACCCTCCACACTGTTTCTATGCCCTCCCTCACAAGTTACTTTGTATAAATTTTGTTTTTAATGTATAGAAGTATACATTGTTTCCCTTGATAGAATATAGGCTTCTTTAGGGCAGGGACTGTTCTATTTATGGTTTTGCGGGTCTAACATTATGTCTAGCACATAGCAGGTGCTTAGTACATAAATACTCGATTGATTGAGACAAGGGAGCCCTAGTAGCGGCATAGTGGGCAGGGAGAGATGCTTGGAAATCTGATGAACTAGACAAACTCGACTATGGAAGTAGGGATAATTTGTGACGGTGGCATATGCCCATGTGGATAACCAACTCCTGCGTTCTCTTCAGTTCAAGTAAATCTACTACTGGTAAAGAAAAGAAGAAAAGGTCTGGAGGCTTGATTGTTTATAAGACTTGACCCTGCTGTTTAATGATCGCTCCCTAGCACAGACAAGACTCTTTTAGAATAACCTGTTTCAGGTTATCTTATCCTAGACACTGTGGGACTTCAGGAACTATGTAATAATAAAGGACAAGATTTCTTCTTTCTAAAGCTCCCTTTGCTTCTTTGACAATATTTTATCTTGGTTCTTGATACACAACTAAGGTGGGGGAGTGGGGCTTTGACTCAAGGTGTCAATACTTATATACCATCAATTATGTCATTCTGGGACCATCGCCCCACCCCAGCTATATACAACTTCTTCTCCACTTCCCAATGTGCAAAAATTCCTAGTGGCACCTCTCCTAGTTTTCTAACCATTCTTTCTCTGGACTGTTTTCCTTCCCCTGATCTCTGCCTTTTTTTTTCTATATATTCTCCCTCTGTGATGTCTGCCCCACTACCTCCAGAGGCGGTCCGTTCTTCTCTTTGATGGCTATGATTGTTATGAAGTTTTTTACCTTAGATCAATCCCAAATCTGCCTCTCTATAACTTCCACTCATCGTGCCTAGTTCTTCCTCACCAAAGCCAAGCAGCACAAACCTGCTCCCTCTTCTACACGACATCCCTTCCAGTGCTTACAGGCATCTATCCTGTCCTCCTGAAGACTTCTCTTCTACAGTCTAATCATCCCAAGTGCCTTCATCTGATCTTTATATTTCATTGTTTCTAAACCCTCACCATCCTAGCCCGCTCTTTTCTGAATGCTCTCCAGCTTGAGACCGTCCATCGTGCTCTGTAGAGTCCAGGATTGAACATGACTTTACAACTACGGTCTAACCAGAGAAGAATTCTAATATCTATTTTTTTGTGAGAATTAGAAAATGCCAAGAAATCCAAGCTGGATCTTAGAATTAAAAGCATGCCACTTGACCATTCTTCATCAGGATCCATGATTTCACCAATGTGAGTACTCTTTATCCTGTCATAGGTTGAAAACCCTTTATACTTTGTTCAAACATCTTTTTGAGTTTCATGAGTTGAAAAGTTCCTCTCCCTGCAGACAGGCTGGTGATGATCCTTTCTATAGTTAGCTAACAATAGAAGCATAGGTCACCACTGGGCCTGTACTTGAAGCCTTCTAGCTTAGTAGGGATTCCCATAACTAGTCCTTTCTTCCATGCCACGAGGAGGGATTGAAGTAGCACACTGATGGAGAAATCTCATGTCCCGCACATATTGACAAATCAGGAGTCATATCATTTGCCTACTGTCAGTGCCTGGAAGCAAAGCATGCTTTCAACCACTAATTGTCATAATATATAACTATTACATTAATATCACCCATGAAAATACATATATTATAAAGGCACTCCTGGTTCTGAGCATTTCTTATGAAGCAAACTACAAAATAAAATAAAATAGAATAATGTACCCCGTGCCATGCCACACTGTAATTTATCAAGTAGGAAAGAAATTGGCATGTCTTTTCCTGCTGATTTATTGGTTAATTCCAACAATTCATTGTAGAAAAGGCCAACAACGAATTACAACGTGAAGAGAAAAAATTAAGGCGAGCATTTTAAAAGGTGTTTTAGTACACAGTCTTTAGAAAGAACGTACAAAGCTATTTTATAGCTAGATCCATGTGGTCCATGGAAATGTGCCAAATAGGGGCCCCAACATTACACTTCCTAATTCTTCCCCCAAATACATGTCTCTTGTGGGAATCAGCGTCACCCTCTCCCATGTCCACTAAATCAGATACTGGTCGATCATAATTGTAGTCACTTTTCAAGATATTGGGAGCAAGGTAATAAATAACCACACAATATACCTATGAAAAGACCAATGGACTTACCCTCTGGTGATCAGCTGTCTGTGAAGAAAGTGGTCAAATCATTGACTGGAGTCATGGAATGCTGAAGTTCCTGAGAAAAGAGCATTGACTGGTGAGTTGGAGTGTTGAGTGGGGCCATTATTCCCCCATCTCTGAAGCAGAAACCTGCAAAGACAATTCCTTCCTTCAGGGATCTTTACAACAGATTGAATGGGAAGCCTTCCTCACCTGGGAACTGCTTTTCTCATTTGTTGAACCAGATGAATAGCAGAAATTGTTGCAATTCCGCTTAATAAGAAGACCACAAATATCCTGGAAACACAAAGCAAGGTTTGGCTTAGAACTCAAAAAACAATGGAAGTCCTTTATAATCCTGGTTATATGAGACAGAAACAACACCTGCTATTATAGACTGTTGTGTCCTTTTGGAATGGCTGAAATACGAAAAACATGCTGAATTATAATCACAGAATTACAGATATTGAAGTAGGAAAAGACCTTTTTTGCATTTATTTACATATGCACATATTGAGAGGAAATACAGCAAAATGGATAGAGAATCAGACTCAAAGCCAAGAAGAGGGGGTTCATATCTCACCTCTGACACATACTGGATGTGTTACTCATCAAATGACTTATCCTTCCAGAGCTATAGGCAAATCTCAAAGACTTAAAGTACCAAAGAATGTGCCCATTTGCATTGGTAAGAAGGGCTTTTTTCACCCAGGAGTTCTTTATACCAAGAGATATACCACACAATTTTCCTGTTCTCAAGGAAATTCGAGTCCCAGTCTGTTCCCTTTGTACATATCGTACCCCCAGTGTGCAACTTGAGAGCAGAGGCTGTCTTTGTATCCTCAGAGCTAAGCTTTGTGCTTTAGTACAGGGCCCTGCACATAGTAGGCACTTAATAAATATTTATTGTGCAATTTTTAAAAATATATTTGTGTATACTTTTATATGTATATATATAATTGATATATATATTGCTTGCCTTCTTAGTCGGTGGGGGAGGGGCTGGAGGGAGGGAGAGAATTAGGAACTCAAAATTTTAAAAAGCAAATGTTAAGAATAAATAACAAAAATTTTTAAGTGGTCATATAGTGTTCCTTTATAGAATATAAGCCCCTCGAGGTCAGGCATTGTTTCTTTTGCTCTTGTATCCCTGGCACTTTCCACACATAGAATATGGTAGGGTCTTAATAAATTCTTGCTAATTAATTAGAAATTGTCTAGTCAAGCCCATTCATTTTTACAGAGTTGGGAACTTAGGTCCTTACTTCCTGTTTCCAGAAAGACCGAGATTCAAATCCCATCGTTGACAAAGAAAATCACTTGTATTCTCTTAACCTCAGACAGAGATAATAGATGAATTTCCAAGAGTTCCCACACAGTAAAATTTTAGTACAGGTATTCCTTCTACATCACGACATTCCCCATCATGGTTTCGCTATATTGCATGTCAGCATAAGAAATTGACCGGCAATATTTTGGAAGTTTTGCAGAAGCTGGAGATGATACCAGAAGCCCAGTAGACGACACAGAAAAAGTCTAGAAACCCAGAAATGCACAAAATACATGTATAGTATTGTATAATATATTTTGTCTTTTAATACTGAAAACACCCACAAAAAAAAAAGAAAAAATTCAGACTTCTTCTCTGGCATGAAAGGAAGGCCAAAAAATTTTATGCAAATTTTCCAGGTCACAGAGGTGCCTACCCCTAAACCCCACAATGTGGAAGGATAATTGTACTTGGTCCACTATAAGGAAGAATATTAATGAGTATTTCCTTGATCCAAAATGAGGATAGAATATTAATTAATATTTCCTCTCTGAGCACTAGTATATTCCCCTTAATGTCACACTCTGGATTTTCAGAGGAAATTTTCCCTATTTTTTTTAAAATTTCTTCATATGGTCAATATGAAAACTTCAGAAGCTTGCCAACTCCATGGCAATTCCTGCTGCTATGATTTTATTTTAAATGGTTGGAAAAAGGTGCCTTTAAAGGAAGGGTAAACCTTGCCTACAAGCCCTTTAAATCATTTATGTGATGCCAGGATTGGAGGTGGAAGCCCCAAAGGGACTATTTTTATAATCAATGGGGCAAAATTGGCTCTCAGGGCAGACTTGAATAATCTTCTGCTTTAGCTGGCCACTCCAAATGAGAAGCAAGGAAAAATATGAAAAGACACAGGGAAGATAGTTCCAACTCCTTTTTTTCCATTACATATTCCCATTATATGCTGTACATCAATCAATAAATCGATGAGCATTTTTTATTAAGTACCAAAGAGGTATTGCACTATGGTACCACATTAACTGTTGGGAATACAAAGAAAGGGAGAAAACAGTGCTTGCCCTCAAGAAACTTATGGTTTAATGGGGGAGACAAGATACAAACAACCGTGTACAGACAAGCTACATACAGGATAAATTAGAGATAATCAACAGAGGGAAACCACTAGCATTGAGGGGGAATCAGGAAAAAACTTATAGGAGGCAGGATTTTTGCTGGGACTTAAAGGAAGAAGGGAAGCCAGGAGGCAATGATGAGGAAGGGGGGAATTCTGGGGGAGAGACAAAGAAAATGCCTGGAGCCAAGAGATGGGTTGTCTTATTTGAGGAACAGCAAGTAGACCAGAGAATACATGGGCATGAGAGTACGTTATAAAAAGCCCAGAGAGGTAAGAGGGGGCCAGCTTACGAAGGGTTTTGAGTGCTAAACAGAGGATTTTATATTTGATTCTGGAGGTGATTGGGAGCCATGGGACTTTATTGAGTAGGAGGTAACATGATTAGATTTGTGCTAGGAAGATTCCTTTGAAAACTGGGTACACGTCTTCCCCACTAAAACAGAATCTCCATGAGGGTAGGCACTATTTAATGTTATTGTTGTTGTTTATGTATCCCCAGGACCTAGCACAGTGCTTGGCCCATAGCGAGAAATTAATGCTTGTTAATTGATAGGTTGATCTATAATTTTGTCCCTGTCATGGCTACACACCATTATTCAATTCAGTGGTGTCTATATTACTTATTTCAGACGATTTCAAGCAAGTGAGACAAATCCTGCCAGACTGTGGGAAAGGCAAACACCCCTTTGACACTCAAAGATTTTCCAAGTCAGAAGCAAAACAAAAGCACATGAAGCCCCTTAGTCTGTATGGATATGGTCTATATGCCTTCTTCACCAGACATTTTTATGGGAGAGGGACCGAAGCTATGATTTCATCAGTGTACCTGGTGAGGACCTTCCTAAATGAATTCAAGGGAACACTCTGGCTTTGGTTTATAATCTTAGAGACTTTTTTAGAATGGTAAAAGCTTCAGTGACTTGCCCAGTGTCACAAAGTCAGAGGATGTCAGAGGTAAGATTTGTAGCTGGGTCCTTCTGACTCCAAGGCTGGCTCTCTGTCCATTATGCCACCGTGTTCAAAAAAGGAGAGAGAGGGAGAGAGAGAGAGAGAGAGAGAGAGAGAGAGAGAGAGAGAGAGAGAGAGAGAGAAACACTAGTATGACGTAGTGGAAGTGAGAGGGGCATGGATTCAAATCCCAGTTCTAGAGATTACTACCTGTGTGATTCCACCTCTCAGCCTCAGTTTCTTCATCTGTAAAACAAGGAGGGTAGGACTAGGTGACCTTTAAGGTCTCTTCCAGCTCTAAATCTGTGATCCCCATAGGAAGAGAAATAAATGCTGGATACTTATGCAGCACTTTAGAATTTTGGAATGTGCCTTATAGACTGGATCTCATTTGAGGCTTGTAGCAACCCATTGAGGCCGGTAATGCAAGCATTATTGTCCCCATGCTACTGATGGGAAAACTGAGACTCAGAGGCTAAAGAAGCAGCTTCTGAACCCAAGTTTAGCGCTGTAGCCCTCTGGCTGTTAAATGATACTAAAAGACATGGGAAAGGAAGACAAATAATGACTTGTGGGCCACTGACAAACACTTGTTCATTCTGCATGTCTGTGACATTTCGGAGAAGCTCTGTCTAAAGCAGGGAAGGTAGAGAAGAGATGAGTGGGAGTCTATGCATTTTCCTTCTTTAGGAAGGATGCTAGAAGGTGGGCACATTTTTTTTTTTTTCACCGAAGAGAGAGTGACAGAAATCCATCACCTTGACTTATCAGCCCACAATTACAGCCATTTCTCGGCTGTGTTTTGCAAGGTCACTGGCGGTCAGCAAGTGAACAGAAGCCCATGCATGTGTTTTTGTTTAGAAGGGTTCTAACTTGGATGTGTCTGAGGTTAGCCTCCCCTCGCTCCTGGTAGGTCCCGAGCCTGGCTGGCCATAGTCTGGGTGTCACGGCCCCATGAAGAAGGACAGTCGTTACTCCTGCTGCTCCCACTCTTCTCCCCCCACATCCCAACTAGCAACCATATTCGGCTGTCTGAGAGAAGGAATTTGCATTTGGAAAACCACTTTGTAGGTTTCAAAGGGGAATTTGCCTTTCAGACGGTCCTGCAGGATTTCTCTCCTTGCCTGAAGTCATTGGAAACAATGCAATACTGGCTAGGGGGCAGGGACGGGGGGGGCGTAGTAGAAATTTTGAAACTCCTCGGGAAAATGACAGAAGTAAAGGTTTAGTTAGAGCCTGAAGAAGGCTGAGAGGTCATGTGGTTTAACATTTTCATTTTAAAGTTTTAACTGTTTTTAATAAACAAAAATCCATTTTCTCTTCCCCCCCAAGCCCCTAAAATGCTTGTCAGAAATATACGTTGAGAAACAAAACAAATTTCTACATTGGCCATGTCCAAAAATTATGTCTCACTGTGCACCCTGAATCCATCAACTGTTTGTCAGGAACAGGGTAGCATGCTAAGGGAAATAAGACCCCAAAAAGGGAAATGACTTATCCAGGGTGATTGTTGCTGGTCCTTTGCTTTTGAAGGGGACCAATGACATCACAGGATGATGTCTTGACCGCCCTTTTATGTGCAGGATTTAAGTGAGGCAGAGCTCACAAAGTCATCAGCCTCATTCTTTCTTCCAGAGCCATCAAAGTCCAGTAGCAAGACATAGGTCAAGATGACTGGTGATGGCCCGGGATGCAGGGGGTGACCTTGGTGTCTCTGTTGTCTGACCAAGCTCTAAGCGCTCCGCAGTGCCTGCTTCAGCTGTCATGATGGTTGTTGGAACATATTGTTCTTATCTACCCATTTAACCAGGGGAGGTATTCATATGCTGGGGGTAGACACCCCCTTGACTCATTGACAGGGTTGTGGCCTGTCAGTTACCCAAGGTTACACGTGTGCAGCAACACCAGCAGCATCATGTGTAGTAAATGACCAAGCCAGGTTTCAGATTCAAACCATAAGATCATGGTTTTAGTGCTGAAAGGGGCCTTAGAAGTTATCCAGTCCAACCCATCTATTTGGCATATGCGGAAAAGGGGAACCAGAGAGAAGGGAAGTGCCTTACTCAAAGTCATGACGGAGTTGAGAGGTGAGAAGACCAAGGTTCAAATCTCACCTCCACCACTCAGCTCCATCATATCAGTACCAGGAATCCTACCAATCTGTTGCTCTACCTGGATCATCAGAAAGCTTGTGATGCCACTAAAAAGGGCAAGTCTAAGAAGCGAGGCAATTTGGCAGAGCAAGCAGTGGGTGGTAGACCTAGAGGCAAGAAGATCTGAGTTTGAATCCGGCCTTTGACATCCTCTAGAAGCCTGCTTCAGTTTCCTCATCTGTAAAATAGAGAAAAGACGACCTATGGTGCTGTTAACACATAGGGTCCTTGTGAGGCTCAAAGCACCACTTTGTCAGTGTCATTATTAAAGTGAGCTACGGACATTTGTCCTCAACCCCTTCTAATTTGACTTGACACAAAATTCTTTATATAGTTGTCATGACTTGTAGTATCTTTCCCACACTTCTGGACTCTTTATTTCTCTGTGTCTGTCTCTTTTGCTGTGCCTCTCTGTATCTTTGTTTCTTTCAGTTTCTGTCCCAGCTGCCTCTCCCTCTCTCCCTTCTCTTTGTTTCTGTTTGTCTCTGTTCCTCTCCCCCTTTGTCTCTCTGTCTCCCTCTGTCTCTCCCTCTTTGCCTCCCTCTGTCTTCCTGTCTTTCTCTGTCTCTGTCATTGTTTCTCAGTCTCATTCTTCCTCCTCCTCTGTCTGTCTCTTTTTCTGACTCTGGGTTTGTCTTTGTGTGTCTCGCTGATGCTCTTTGTCTCTCTACCTCTCTGTCTCTCTCTGCCTCCCTCTGTCTCTGTCTCTCTGTCTGTCTGTCTCTCTCTCTTGCTTTCTGTCTCTGTCTCTCTCTGCATCTCTGTCTCTGTGTGTGTGTCTCTGTCTCTGTGTTTCCGCCTCTCATCTCTCATCTGTCTGTCTGTCTGTCTGTCTCTCTCATTGCAATGGTTTCTGGTCAGTTCTCCTTTGCAATAAATCTGCCTGATCATTTTTCAGTCTTCCTGTGCAAAGAGCTCTCTCAAATTTATCATCTTGTTGCCCTTCACACTTTCATGAGGGATCTGTAGTTCAAGCACCTCCGGATTGAAATGTATTTTCGATCTACTCCACCTACAGAGGGCACTCAGAACAGAAAAGGGCTTGTC
The DNA here is from genome assembly GCA_028646595.1 of Phalanger gymnotis. NCBI lineage: Eukaryota > Metazoa > Chordata > Mammalia > Diprotodontia > Phalangeridae > Phalanger > Phalanger gymnotis. Next base: position 432,788,908 of record CM053623.1, read on the forward strand.
CTTTCTAGTTTCTTTCCTTCCCTGCTTTCTCAATCCCTTTCCCCTCTCCCTGCCTGCTTCACTTCCTCTGTTCCTGCCTTCTTTCCTTCCTTTGCTTAAATAAATGATTTTTTTTTAAAAAAAATCCAGCTTGGCCACAACAGTGTACATCTACCAAACTGCAGAGATCATTAGTCTGAGAGTTCTCTTCAAGTCGCCGATCCTGCCTTCTATCAGTTCCCTTCTTCAGCTCCCCATTTTCCCACTCACTCCACAAAGAAGCCATTGGGGCTGAGAAAGCAAAGATTCTCATTGTACTATCAAGCATGACTCTCCTGTTTGATCGATTGATTAATTAGTTAGGTTTAGATGGGTCCGGCAGGGAGAACCTGCGACAGCTGTGACATGAAAATTACTGGAAAGTTACAAAAATATGTAGCTGTGTTTGACTTGGTGAAATACATTCTCGGGATTGATTAGAAACAGACACACGCTACAAGCCTACCTTTAAATTACCTGCCACTGCTGAAGCTTTGGGAAGAAACATTTTCATCGGTATGAATTAATCAGGCTTCCAACTTCATGGGCTAAGGATGGAGGTCCAGTTATAGGACCCTGAGGATGCTACTTTGCATAGAGCTTACAGGAGTGAATCTGGGGCAAATATGCATTTAGAATTAGGCTGGAATGAATATGAGACTGACACCATGGAACAGTACAGCAGCAATTTGGCTAGCAGCTGTTGGGGGGTGTAAGACCCAACAAGAGCAGCAACAAGAGCTGCCAGCACAAGGTCTTTGATCTGCTTTACTAAGGAAAGTAATGTTAAGGGGTTAACAATCTTACTTAAACCAACATTCAAATATCATTCACTTAGTTCAGGAGGAAATGCCAGCAACCTGAACTTCAGAGAAAATACAAACCAATTACAAACATCAACAGACAGACCTTGTCTGATTCAAATCACAATTCATAGTTACCAGGAAAGCATCAACACCTGGGTTCACAAGGGGGGTTGGGGTGAGGGTGGGTGGGGTTTGAGGGGGGGGGCTGGGCTCTTAACATCAGCTGCCCAGAGTCTCCACATCAACACTCCTCCATGAGTGAGAGCCTCAGACAGAATGCTAACCTTTGGGTTTTTATACCTTGTTCAGGGCTGGAAGGATTTACTCCTAGTTATCAAAAGGTTGTGTGCCTGGAGCTTTGCATCTAGTAAAGCTTAATCAAAGACACTTATTTAATTTAGCATTCTAAAACAGTAAAAAAAAGTCCCGCCTTAATTACCAATACAGACAGTTAATGAGGCATCTACTTATGCATGGACAATTGGATGGAGATGGAATTTTTGTCAGTTGCTCAAGCTGTCCCCTAGCTTAGAATGTTGCTCCCTCCTCTCCTCTACCTCTTAGATGGAATGGCTAGATTCCTTCTAGTATCAATTCAGGGGCAACCTCCTTTCTGAAGCCTTTCTTCTCTCATCAGCTCAGTTGAAGAGCCTCATCTCCCAAGGTGATAGCATATTTATTTCATAGTTGTCTTGTATATATTGAACGGTGAACATGTTCTCTCCTCCAAGAAGAACACAAACTCCTTGAGGCATAGAGCTATTTGACTTTAGTGTTTTTAATTCTACCACCTGGCCCATAATAGATGCTTAATAAGAGTTTGATGAATTGAATTGAACGAGGCCTCTTTCTGTGAGGGGCAATTCAGAAAGACCCTAGGGATCTGAGTCCAGAGACCCATATTCCAGACCCAGCTTCACAATGCTTTGTTTCACCTTGGCCAAGTTGCTTCTCTTATCTATAAAATTAAGGTGTGGGAATGAGTATTTCCTACAACTAATATTCTATGAGTTAGTCACTTTTAGTATTAACATATTTTCAATCTACAACAGAAGGTACATAGAAGGGTACATCTCATTCCTAGTCCATGGAAACAAGAAAAGCCATGAAAAGTATTTATAGCAGCTCTTTTTGTGGTGGCTAAGAATTGGAAATTGAAGGGATGCCCATAAACTGGGGAATGGCTGAACAAAGATGATTATAATAGAATATTATTGTGCTATGAGAAATGACAAGCAGAATGATTTCAGAAAAATCTAGAAAGACTTACATGAAGTGGTGCAAAGTGAAGTGAGCAGAACAGCCTGGAGAACATCGTACACAGTAACAGCAATATTTTATGATGAACAACTGTGAATTACTTAGCTATTTTCAGCAATACAGTGATCCAAGACAATCCCAAAGGACTCACAATGAAAAATGCTATCCACCTCCAGAGAAAGAATTGATGCTGTCTTACTACAGACTGAAGCATACTATTTTCTTACTTTCTTTTCTGTTTTGTTTGAGTTTTCTTGCAAAAAATGACTGATATGGAAATGTTTTACGTAACTGAACATGCATAACCTATATCAAGTTGTTTACCAACTGGGAGGTGGGCAGGGAAGGAGAGGTCGATAGAATTTAGAACTCAAAGCTTAAAAGAACATTTGTTTTTACATATAATTGGGGAAAAATAAAATATTATTAAAAATAAAGGTTGTCTTGTAATAGCTGGTATTTCTATAGCACTTGAAAGTTGGTGGATTTGTCATTTGAGCCTAATGACAATTTCTGAGGAGGATACTTTAGGCATCACTATCCTCATTTTACAGAAAAGGAGATTGAGGCTCAAAAAAGTTAAAAAACTCACCCATGGTAGAATAGCTAAGAAATATGGCAGAGAGAGGATTTGAAGGAAGGGCGAGGATGCTTTCTTGTCGCTCGTGCATTTAATGAAATGACTGGCATCATTCGTTTGGGATTTCCAATATATAGTTAGCTTTACTCTCCATCCCTGCAGACGTTGTTATTACCAAGTTCAATTACCAGACGTGCAAGAACGAGTTTCACACATTTCAAATGAAGGCTTCAGACCAAGGATCTTTGATTGGCAATAGAGCTGTGTTCATGCTAGAGATAAGAGCCAACAAAGCAGAACCAAAGAAAATGGTTGGCAGCCTTGGCTTGGGATTTGAATCAAGTTTAAGCTGACCTCTTTGAAGACAAGCAATCCCATCTTAGGGTGAATATGTATTTACAGGGTATTTATCCTAGAGGCAACAGGAAATAACTGGTGCAGTGGAGAGAGCTCTAAGCCTTGAGTTGGGAAGACCAGAGTTTAAATCCAGGCTCAGTCCCTTGCTAACTGTGTGACTCTGGGCAAGTCACCTAACCCCGTTTGCCTCAGGTTTGCCATCTATAAAATGAACTGGAGAAGGAAATGGCAAACCACTCTAGTATTTATGCCAAGAAAACTCCAAATGAAGTCGTGAAGAGTCAGACACAACTGAACAGCTACAAAGTTGTTTGATTGGGGGGTCACATGGTATGCATAAATATACACATTCATATGCAGATATATATATCCACTTGCATAAGTACATACATGTATATGTGTCCACAGAGGTGGCCATTTTGTGCCCCTTTCCTTAAGAGTTTCTAGTGTTTTCTTGAGGCTTACTAAAGTTTCGTGATAATTTACCAGGCTTGGTACTAGGTATTAGAGGGCACGACAGGAGCTGAAGGGACAAATTACAAAAGATGAAGGTATTTATCCCTGGTCCCTGAAACAGTAATAGGGAGGGTCTGCTACTATAGGGAAGCACCACATCTTTACTCTGAGGCTCAATTTCATCATCTGCAAAATGGGGATAAGAATATGTATGATTTCCCTATGGGATGATCCAAGCCTAAATGCTCTAATATACATAAAGTATTTTGCAAACTTTAAAGCATTCTGTAACTAGAGTCATACATTTCAAGCAGGAAGACACCTTCAAGGTTATATTATTCCAGCCCTCTCATTTGAAAGATAAGGAAATGAAGACTTAGAGGTTAAGTGGCTTGCCCAAAGTCCTTCCACTCAGTCAATGGTAGAGCTCAGGATTTGAACCCAGACCATTTGCCATCAAATCTATCACTTTTCCCACCACATAGCAGCTTAATCATCATGGAGGGGAGTCCAAGGGCTTCTTGCTCTTCAGAAGTGGTTGACTAAAGCTATCCTGACTAGTGGCGTTTGTCACAGGGAGAACCACCTCACTGTATTAGGTTGCAAAAAAAAAAAAGTCCACCAGTTCAGTAAGTCTATAAAAAGAATGTGAGAGTCATAGGTCACTGTGGCTTCTCTCTCATGTCCTGCAGGCTTTTGAGATGCTTGAGCTATTCAGTCATGAGCCTGGAGTATTTTGATCAGACCAGCTAACTTACCATGAAAAGAATGAGGGGACAGGGTCCTTTATGACTACAATAATAACACTGTGGCAAATGCACTTTCAAATGCCAGAGATATCCCAGCATCTGCAGGGATAGTTTAAAAAAAAAAGACGAAAAGACATTTTGTTTCCCAATCTTGGGAAAGAGATATCCAATTATCCAAGAGACAGGATGCTCCCATTTTCACTGCAGTGGGTGAGAGAAACTGCCCTTTGTCCCAAGTCTCTCGATGGGTTTTGTGGTTTGGGAGCAGAGCCTAAGTGGCAGGCTATTAATTTCTACTGTTTGTGCCCTTTTCTAGTTTCAAAGACTCTTTCCTCAACAGCTTTTTAACCAAAGATCCTTAAAAAAAAATCTTGCTAGGTTAGAAGCCCTTTTAAAAGGGAAATGAAAACTTTGTCTTCAGTCTCTTCCAAGGTCATCACGCAAACGTGGTTAGGTTTGTTACAGTTTGCATTAAGATACCACTGATTGATTTACTATAGATATTCAACAAATGTTTTTAAGACTCCAACTGTGGGCTATACTGGGTGAGATAAAAAAGTGTAGATAAGACACTGCTCCTGCCTACCTGGAGATCAATATCTAAAAAAAGAAATAATAATGCACATCCCCAGCCACTCCTATACCCCAAAAGAACCGTGATCTTATTGGTCAGTCCATCAGTCAACAAGCATCTATTATCTGTTAGGAACTAGTGCTAAAAACTGGGGATATAAAGAAAAAAAAAATCCCACACAGTCCCCTGCCCTTAAGGAGCTCCCATTCTAGGGTGCAGACAGCATGCAAATTACTTATGTTGTGGTTGATTTCAGACTCGTTGTTACTCCATTTGGGGTTTTCCTGGCAGAGATACTTGGAGTGGTTTGCTGTTTCCTTCTCCAGCTCATTTTACAGATGAGGAAACCGAGGAAACAGGGTGAAGTGACTTGCCCAGGGTCATGCAGCTAGTAAGTTCCTGAGGCTGGATTTGAACTCAGGTCTTCCTGATTCCAGGCCTGGCACTCTATCTACTTCACCACTTAGCTGCCCCAAATTATAGCTAGCTTTTATACAGCACGTAAAAAGTCTGTAGGGCGCTGTACAGATCCTTACAACAACACTGGAAGGTGGGTGTTTTATTATGCCTGTTTTAAAGCTGAGGCTATAAGAGGTAAGGTGACTTGTCCAGTACCACATAGCTAGTAAGTGTCTCTTAGGGCAGCTCAGTGGTGCAGGGGATAGAGTGCCAGTCCTGGAGTCAAGAAGACCTGAGTTCAAATCTAACCTCAGGAACTTACTAGCTGCATGACCTTGGGCAAGTCACTTTATCCCATTTGCCTCAGTTTCCTCATCTGAAAAAGGAGCTGGAAGAAGAAATGGCAAACCACTCCAGTGTTTTTGCCACAAAAAAACCCAGATGGGGTCACAGAGAATTGCACACCACTGGAATGACTGAATAAAAATAAGTATCTCTTACCCACCTACTTGCTTCTAGAACTATACCCATACAAGATATGTACAGTGTCAATTGGAGGCAATCTCAGAAAGAACCAAATGAGTGGGTGGATGGGGGCACCAGGAAAGGTAGAATTCAATGTGAGCCTTGAAGAAAGTCATGGGAGCCGGAATTTTTAAAAAACATTACAGGCGCCCTACAAGAAAGGAAGGGAAAGGGGGATGGGAGGGGAATGGGGGGATGGAGGGGAGGGCAGACTGGGGAACAGGGCAACCAGAGTGTACGACATCTTGGAGTGGGGGGGTGGAAATGGGGAGAAAATCTGTAATTCAAACGCATGTGAAAATCAATGCTGAAAACTAAACATATTAAAAATAAATTAAAAAAACAACTTTGAAGAGGGACAGAGAATAGAATAAACAGGGGAAATAGGACACAGGTAAATACAGTTAGCAATCATAGCTGTGAAAATATTTTTTGAAGCAGTTGTCTCTGATAAAGGTCTCATTTAAGACATGATGAGCTAAATGCACTCAGAAAAACCTATAAAGACTTACATGAACTGATGCAAAATAAAATGAGTAGAACCTGAAGAATGTTTTATATAGTAACAGCAATATTTTGAGAGGATCAAATAATATAACTTGACTATTCTCAGCAATAAAATGATGCAAAACAAAAAAAAATAAAAATAAAAATAAAAAACATTACAGGCATGGGGGACAGCAAATGTAAAGGTGGTGTCCAGAAATAATATCAAGTGTGAAGTGAAGTTGGAGACTGGAAAGGTAGGAGGGGACCAGGCTGTGAAAAGCTTTAAAAAGTCAAACAGGAGTTTAATAATAATAATAATAATAATGATAATAGCGCATACACACACACACACACACACACACACAAATACACAGCCTACTACATGCTAAGCACTTTAGAATTATCATCCCAATTGATTCTCACAAACACCTGGGGAGGTAGGTGCTATTTTTATCCCTATTTTACAGATGAGGAAACTGAGGCAGAAAGAGGTTAAGTGACTTGCCCATAGTCACCCATGTGTCTGAGGCCACATTTTAACTCAGGTCTTCCTGACTCCAGGTCCAAAGCTCTATCTGCTGTACCACCTAGATGTTTACATTTTGTCCCGGAGATCACATAGGGAGCCCCTAGAGTTTACTGAGTAGAGGAGGTTGGTGTGCTCTGGGAAGATCACTTTGGTACCTGAGGGAAGGATGAACTGGAAGAGTGAAGAGTTTGAGGCAGGGAGACCACCCAGAAGGCTCCTACCACAGTTCAGGTAGGAGATAAGGCTCCACGAAGGAGGAGCAGCTACCATGTATAAGATGAACCCTTTCCCCATGTATAAGATGAACCCATCCCCATGTATAAGATGAATGCTTTTCCGAAAAATTTGGGGTGTAAAAATTGGGTGCATCTTATTCAGTGATTGTAGATTTTTTTTACTTGCATTTCCCACTTTTTCATGCTTGTTGTCTTTGTGCTCATTGTTTTGCATTTGTTACTGGTACATTAGTTTCCATTTTGCCACATTCTGCCCAGAAATGGCTCAGAAAAGATTTTTGTACAGTGCTGAATTCAAGTTAAAAGTGATCCAGTTTGCAAAAGTGAATGGAAATCATGCTGCTGAACGTAAGCTTGGTACTCTTCCAACTGAGAAAACAATCCAAGACAGGCTATGGGAAGAGGAAACCCTACTAAAAATGCTACAGCAGACGAAGGCCATGAGAGGCAAGTCAGCAAAATGTCCTGATTTAGAGAGGGAATTGAAGATGTGGATTGAAGAGCAAAGGGCAATTGGAATTCCTGTGTCCACAAAGATGGTTCAGTATGAGGTAAGAAGAATTGCTGATGAAAAAGAAGTTACTGATTTCAAAGGAGGACACAATTGGTGCTTCAGGTTCATGAAACAGAATGGACTAAGCATGTGTACATGCACCAGACTTGCCCAAAAGATGCCTGATAGCTATGAGCAGATAAATAAAACTTGAGTTGAATAACTTTAGGTAATACATTTTTTTTCAAATTTTGGGCCCCAAAATTAAGATGCGTCATACATGGGGAAATATGGTATATGAGCTGAGAAAGATGGATGCAGTTGAGAGGTGTTGTGAAGGTACAATCAACGGGACTTGGCAACAGATTAGGAATATGGGGTGAGTAAGAAATAAGAAGTAGAGAATAACAAGGGTTTGGATGACTGTAAGGGTCATGATACCTTGTACAGTCATAGGGAAATTTGGCATGAGGCAGGGTTTCTGGGTATGCCCTCCAAAAGATGAAGATCATAGCCCCCCCATAGGAGCTCAGCCTATTCTACTCTCATCCATGACTTTCTCAAATATCATGAAAAAGGTCCAGCCTCTGGGGGGCTTTTGACATTGTACATCTATCAAAGATACAAGAGGTCTTTCCATTGGATACTCCTTCCTCTTGTTATATAACTGACATATCCTTTTTTTCCTCACACACATATTTCTCTGATGACAGAATTCTCAATGCTTCTCTTGTGTAATTCTTCATTTGTAATGGACTGAACTCTGCTCACACCCACCACATGCCTTTCTCTTGACCTCTGATCCAGTGAACTCTTCATTTCCTGCCATCTCCACTCTCTGGATTCCACTCCATCATCATCATGCCTCCATGAAAAGCTTTTCACCAAGAAACTCATCATCATAGAGATTGCTTCAGCTTTGGATGAACCTCATCAGAACCTTCAGAAGCCTCTATCTCTGTGATTGGAGGTTGGAGAAAAAACCAATCAATCCAGCTTCCCAGAGCCTCCATCTGAACAGGACTCAAAAGCCCAATGAGCTCTTCATTTCCTATCAGTGCTACTTTTTGGATTCCACACCACCATCATCATATTCTCGCACCAGATACCTTGCAGCATTAGGTTAAAATAATTAAAAATAATGTTGAGTCAAAATAATGGCAAAATGCAAAAAACAGGTAGGGATCAATGTACCAAGGCACCCAAAATGCTTCTATGAATTCAATTACAAAGTGCTCCTTAAAGAAATAGAGAGCAACTTAAATAGCTGGAGGAATACTTAGTCTTCATGGCTGGACTATGTTGAAATAATAAAAATGGCCATACTATCAAAGTCAACTTACAGTCTTAATGATAGACCAATCAAACTGTCAAAGAGCACAAGAAAATAATAACCAAATTCATTTGGAGAAACAAAAGATTTAGAATTTCAAGGGAAATAATGAAAAGAAATAGGGACAAAGGAAGAATTGTACTTTCAGACTTCACACTACTATTATAAAGCAGCGGCCATCAAAACCATTTGGTATCCATAAAAAAGGAGAGGAGATCAACGGAACAGATTGGTGAAGAGAGCATCAGAAATAATGGAACTTGATAACCTAGTATCCAATAAACCCAAAGGTAGAAACAATTTAGTTAAGAACTCCCCCACTTGATGACAAATTTGGGGGAGAATTGTAAAACCATCTGGCAGAAATCAGACTTACACCAACAACTTACACCATATCCCACAAGATTCAAGATGGATATATGACCTGGATATGAAGGATCACAAAATTTAAAAATATGTACAAGAAGAGAAGCAGATAATATACCTTTCATGGGTAGGAGTTGTACTTTTATCCATATAAAGGATAGAAGCAATTACAAAATACAAAACAGATAATTTTAATTATGAAAAGCTTTTGTACAAAGAAAATTAAATCAATGCATCTAGGATAAGAATGGAAGTGATCAAAAAAAGAAAAAGAAATCTTGGCATGAAATTTCTCAGAAAAGGATTTGGTTTCCAAGATATATTCCATTCAGTTATTTTTCAATTCTATCCAATTCTTCATGACCCCATTTGGGATTTTCTTGGCAGACACTGGAGTGGTTTGCCATTTCCTTCTCCAGTTCATTTTACAGATGAAGAAAGTGAAGCAAACAGGGTTAAGTGACTTGCCCAGGGTCACACAGATAGCAAGTGTCTGAGACCAGATTTGAACTCAGGAAGATGAATCTTTCTGACTCCAGACCTGCAGCTCTATGCACTATGGTGCTGCCTAGCTGCCCCAGCTGAGCTACCTGGTTCTGTCTAAATTAAGTATAATCCTGAGTTCTTGGAAAGCAAGGACTGGGATTTTTGTTTTTTGTTGTTTTTTTCTTTTCATTTTATTTTTCATTTTTTCCCATGAATGTATCAGATTCAAACAATCTCAGAGTGGACCAAAGAGTCCATTTAGTCCTATACATGCCTGATTTAGCTTTCCTCTATATCATACCTGACAAATGGAGATAGAATAAAATTCAGCCTTTGCTTGAACACTCACACTGAGAAGGAACCCATGACTTTCCAAGGCATATCAGCTAGATGGCAAAGTGGATAGAGCATGGGCTTAAACTCATTAAGACTTGAATTCAAATATCACCTCTGACACTTGCTAGCCATATGACTCTGGGTAAGTAATTTCACCTCTATTTGCCCTGGTTTCCTTACATGAAAAATAGAGATTATAATAGCATGTACCTCCTAGAGTTGTTGTAAGGATCAGGATGAGGTAATAATTACAAAGTGCTTAGCACAGGGCTTGACGTGTAGGAAGCACTACTTAAATATTAGCTATTATTACTTTGGGATAGCTCCATTGATTAGGAAGTTGTTTTTTTTTTCCCTAAAGTGGAGTCTAAATTTGTCATTTTGTTACCTTGACTCATCACTTCTAGTTTTATCTGCTGGAGCAAAATCTTTCCAATGCTTGAACATTGCCATCATGATGTCCCCATGTTCCCCCCCCCCCCCCCCCCGCCCAAGCTCAATCCATTGCAAGTTTCTCATTTGGTTCACTTACCCTCATGGCATAATTTCAAGGTTCTTGACCATCTTGACTGCCTTACTTCAGATGCTTTCCAGATTACCAATGGCCTTCCTATAATGAGTTTGCAGAACTGATAAATGATGTCTATGGGAACCTTCTTTTTATCAGTGACCACCTGGGTGTTTTTGCCTAGCAGGGGAATCTCTGGTATTAATAACCATCTTTGCATGATTCCAAATTATTTTCCTAAATGGTTGTACTGACTCGCAATTCCACCAACAATGTGCTATCTTCTTACAATCTAACATTCTCATCTTTTGTCAATTTTACCAATTTGCATAGCTTGATTTGTATTTTCTTTATTATTCACGATTTGGAGCATTCTTTCACATGAATATGAATGACCTGCATCTTCTATTGAGAAGTGTTTGTTCTTATTTTTGGACCACTTATCTGTTTGGGAATGGACTTCGGTTCTCTCTTTCTCTCTATATACATATATATATATATATATATATATATATACACATATATATGTATACACACACACACACATATATACATACACACACATACATATATATACCTGTTATAGCTGTCTATATATCTTGGATGAACAGCTAGGCAGTACAACGGATAGAGTGCCACGCCTTTAATGGCAAATCACTCTAGTATCTCTCCAAGAAAACCCCGAATGGGGACACGAAGAGTCATACATGACTGAAAAACAACTGAAAATCATGCCATGGTGACAGCAAGGAGGACATTAGCCGGGGGAAAAGTTTGTACTCCTTCCTTGGTTCAGATGAGTATCATTCCTATTTTTTGAGTATCCTGGAGCACTGTCCCAAACTGTGTCATTTGAAAAACAAACAAAAATAATAAACTGAATCATCAAAGTGTTTTTAAATGCTTAACGATACAGAGCTAAAAGGAAACTGAGGCAGAAGCACCAGGTCATCCTGCCTGCTCAGATATACTGGCCTGAAATACTGGCTCTTACTCTGAAGGCAGACACCGTGGGGAGGATGTGATTTGGAATTTCCTGGTAAATGTTGGTATTTCGGGGGCACTGTTTCCAAAAAGTCACTTACTGGCTTTCCATGTCTTGTCTTAGAAGAAAGGTAAATTTAGAGAGGGTTAAAACCTCACCAACATTTTGGCTGATGAGACAAATTCAACTCATTATCTGCCAAATTTATTTTTTAACATTTTTATACCATAAGTAGTGGGTAATCTCACTTAAAATTTAATAAATGCTCATCAACAATAAGGAAGGATTGGGGTTAAAAGTCCCTGTTCAATTTGCCAATTGAGACTGAATGGGGAGAACCCGACTAAGCTGTTGGCTCAAATTGCTGAAATATGGCTGGAGAGTCTCTCTTGGCTGAGAGTTTGCGTTTGTTTTTCTTTTATCTTTTTCCCTAGTCATAAATCTTTGACAGAGAAGAGAGAGGCCCAGGAATGAAAAAGGAAAGGGTGAGAAGGGGGCTTACTCTGCACACATCTATCCTCTGAGCAGGGCAAGAGAGATTACAAATCAAGTGCCACAAATCAAAAGTCTCTCACAATTTCCAAAGAGCAAACACGGATGAAATTATCCCTGGGGCAGGATGGAGCCTGCTCAGATTAACATAATATTCCAGAAGGGTCAAGTGATCACAAGGTGGGGAGCTCAGGGAGATGTTAGAATCAATAGGAAATGATTGGGAAGAAGGACAGCCAATTCCCTTTATCTGGTGTGGTAGAATCTGTTCTAGTCTGGGAATCAGGGCATGTGTCTTCTGCTTCAGGCTCTGCCACTATTTTTGCTCTGTGTTCTTTGGCAAGTTATTCTATATTTTCTGGGCCTCAGTTTCCTCCCTTGTAAGATGAGATGGTTGGTTTAGATGATCTCTAAGGTTTCTTCCTATCACTAATTAATATTCTAAGATTCTCAATTATTTATTTTTCCCTGAGATTTAAACGGAAATTAAAAAAAAAAAACAGGGGACTAGTTAGAACTGTAAGTGGAGATAGGTGTCAAATCTGGAGGATTAAAATGGAGGCAATGACAGAATGTGGATACAAGGTCCCATAGGACCAGACCCACGCAAAAGCAGAGGGGAGAAAGCTGAGCTTTTTTTTTTTTTCAAAGTAGAGCTTCTATCTACTCTGTAGATCTCTTGTATGTACATAATTCTTTAGATGATGTCTCCCCTTAAGAATGGAGTTCCTTGAGGGCAGAGATCATGTTTTTCCCTTTCTTTTCATCCCAGGCACTTAACACTGTGCACGGCACATAGAACACATTTAATAAATGTTTGTTGATTGTTGACCGATATGTCTTCAGGGCTTATTAGTTTCAGGCCAATGCTCCAGCCTGTCGAGACCATTTTGACTCTTCGTTTATTCTGTGTAGTATGTTATCTGTCCTTCGAAGCCCAGGGTCATCTACAGATTTGATAAGCATATCTTATATGTCTGTATCATTTTTGTCATTGATAAAGATGTTAAGCAGGACAGAGTCAAGTGATCCATGCTAAGGTGACCATGGATTAATATGTTTCTTCTGTTAATGGACATAGTTTCACCATAACATCTGCCTTCTAGAAATGAAATGCTTTGTCCCCAAAGAATATTTCTAATGGCAGGGACTTTGGGCATCAGGGTAAGTCAGAAGAGGAAATGATTTGGGGAAAAGACAGATCCTTTTTCTTTCTCTTAAATACCACCATATAATTAGTCGTCTGCACACCTTGTATTGTACTGGGTTATCCAGGAATAGAAAAGCAGTTCAGCTTTCAGACAGGCCTCACCCAGTTAAGGGCCACTGTGGCAGTGCGCAAGAAAAGTCAGCCCGGGCAGGGATATGGATTTTCCAATGCAGCCCATGGCCAGGACAGTTGTTTGAAAGAGCAGATGTCTTCAAGTTGTTCCCTGAACTTTTCTTGAACTCTTCCATCTAATGTAAGTTATATGTCATTGAAAATGCAGAAATGCAGCTTGGCCAGGAACAAGATGTATAATTGACCTTAAATTCCCAAATATGAAAGAAATGTTTCCTTTCCAACTCTAGACACAGAATGTTTCTTCCTCAAGCTGAAGCCAGAAGAAAACGCACTTTACAGGCTCCAACCATGAGGGTCTCTATTGTTTCTACTCAGCCTCAGCTCTTTACACAAGCAGCACTTTCTGAATTAAATTAAAATTAATGTCAGAACCGGACAAGCAAAATAAACAAGGAGGAAAAACTGGAATTGTTTTTGTTTAAGAATCCTAACCAAAATACTTCATGAAGCGATCAAATTCATCAGTACCTGACCCGCTTGGCTATTGTTGGAAAGAAATCCTTAAACCAAGTTGATATACAGCATGGTACAAGATGAATTAATTCTTCTGAAGTCTATTTCAAACGTAGAATTGATGCTCTGGGAAATCAAAGCGTGGCATAAAAATATCACAAACATCTCAAATATTATTGAAGCTTATTTCTGCTTTCCTTTATGTACTGCTTTCCACCCAAACAAAGACACTTAGCCTGTAATATCTTAAAGAATGCTGAAGAAAATGAGTCCAAGCTCGTTACCATGCCTAAGATGGCTAATTTAAATGTATTAGCCCACATACGAATGACAAAACCAGTCTGGATAGCAACAGTTTGGGTGAAAATCTGTTGTCAAAAGAAATCAGGGACCAGCAGCCAGAGCAGCCAACGGGGTGTGGAGAAAGTCGAATTGATTTAACTTTTCCATCTCCCCACAAAAACCTTCCTGGGAATAATAACCACATCTCACATTTATACAACACTTTACAATTTACAAAGCATTTTGCCCTCACTAAAAACCCTGAGAAGTTGGTGGTATAAGCATAGAGATGGGAAATGTTAACCGGGGTCAGAAAACCTGAAATCCGGCACTAGTATTATCACTTAAACTGTGCAACTCAGCTTCAGTCTCCACTTCTACGAAATGGGAATAATATTCCTTCTACCACCCCCACTCCTTGGGCTCTTGGGAAGACAGTACTTTGTGACATATGAAGAATATAAAAATTTAAATTGTTTTATCATTATAACATAAATAGATTGTCCTAATATAATACATAATGTATATTAATTATATATAAAATATATATTATGAATATATGCCAGCTACTATTTTCATCCCTGTTTTATAAATGAGGGAAATAGAAATTTAAAGAGGAATTTATTTATCTCTACTCACAGAGCTACCAAGGGCTAGAGTCAGGTACTCTGACTCTAAGGCCAGTCCTCTTTTCCCTAAATGGGAATTTCCTTCAAAAATAGCTACTTTATATTTTGTACGTATTTATGCGTATGTTGTCTCTTCTGATAGAATGCAAGCTCTTCGGAAGACTGATTTTTGTCTTTGTATCCTGGTACACTTATAGCTGTTCAATTGTTTCTGAGTCTTCATGACCCCATTTGGAGTTTTCTTGGCAGAGATACTGGAGAAGTTTGCCGTTTCCTTCTCCAGCTCATTTTACAGATGAAGAAACTGAGGCAAACAGGATGAAGTGACTTGTCCAGGGTCACATAGCTAGTAATTGTCTGAGGCCAGGTTTGTTCTCAGGAAGATGAGTCTTCCCTGCTCCAGGCCTGGCTTTCTACCCACTACACCACCTAGCTGCCCAATACATAGTAGGTACATAATAAATGCTTGCAGATTAATTGTAGAGTAGTGGAGAAAGATTGTACCTAGAGTCAAGAGACTTGTGTTCAAGACAAGTGACTAGATGTGTGACCCTGGGCAAGTTACTTAACTTTCTGGGGCTCAGTTTCCCTATCTGTAAAATGGGATATTAGACTGTTTCATCTCTAGGGTCCCTTCAAGTTCTATATCTAAGATGCCATGATAGCATGATTTATTCAACTAATATATTGGGCTTTTTTTTCCTAAAGTTTTCCTAAAAATCTTTTTTTTTTTCCATTATGTGTTTGACAATAGACAAATAATGAAGTCACTGGCCATCCAGAAAGTATCTTGCCTTCAAGTCAGATTGATTGCTGCACAAAATACAATCTCATGTAAATTTCCCTGTGCTTGACTCATCCGATTTCTAATGCTGGATTACCGTGTGACCTTTTGGAGCAAGTTCCTAAAACCTAGGACAAGTCAGACATCCGAACATCTTTAAAGAGGGCTGGGTCCTCAGCAGAGGTAGGAAAAAAAACAAAGTTGTTTGGCAGCTACATAAACAAAAAGTCATTTTTTCGGCTTTCTTGGTCCTCATCTGCCACTGGCTTCTGATAGAAGCTGGGGCTCAGAACTGAATCCTTCCCCTGACCATGCCAGTATAATTAAAAGTGTGTGTGAGGCTCTCCAAGGGAGAGCGACAGTCCTATTTACCTTGTCAAAGTTAGACGATGTGACCTTGATTCTAATACATTTCCCGCTCAGGTGTCACGTTGTAGAAACAAATGAGGTGGCTTTATGACAGAAGCCGCCGCTCTCTCGGTGAGACCCTGGTAGAAAGAGCTGCCTTTTGTTTACTGCATTATAGTGGCCTTAAATGAGGAGCTGGCCCACTTTTTAATTTATTAATTTTTACTTTAAAAGAAATTATGAGAAATGGCCCTCATAGAGTATTCCTCTATCTATCCGTTGCATGCACTGGGTGCCCATTAACTATATGCTGTTTTTTGCGGAAGTCACATCTTTATAAACTCGGTCCTACCTTCTCTTTCTCTAGATTTTTATTCCTCTGGATTATTTGACATTCCTTCACTTATGTATACTTTCCCTCTTATTGTTTGACAGTGGAGACAGAATTCTGTTAATTGCAGTAATTCACATTTCCATAGGGCTTTAGAGTTCACGAAATGCTTCTAACTGGGCCCCTCCCCCATGAGGTAGGGGGTGAGGCCTGTTGGTGCCTGGGAGGTCATAAGGAAGCACTATTAAATCCATTTTCCCTTAGAAACCAGGTTAAAATGTTGCTGTGTGTTTTCTAATGCCAAGTACCTGAAGGGACTGTGATTTCTCTGCACTGAGAGGTGGAGGAAGTCTAATGCTTTATCTCTGATTTGGGAGATGTCAAAATTTCACACGATCAAAGCTGGTAAAAACACTAGTGACTATCTAGTCTAACCCTGTAATTTTACAGATAAGGAAACTGAGACCAGAGACATCAAGTAGCCTGCCCAAGGTCATACAGGCAGGATTTAAACCCTCTGGCACCGCCTTTCCACTGAAGCGGTAGGGAGTTGTCTGATGAACCAAGAATTTAAGTGACCTCCCAACTCCAAGGCCATCTCGCTATCCTCTACCCCTGCCTCTGACTCCCAATCAGGTAAATTAAACATTGGCAAAGTACAACCCCTCCATCATCCAGGATTTTATTTTTTAACTGTTTCAACTTAACCTTCATTGGGACCTCCTGACCCCTGGCATTCCATTCTGTGTTTGCATCCCCTTGAGGATTCTGGCTCTTTTCCCGTTTGGGTGGCTGCTCCTAATTGGCAGTAAGGCTGGCATGCACCCCCACCCCCACCCCTCAGGATTGCCTGCCCTCGGGGTCTGTGAGGCTCTTCTGGGCTCCTGTGAGCAAAGGGTTAACCCCTTCTTCTTCTCTTACCCAGTTGTAAAGGCAGCTGCTGAAGCTGATCAATGCCCACTGTTAAGACCTGGAAACCAATTATAAACCTGAAATTTGTGATGAACAAAGGCCTGAAACACGGGGATGAAAACTACTGAATTAGCCCAGTTCATTAAAATCATTAATAGTCATGAAATGAAAACCACCAGAGTCCAAAAAGGCTTAATGCCCTATCCATATTAATTAGATGGGAGCAAATCAGAAGTGAAAAGCAGCACATGCTTTGTAGAATTAGCAATTGCTCTCTGCAGACTACACAGATCTCTATTAAAATTCAGTTTAATTAAAATTGATCACGTTAAGAAACTGATGTGGTTAATTAACTGAATTCCTGGACTCCTTTTCATACATTTCACAGATGCATTGTAAGTTGCTTTCTTGGGTGACACTTCCCTCCATGGGGCTGGGTACTGAGCCAGGGATCCTGGGTTAACTCTCTTTGCTCTTGGAAGCTGGACAGCTCACTCAGGAGGAATGGGGCGACTGGAGGGAAAGGGGACTCTAAAAGGTTTCTCTGGAACATAGGGTCCTCTGGGTCTGGTGCAGGTTAATCACTGTGTCTTTCTGAGCGCAGACACAGGCATCATGGCAGCCGAAGAAGATTGCCGCATCTAATTCTGAGTGTCTTAGTTAGAATAAGGCTTCCATCACTTCCTTACCCAGGTGACTTTGGATAAATCATTTAATTTCTCTGGGCCACAGTTTTCTCTCCTGTAAAATGAGGCAAGTGGGCTACACAGCTTAGATCTCTTCTTGCTCTTGAGTCTATAATCACAGGGTAATCAGGGACCCTCGATCCTGCCCTCATTGGCCAGTCCCGCCGTTATACTACAACAAGGCTGTCCTTCACAAGGTGTAGGTGGGTCTGAGAAATGTCATCCTACCTCCAAAAGACCACAAAAGGTAGGACGGGGAGCAAGTTAGAGAAATTCAGCCCTGACCCCTTATAGGTAATGTACTGACCTATGCTTTTACTTATTACTCAGCAGTTGCTTTACTGCCTGACTTTGCCTAAGTTATTTCGGTTTATTCTCCCATCTGTAGAATGGGGCTAATGACAGTGCTCTAAGTTATCAGAGTGTCATGATGATTCATGAAGGCTCGGGCTGTAAAGCATCCTTTATAATCACACATGTGGACTACTCCAAGAATCTCCTTACCTAAATAAATCTCCTTAAAGGCATATGCAATGATGCCTGGACAAACTCCGATTTTTAGTATCCTCTTCTCCCTTTCCACCATTTTGTGGAAGTGTAAGGGAGATGTAAAAGACTGACGACTACTACCTCCACCCCACCATCACAGGGTACTTACTATACATCCCTCTAGGTATTGAAGACGGGGTCTTGAACACAGTAGGTGCTCAGCGTATTTGTCAATGATGACTCCTCCTGGAAAATAACAACTCTTGGTACCGCTCCATTCCACTTATTCTATGTGATCAGGGACAATTCATCCAACTGCCCTGACTCATCAGGCAACTTTCCAAAATCCATCTACTAAGTTATAGATGACTGTGGTCTGCATCAATGGAGGGAATTCCCACAATTGAAGTTCCTTCACAAATTGGCACAGTGGGAGAGCAGCAGTATTAGACTGATTACCAAACCGAAGGTCTACAGAGCCGCGGTGCTGACCTCATTGTTGTATGCCTGTGAAACCCGGACAGTCTATCAGCGCCATGCCAGGAAACTGAATCACTTCTTTTGAATTGTCTGAAGAGATTCTGAAGATCATCCGGCAGGATAAGGTGCCAGGCACTGAGGTCCTTACTCGAACTAAACCGCCAAGATGCAAACTTTAGACATCGAAACTCCGATGGGCTGGGCACGTTGTTCAATGCAAAACATACGCCTGCCAAAAAGACTGTTTTATGGAGAACTCACACAGGGCAAGTGCCCACATGGCGGTCAGAAGAAGTGATACAAGGACACTCTCCAGAACTTTGGAACTGTGTGACATGGGAGACATTGGCACAGGACCACTCAGTATGGCATGCCCACATCGAAGAAGGTGCTGTGCTCTATGAATAAAGCAGAATTGAAACAGCTCAAAGGAAACACAGGGTGCACAAATTTAGAGTATCCCCTCCAAACGTTTACAGGGACTGTTTGTGCCTGACCTGTGGTAGAGCATTCGGAGCTTGTCTGATCAGCCACAGTTGGACTCACTGAAACTTGACTCTAGCATAGTGATGTCATTTTGGTCCTCTTTGAGAATGAAGGCCAACAACCAGCCAACCAGCCGGCCAAGGTGATATTACTATTTATTATATAAAATTTATATTAATGTGTCATGTTGTCATATAAAAGTAATAGTGATTATGACTGCTAACAATTGTATAGCAAATTAAAGCTCACAATATACTTTATACACACTATCCCAGGTCCCCTACCAGAAGGTAAGCTCCAGGAGGGCAGGAGTCAGGTCATGTAAACCTTGTGTCTCCTTTCACACTTCAGTGGTGCCATATACCTCGAAGCGTTTAATAAATATTGGTTGAATTTAAATCAAATAATTTATTAAACATTGTGCTGGTGACAGGAAAAAAATGGTTCAAGAAAGAGCAGTCTTGTCTACATGTAGGATTCTACTTCAAGGGTGCAATATATACACAGAGAGAATGCTAATATTGATATGGTTTTGATTTTTTTGGCAGCGTGCCAATTCACTGGCCACTGGATAAACAGCCTCTGTTTAGTGCACAAATCCTTTGGGTAATGTGGTTTATGGTAAATGTGTAATATTTTTTAAAGACTGGGTCTCCCACTGTCACCCAGGCTAGAAGCAAAGTAGTCCCTCAGAGACTCATTCTCAGTAGAAATTGGCATGGGAACTTTGATATGCTCCATTTCCTACCTGGACTACTTACCCCTTCTTAGGCAGGCCGGTAGCCCCATACCCCTAAGGACTCACCATATTGGTGCTGGAATAAGTATAGACACCTGATTGACTTTAGACATACTGCTGCCCAGAGTTCCTAAGCTCAAATGATCCACCAGCTTCAGCTTCCCCAGTTGTAGGGATTACAGGCATGCACAATGATACTTTAGCAAACTGTGATTTTTAGTGTCTTCTTCCCCCCTTCCATCACTCTGTGAAAATGTAAAGGTCTATAAAAGACTGAGATCTATTTTGTTTTTGTCTGGGTTCCATGGGCTGCTATGGCCAAAGAATGCCTTCCCAAGTGGCCAGCCTACTCATAATGAGCCTCTCTGTCTATAGCTACACTTGTACTCAGATTGCAGATACAGACTGCAGCCATGCTTGAGACCTTTCCAGCTTTGTAAGGCCAGCTCTGTCAGCAGAGTCATTGAATTGAATTGATTAATGGAGAACCCATGACCCATGAGTTGGGAAAGAGAACGGGATGATTCAAGTGAGCACTGACTCTGATCCAGGGATTCATATGATTCTAATATGAAATGGCATCAAAGAAGGACAGTCTAGGATTCATGTGAACATTCTTCTTATCAGAAACTGAGGTTTAACTGAAAGCATCGTGACTTTTTCCAAGGATATCTGTGTTTGTGTGTGTGTGTGTGTGTGTGTGTGTGTGTGTGTGTGTGTGTGTGTGTGGAGAAGTTCACACACAGTTCTAGAAGCAAATGATAAAAAAGAAAAAAGGAGACTTAGCATAACCATTTCTCCAAACTCCCTTTGAAAAGTTCAAGCCACTTGGCTTAAGAGAACTATATCCTTAAGCATTGGAGAAATCAGCAGATATGACTGCTGAGCTCTCATCACTGATCTTTGAAAGACTATAGAGAATTGGAGAGGAATTGTAAACTTACAGAAATGTAAGCATTGTCCCAATCTTCAAAGACAGGAAGAGAGGGCAATCTGAAAATTCGGCTTTGCCTTTGGTTCCTGGAAAATTTCCACATGTACTACTGAAAGGATGCCCAATAAACATCTAGTAAAGGAAACTGGGATCACAAAGGGCTGCCATGTCTTAGGCCAGGACAGGTTGTCAGACTAACCACGTTGCCTTTTTTGATAAGGTGACTGGACTGGTAAATTAGGGAAATGCCTGGGACTTTACCTAGATTTTAGCAAAACTTTTAAAGAAGTCTCTCTTGCTATCCTTAGGGATAATATGGAGAGGCGCAGGCTAAGTTCAAAATACTGCTATGTAGATTTATAACTAGTTGAACTGTCGGACACTAAGAATAGTCACGGAGGGCATCTAGGTGGTATAGTAAAGATAGAGCCCTGGCCTGGGGTCAGGAAGACTCTTCGACCTGAGCTCAAATCTGGTCTCAGATACTTCCTAGCTGTGTGACCCTGGGCAAGTCATTAAACTCTGTTTGCCTTAGTTTCTTCTTCCGCAAAATAAGCTGGAGAAGAAAAAGGAAATGCAAACCCCTCCAGCATCTTTGTCAAGAAAACCCCAAATAGGGTCACAAAGAGTCGGACATGACTGAAAAATGACTAAACAAAAGTACTCATTAATGGTTTTCTGTTCACTTGGAAGGAAGGTTCTAGTAGATTACCCCAAGGATCTGAGCTTGTCCCTCCAATGTTTAACATGTTCATCAAAGATTTAGGCAAAATCTCCTATGTCAGATTTATCAGATCTGAACCTGGCACAAATCTGGAAGGCATAGCTAACACATTGGATGGCAGTCTTAAAAAGTTGTCACATGCTACAATACTGGACTGGATCTAATAAATTTAAAGAGATGGATAAATGTAAAGTTTCATACTGATTTTTCAAAAATCAGCTTCATAAATAGAAAATAGAGAAAGCCTGGCTGCACTGATATTTGTCTGAAAAGCATTTGGGAGCTATAGCAGGCTGAAGGTCCAGGTGAGTTAACGAGTGTGAGAAGGCATCCTAAAATTCTCATATGAGCTTATGCTTCATTAAGCATCTCTAGAACGAGAGTGGTGAAAGGCCACCTGCGTTCTGCCTTAATTAAGCTTCTGGAACTGTGTTCAGTTCTGGGTACAATGCTTTTGGAATGGGCATTCAAGAAGATTGAGAAGACACAGAGAAGGGCATCCAGTATATTCATGCTCATGCCATGACTGATGGAAGGAACTGGGGACATTTATCCAAGAGAGGAGAAGAATTAGCTGTTTTCAAGTACTTGAAGAGCTGCCATATTGGGGGAAGGGAAAGATTAGACTTACTTTGGTTGTCCTGAAAAGGAAGACCCTACAACAATGGGCGGCAGTTATAAAGAGGCAAATTTAGGTTTAATTTTTTTTTAAAGTTTCCAGAAAGTGAGGGAGAAAATGAGTCCACCGTTATTGGATGGCTTTCTGTAAAAGTTGGAAAATCATTTTGGGGGATGATGTACAGAGGACTGCGGTTCTGGTATGGGGTAGGACTAGGCAGGCTCTGAGATTCCTTCTAACCTTGTGTTCTATGAAAACTAGTCAAGTTTGTATGAGCCTAGAGAAGAGAGTTTGAGACTTCAAATTTCCTCAATATTTTAAGAGCACTTTCATACCTAATTTTTCCATTCCAGAGTTGTGGTGAATTCAAATAGTATTCTTTGGAAACGGTAATAAATTTCCCCTCCTAAACCGTATGCTCCTTGCACTGTGATTTATTCACATTCATATCCCCCGATAGTGCCTAGCAAAGGACCAGGGTCATGCTGGGGCCAATTCTCTGGGTTCCTGAACAGAGTTAAATTTTCATCGTGAGCATTTTCACCTCGGAAATTGACAGATACAGTTATCCCTTCATATCCAGACGTTCCCCATCACAGTTTCGATATATTGCGGGTTGGCATAAGAAATTAAAGGGGAATTTTGAGGGAGTTGTGTAGAAACCACAGACGACATGCAAAAGCCAGCAGACAACACAGAAAAAGTTTAGAAACTTGGAAATGCATAAAATATATGTATATTATTGTATAATATGAACCTAAATTTTACAAGAAGGTACTGTAAACACTCCATAAAAGAAAAAGAAAAAATTCAGACTTCTTCTCTGGTGTGAAGGGAGAGCCAAAAATTTTACACGGATTTCCAGATTGCTGGGGCACCAAGCCTCTAATCCATGGGATGTGGAAAACATAACTTTACTATGAATCAGGGCTTTGGTTGGTTATTTTGCTCATTGCTTAGACTTCAAAAAGTACTAGAGAAACTAAAAATTCAAATTAAACTTGAAAGTGCATTATGCCTTTTAGAGATTTACTAGCAGCACCCCTGCTTAAGGACCATGCAGGTAATTGGGTCTTAATGAATATTGATTTGTCATTCACAGATCCAGAGCTGGGTAGGACCTCAGAGGCCACCTTATCCAATGCTCTTGTTCTATGAGTGAGGAAACTGAGTCCAAGGGAGGTAAAGTGACTGACTGGCTCAAGGTGACACAGATAGCAGATGCCAGACAGAGGATTGGAACCCAGATCCTCTGAATCCAGAGCCAGTGTTTACATCATTCTCCCTCCCTCTTTTTGAATACATGCTATTGTTGTTTAGAAAATACCCATAATATGAGTTTCAGTCTAAAAAGGTATAGCTGCCTGGTTTTAGGTGCTTATTGTAAGCTATATCCTCACCTGGAGATCCCTACACCAATACAATCATAAGTAAAAACAAAATGGAACAAAAAGCCAGCAACTAGGGCAAAATTGACACCGGTGATCTCTTCTAGCTACCTGTCCTTTCTTCTTCTTGCTCAGTCATTTCAGTTGTGTTGACTCTTCCTGACCCCATTTGGAGTTTTCTTGGCACAGATAATGGAATGGTTTGTCATCTCCTTCTCCAGACCATTTTATAGATGAGGAAACCAAGACAAACAGGGTTAAGTGACTTGTCCAGGGTCACACAGCTCGTAAGTGTCTGAGGCTGGATTTGAACTCAGGAAGATGAGTCTTTCTGACTCCAGGCCTAGCACTCTATCTACTGTGCCACCTCTCATTTTACAAATAAGGAAACTGAGAGATGGAGGAATTAAAGTAATATATGCCCAATGTCACATAGTAAGTGTTGGAGATAGAATTTGAGCCAAGGACTTCTGAAGTCGAGAGCTCCATCCACATACGTATTATGTCTCACATCTTAGTATCTACCAAGTCCTAAGCTGGTCCTTTGTGGTTTTACTATAATAAAATAGCAGAAAGTCAGAGCTAGTTCATAATGAAGCATCACCCCCACTTCCTCAGGCCAGGTTTTAATGATGACATACTTTTATCTCAAGGCATGTTTTCTTTCATATATGTATATATATACATGTGTGTGTGCATATGTGTATATATGTATATGTATGTGCATATACATATATATGTATATATATACTCACACATACATTTATACACACACATATACGTACATATATACATATATATATACATATATATATATATATACTCACATATATACTTATTTATTTTCTACTGGACTTGTGATTTCATTAGTGCAAAGAGTTCTCATTAAAGAACTTAGTCTACCAATGAATCTGCTTGGCAATTTATATCCTTAGAGAGTTGCTTGGGGCCCTGAGATTCAAGTGACTCACACAGGCAGTTATATCAGAGGTGAGATTTGAACCCAGGTCAGGTCTTCATGACCCTGAGGCCAGTTATCTCTCCATCTCTTCCTCTTATAGTCTGTGTAGACAAACATACATATGAAACATTTGCGTGCATGATGACATGAGTAACCTGCGATTCTCCCTTGGCAAAACCCTGTTAATACCTGTCCTGTCTTGGTGAAATGATCAAGGCTCAAGTGATGTAAAACATTCCCATTCAATCTCTTCCCTTTCCCCCAAAGGCAGAGCCATCCTTATCATGGAGAAACAGTATTTCCCATGTGGCTCAGGCTCATCAGGAAAATGAATCCTCCTCTAACCTACCATTTGCTGAGCCAAAGCAGCAGGGAGTCGACATTCTTGTGCCCGTTAGGTTGACAGAACCTCTGCCCTGCCCAGAGAATTCTCTCTCTCTTTCAGGTATGCCTGGGTAAATGCTGGAGGAGGAGATTCCAAATGGCAAAGGGCAGATGGTGCGAATACAGAGTCTGCTGAGAAAAAAAGAAAAAGAAAATGTAGTGACGGTATGGTTGGTCTCAGAGCAGGAAGTATGTGGATCAGTAAGTGAATAAGAATTCGTGAAACTTTCTGCACCCAGCTCAGTCACTTTACACCTCGGACTTCAGTTTCCTCATTTGTAAAATGAGGATTTTATACCAGATTCTCTTCCAGCTTTAAATCAATGATACTTTGCAAGGCACTGTTTTAGGTGGCAGATACAGACATAAACTATAATTACTGACTTCAAGAAACTTATAATCTCATTAAAGAGATGGGACAGGAATATATGGAAAGCCAAAATAGCAACACTATGAAGTACTCATCATCAGGAGTTATTTCTCAAGTTCAGAGCTTTTCCCATTATACCTTACTATCTTTGACTACTATAACATGTGAGGGAACAGAGGGACTGGAGTGGACTCTCATAGTAGGCCCCTTTACATGGACCATGATTCATCTACTCTCCCAACCTCCCCTCACTCGCCTTGGCATAGAGAAGGACCACTACCACATTGCTACAGCTACCACATGGCTACATGGCTACCACATGGCTACCACATGGCTACAGCTCAGGCTCCCTTAGGGTTGTAGATGGAGGGGGATCCATTTTCCCTACCATCCACCATATGCTCTGGAGTCCTACCAGTAAACTTCCCATCTACATGAAATCAGTCATCCACAATGTCAATATCATTAACTCTTAAACGTAAAACTTGCTGAAAGATAAGGCGAAAGCAGGAATAATCAATACAACCCAGTTACTCAACATGAAGCAAACGAAGGAGTAATCAATACAGCGTAGTCCTCTCATAAACCCGGGTGGCATTTTCCCATCAATAAACATGGCATCCATGGGGGAGATAAGGGATATGCTTACAAAAACCTAGAAGGGAGATACAGAAGTCAGAGCCATGCATATAACTGAGGCAACTCACAACTCTAGACTTCATGACTTCATGTCCTTTATCTCTTCATGAACAATATACACCACCTGAAGAGGCTTTTCTGCTGTCAGACCCTTCTGGCCGTTATCATTCTTCTGCTGGACAAATCTACTCCTCTACTTTCAAACTGGTTAAGCAGAGATAACCAGTTTTTACTCATGATCGCCTTTAAAAAAGGTGCTGAGGTAGTGTGTGATCATTGTTGCTCAGTCATGTCTAACTCTTCAGAGTTTTCTTGGCAAAGACACTGGAATGGTTTGCCATTTCCTTCTCCAGGGGATTAAGGCAAACATAAGTTAAGTGACTTGCCCAGGGTCACATAGCTAGTAAGTGTCTGAAGCCGGCTTTGAACTTGGGTTTTCCTAACTCCAGGCTCAGAGCTCTATCCACTGAGCTACCTAGCTGCCAGTGTGTAATCATAGTTGCAATCTATTCTGTAAGCCCAAGAACTGCCAAGTGTCTCAGTTTGGCTTCTTTCCCAATGCAGACAATCCCAGCCAGCTCTTCATTCAACAGCATGCTGCGCTGTCTAATCAGCTTCTTCTAACAAGAGCCTGTTAGAGCCTTGTCTCCCTGCTTTTCTCTTTCATACCAGAGGGAGAAAGCCAACAGCAAACAGGCACAACCAAGTTTCACCTCTCTCAAACTGTAGGTGGCATTAAAGGGCAATAGGCTAAATTGAGATATCTTCCAATGAGCTTCAGTCTTCCTCCAACTAATTAGTGATTTCAGACAGCCCAGGAGATGACACCTTCCTTTCAGCTCCCTGCTACTCTTGGCATCTTCTCACTCAGCTCCTACTGCTTTCTTACTGGTTCCTGTGATCTTTTTAACTTGTCTCCTGCTGGGTTCTTCTATATTCTCAATGACTCCAATCAGGGACTCCTGGTATTCAGCAATTCAACTTTCCCCTCTGTGCTAAAAATCATGAAATCCACCTTTCTGTTGGTGATGAAGCCAAAAGTCTTTATTTAATTATTCCATAGCCTCCAAACAGTTATTTGATTTATCACCATGAGTTTTACCCTTTCAAGCTCTAAAAACAGTTACATGCAAAAAATGCAAGAGTCCACAATGCTTTTGGCATTTCTCTGTCCTCCACCAGGTCCTCTTAATTCTCTACCTGATCCAGCTGGGTCTTGTATTTTAATGGGGCAAAAAGTTTCTTTCTCCAAACATGGATTTTAACGAGTTTATTTTTCTGCACAAAAGCTCCTTTT
The DNA here is from genome assembly GCA_028646595.1 of Phalanger gymnotis. Classification (NCBI taxonomy): domain Eukaryota; kingdom Metazoa; phylum Chordata; class Mammalia; order Diprotodontia; family Phalangeridae; genus Phalanger; species Phalanger gymnotis. The sequence goes on from CM053623.1 coordinate 432,816,165, forward strand.
CTTCTTTCTTTCAGCCACCAAACGGTACATATAAAAAGGGAAAGTATTTGTCCCAGGTTGATTTAATTTTTTTTTCTTTATGCAAAAGTTCACTTTATGCCACTCTCCCAATTCATTTTTCTGCCCCTTTCAGCAGTTAAACCACTCACATAAGAAAGTGACTGTAAAGTATTTTATAATAACAGCCAGGGACAAAGTAATTTTCCTAAAGCATGGGTCTGACCATGTAATTCCCTTGCTCAGTAGACCTCATTAGTTCCTTATAATGTCTGCGATCAAATACAAACACCTTTGTTGGGCAGTAAAAGCCTTCCACAACTTGGCTTCAACCTACCTTTCTATGCACCATTTGCCTGCACATGTTCTTTGGACCTGCCAAATTTAACTTCTATGGTTTTCATATGCAATCCTCATCTCCCCTCTTCATGCCTGTACAGAAGCACTGCCCCCCTCTACCTCCTCCTCTCAGAACCTCTAGTTTCCTTCAAAGTTTAGCTTTTCCAGGAGGTCTTTCATGATCCCCACAGCTGCTGGTGCTCCTCCCCACCCCCACTCCCCATTACCTCACCTTTACTCAGTATATACATATATATATATGTGTGTGTGTGTATGTGTGTGTGTGTGTGTGTGTGTGTGTATGTGTGTGTGTGTATGCTGTTTCCTCCAATAGAATGTAGGTTCCTTGAGACCAGGGACTGTTTCTTTTTTGTCTCTATATGTTCATTGCCTAGCATAGTACATGGTACATACTAGGCACTTACTAATTGTTAATCAATTAATTAATAATTGTTAATTAATCAATCACCAATTAATAATTGTTAATTAAGTTGCTTGACTAAGGAATGTGATAGGGGGAGGATGAGCAGAATGATCAACGGAACAAGAACAGGAGTATGGGCACTTAGTCCAGAGGGCCTGCATGAGTTTAAATGGCAGGCACTTACTGAGGACCATTTGCCTTCGCCCCAACTCAGCATTCCATCTAAGGACCTGATGTCTTCGTCTAGACTATCCAACATGCCTGGAATGCATTCCATCATCACAGCTGCCTCTTAGAATTTCCAGTTTCCTTCAAGGCTCAACTCAGCCGCAGCTTCCTTTAGAAACCTTTGGAGAATTCCAAAAAGATTAATTAAGCACCTAGCATATTCTAGGTACTATATTAGACACTTAAGATACAAAGGCAGAAACCAGATCCTGGCCTCGATGAGCTTACGTTTTGTCGGGTAGGAGGAAATCACAGACAAGCAAATGCAAAATACATAAAAATTAAATAGAAAATAAATTAAGTAAGCAAACTAATGAGTGGAGAGAGCAGGAAAGGCCTTGGCTAGGAATTAGCGTTTGAACTATGCTTTGAAGGAAGCTAGAGATTCTCAGAGGTGGAGCTGAGGCAGTCACGTGGAGGATAGCTTCCCAGTGATGAAAGACAGTTTCCCTGGTAGGAAGAGTAATTGAAGGAAAGAAGATGTAACAGAATCAAGTTGTGAAGGACTTTAAAGGCCAAATCAATGAATCTTTATTGCGTGCCAACTGTCAGTGATCTCTCCCTCTTCCAATTATCTTCTGTTGTTTAGTCCTGTTCGACTCTTCATAACCCCGTGGACCATACTGTCCATGGGGTTTTCTTGGCATGGATACTGGACTGGTTTCCCATTTCCTTCTTCAGCAGATTAAGGCAAACAGAGGTTAAGTGACTTGTCCAAGGTCACACAGCAAATGTCTGAGATCCGATTCGAACTCAGGTCTTCCTGACTAGTTCCAGTGCTCTATCTACTGTGCCACCTAACTGCCTAATTAACTTTTACTTATTTATATAATCATTGGATCTCTCTCCTCTTCTCTCCCTCACTCCCCCCATTCAGGAGATTCTGAATCTGAATAAGCTCCTCGAAGGCAGAGTCTGCTTCATTTCTTAGTACCCCCAACACCTAGCACAATGCCCTGACATAGCAGGTGCTCACTGAGTGCTTATTGGACTGGATTGAAATGTATCTGAGTCATACTTTTATACCTTTCTCCAGGATGCTCTGGAGTATGAGCAGGAAGAAGCAACTTGATGACCTAGGGCTCATTATTGTTAGCAAGGCGGGCAAACTCGAGCCTTATCGAGGAGGAAGGATTATAGAATGCTCTGGAGAAAATTCTCAAAGCAGCCAGGCATGGGATCCAGGTAGGGAGGAAACAAAGCTGAAGAATTCCAAAAGCCAGAGGAAGAAAGGGATAGCCAGGATGACGAAAGTCACTGGAGTTGAAGAGATCAAAGAAAGGTGACCTGTTGCTGCCATCCTGATAATTAGCATCAATATCGGAGTCACTGAGAATGACGGCAAAGGTCGAAGATCAAGAGGAATAAAATCTCTGCTGAAGTCGTTAAGAAAAGTTGGCCAATGGTCAGGAGGTTGGTAGATTCTATTTGCACAGATGAGAAGAGGGTGAGTGGCATACTTGGTGGGGATAAATCCAATTTATCCACAACTCAAAATTGTTCTTTTACTCTGATTATATATACATATAATTTTATATATTTATAATTATATATTTACATATAATAAATAATAAAAATAAAATATAATAATAATAAATAATAAATAAATAATAAAATTATATATAATATATAATATATATTTATAAATTTATAATTATATATATAATTAATACAATCCAATAAGCTTGTTAAAATACCTACTCTGTACAAGGCACTCTCATGGTGCCTATATTCTATTGGATGCACGTGTCCTTTGAAGAATTTCAGAGATGGGGAGCTCACTACCTTATGAAAAAATAAAAGGCTCCACAACCAAAGTGAATTGCCACATCTTTCAGTTCATGTTCTGAAGCAGAAACACTCTGTTTAGATGCAATGAAATTTGTTAGGTTTGAGGGAGCATAGGAAACAGCAAACAAACAAACCTCAAATCTAGCAAAACCATTTGAAAATATGGGAAAAGTATATAAAATGGAAAATCCACAGAGTATTGAAAATTCAGACAAAAAAGTAGAGATGCTTCATAATTCTTTTGGTCAGCCCCAGTGTGATGGTCCTGCATTTTGCCCAGTAGAGAAACATCTTACACTTAGATGATATGTAAACACAAAATGTGCTCTCCACAGTCACAGGGACTCTTCAAGCACAAAGCAAAGCCACCTGTATAGATAGAAATTTAGTAATTTCTCTAGGTCCAAGGGGCAGCTAGGTGGTGCCATAGAGCACAGAGCAACTGGATTTGAAGTCAGGAAGACTCATCTTCCTGACTTCAAATCTAGCCTCAGACATTTACTAGCTGTGTGACTCTGGGTAAGTCACTTAACTGTTTGTCTCAGTTTCCTCTTTTGTAAAACGAGCTGGAGAAGGAAGTAGCAAACCATCCTAATATCTCTTCCAAGAAAACCCCAAATGGGGTTATGAAGAGTTGGGCAAGATTGGACTGACTGAACCAGATCCAAGATTCAGAACGCTGCTGAGTCCCAGATTAAAAAAGCACTTTTTGTCTTCTATGGTATTTGAGCTCAAACTCTCCAAGCACTCCTCTATCACATCCCCCCACCCCCACCCCACTCCCACATACATACACTCAATGTGACCTTTATAAGATCCAGTGAAGGACAGCTTGCTCAGAACCATAACTAGGGTGAGAAAACCAGGGCTTTGCCTCAGGGTAGCAACATCCAGAGAGGCATGTTTTGCTTTGTTTTGTTTTTTTTATAATGGGTTCGTTTTCTTCAGCGTAAGTCTAGAGATCACTGTTTCTGAGAACTCACATGTTATAGTCTTCCACGAGCCTGTACCTTCCATATGTTGGGCCATCACGTTCAAGATCCTGGTGACCATAGTCCCTCTAACCTCAACGAGAATACAGGACAGTTTAAACTCTGAGATTCAGGTGTTCCCCCTCCCAGGATGATTACAGCTGCAGTCAAACTGTCCTCTGTACTATGCTTCCCTTTAACCTACTCTATCCCTTTAGGACTGTCATTTGTGCCCACATCTCAGTCACACATCCCAACATCTGCCATTCTTTTTGCCCTGGAAAAAAACCCTACTTTCAGCTCTAAACCACTAGATACAGAGTTTAAATCAAACCCAGCTCTTGACTTCATGAGGTTTACAGTCTGATATGACTGATTGTGTGCATCTCTGATTTCATTAGGGAACATGCTTCTTCAATGCAGATCCGTAACTGGTCTTCAACTTTAGTGTTGAAGAGCTGCCTGGGAAGCTAAGGGAGAAGGGGATTCTTAACCTAAACCAGGACTAGAGATGATCATAAAAAATAAAACAGTTTAACTATAGAAAATTGAAAAAAATTGGGTACAAGCAAAATAAATGCATTTAGAATCAGAAAGGAAACATCTGGGGAATAATCTTCACAGCAAATTTCTTTGATAAAGGTCTAATATCCAAAATATTAAAAAATTCCATACCAATGCATAAGAATAAGATCCAGTTTCCAACAGATAAGAGGTTAAACTATATCTATGAACAATGTGTGCTATTATATGAAAATGCCTTGAATCATTAATGATTAGACAATTGCAAATTAAATTAACTCCAAGGTTGCGCCTTATGCCCCTCGGATCAGCAGATGACAAAAATGGAAAATGGCGATTGTTGGAGGGGTGGACACACTAATGCACCCTAATTGACTCCATTGTTCTATAAAACAATTTTGAACTATATTCAAAAAGTCAATAGATTGTGCATACTCTTTGACCCAGTGATACTAGTAGGCATGTAATCCAAGAAAGTCAAGGACAGAGGAAAAAGGTCCTATTAGATACAAGAATATTTATAGCAGCACTTTCTGTTGTAGCACAAAAGAAGTAATCAAAATAGGTACCCTTCAACTGGGGAATAGCCGAACAAAATTGTGGCACATAAATGCAATAGAGTTTTATTGTGCTATATGAAATGATAAATATGACGGATTCAGAGAAATATGGAAAGACTTGTGTGACCTGATACAGAGTGAAATGAACAGGACCAGGAAGACAATTTGCTCAATGATAATATGAGAGGAAACAATTCTAACAAACCTCAAAATTCTGACCACAGGAGTGACCCGCTGAGGCTTCAAAAAAACCGATGATGAAACATATCTCCCACCTCTTGGCACAGAGGTGACCGCCGAAAGGGAAAGAATCAGATGTGCATTCTCAGACATTGCCAAAGTGTTGAGTTCTTTTCCTGGACTATAATTATTTGTTTTAAGGGAAAATTTCTTCTAGGTAAAGGGAAGTGCTTTAGTGGTTAATTATAGATGTGAAAAAATGCCATTAATAAAACATATTTTTTAAATGCATGGGATAAAATAGTAATTTAGAAAGAGATGCAGAAGAAGGAATTTTGTTACTACCTTATTAAATTTGGTGGTATGTTTCTATATTTTATAAATGGTAGATGATTATTTTATGTAATCGTATATTTTACATTCATATAGTATGTGACTAAAACCTAATTATAGGATATGTAAATAGATATTTTTTTTTTAAAAAACACACTACATAACAGAAATTCAGAGTGATATAGCCTGTTTTTTGTATCTTGAAGTGTTTGTGTTAATGATTAAGTTCATAGTAAATTCAAAAAAAGAGAGAAGAGACTGGAGAGAGGGCATCCAATTAGGAGGATATCACAGTAGTCAAGGAACAGGATGATTCTGAATTGAATTCAGGTAGGTGGTGGGCATGTCAGTGGAGCATGTCTGGGAATTGCTGTGGCGACAAAGGCTTGGCTGCTGTTGTGTGTGTGTGTGTGTGCAGCAATAAGGAAGAAGAATGATTCTAACGTGACCCCAATGATTGCAGATGGTATTGCCTTGACCATAATAACAAGAATAACCATAACAACAACCATAGCTGGCATTTATATAGTACCTACTATGTGCTAGGCACTGTGGTAAACTTTACAAGTATTACTTCACAACCATTCTGAGAGGCAGGTGATGTTATTATCCCCATATTGCAGTTGGAGAAACTGAGGTTAAGTGAAGTGCCCAAAGTCACACAAATTTGAACTCAGGTCTTCTAATTCCAAGTCCCTGAACATGCACTGAACTGCCTAGAGGCCTAAATGGGAAAGATAGGAAGAGGGTTGTTTGGATTTAAGGAAAAAAGCAATGAGTTCTGTTTTGGATAGCCTGCCTTTGAAATGCCTATGGATAAAAAAGGCGGAGATAACTAGTGGACAGCTGGTGACTTGAGAGTGGATCTGGAGACAAGAGGGCTGGATGTGAAGATGTCAGACCTGTTTTAATAGAAATGATTATGAAATGCCAGACCTCTAGGTGGCCCCTGGGAGCTGGTGAGCTCACCAAGGGAGAGACAATAGACAGGGAAGAGCAGAGGCACCAGGAAAGAGTCATTGCTGTAGAAAGGGCAACCCCCCAACTCTCAGCTCTAATAAGGGGCACTGTTAGCAGATCTGTGCAGTATTATTACTGAAGGCAGGGAACTTCTGGTCAGCTGAAGTGTTCAAACCACCACAATGATTATTTCCCATAGCTATTATCAAAGACATTCCTGCATGGGTGGAACTATGGCTTCCATGACCTCAGGCATTGGCTCTTTGGAAAGAAGGTCTTATCAGTTGACTTTATCTTTGTTCTTCGCTGGAGGAGAAAGCTGGGAGACTGGAGCTAGTTAGTGTCTCATTTAATTTCTTAATCTTAATTTAATCAGTCCTTTTCCTACAAATTAGAGCCTCTGAGAGTTGCAGAAAATAATTTGCTCAAGGATGTGGCAAGACTTGAATCTGAGTCCACTGCCTAATAATAGTCATACCACTATACTGCAGTGCTTTATTTTGTAGATGATGGAAAGACATTGAAGATTTTTGAATGGATGAGTGACACTATCAGAAGATAGTGACAACAATATTGTGAACTCTTTCAGGGCAGAGACTATCTTTTGCCTACTTTTGTATTCCCAATCAATCGATCAATAGACATTTATCAAGCACCTGTCATATACCAGGCACTGTGCTAAGCTCTGGGGATACCATGGGGGAGACAACATGGAAGCAAATGTACACAAAGCAAGCTGTATACAGGATAAAGAGAAAAACAATTAAGAGAGGAAAGACACTAGAATTAAAGAGATTGGGAAAGACTTCATTGATCAGTCAATAGACATATACCAGGCACCGTGCTAAGCTCTAGGGTTACAATGGGGGAGACAACATGCAAACAAATATACACTATATACAAGATAAATAAGCTGTATACAGGATAAATAGAAAAAAATTAAGAGAGGAAAGACGCTAGAATTAAGGGATATTGGGAAAGGTTTCTAGTAAAAGATGAGATTTTGGTTAAGACTTAAAGGAAATCAGGGAGGGTCAGTAGGTGGTTTGGAGGAAGGAGAACATTCTAGGCCTGAAGACAGCCAGAGAAAATACCCAAGGCTGAGAGATGGAGTATCTTTTTCTAGGAATAGTCAGGAGGCCCGTGTCACTGGATCCAAGAATATTCATCAGGGAGTAAGTTGTAAGAAGCCTAGAAAGGTAGGAGGCAGCAAGGCTCCGAAGGACTTTGAATGCCAAACAGATCATTTTGCATTTGATCCTGGAGGTGACAGGGAGTCATTGGAGTTTATTGGATTTGGGTTGATGGTTAGAGCTATGCTCTATGAAAATCACTTTGGTGGACAGATGGAGGATGGATTGGAGTTAGGAGAGACTGGAGGCAGGCAAGCCAGCTAGCAGCTACTGCAATAATCCAGGCATGAGGTGATGAGAGCCTGTACCAGGGTGGGAGCAGTGTCAGAGGAGAGAAGGGGTCGCATAGGAGAGACTTTGCAAAGATGAAATATACAGGTCTTGGCAACAGCCTGGATTTGGGGGGTGGGAAATAGTGAGGAGTGAGGATGACTCCCAGGTTGCAAGCCTGAGGGGCAAGAAGACAGTGTTGCTTTCTATAGTAATAGGGAAGGTAGGAGGTGGGGAAGATTTAGCATGAAAGATAACGAGTTCTGCTTTTGACATGTTTGGTCTAAGATGTCTACTGGACGTCCAATTCGAGATGTCTGAAAAGGCAGATGGAGATGCACGATTGGAGGTCATCAGAGAGTTGAGGGGAGGATGCGGAGATTTGAGAATCATCAGCACAGAGATGGTAATTAATTCCAAGATCTGGTGGGGATCTTAGATTTAGTGCCTGGCACACAATAGGTGCTTAATAAATAAATATTGATTAATATCAATAGCCAGCATTTATGTTGGGCTTTGAGAATTGCAAAGACTTTTACAAATATTATCTCATTCTATCTTCACCACTGTGGGAGGTAGGTAATATTATCTGCATTTTACAGGTGAGGAAACTGAGACAGAGGTTAAATGATTTGTCCAGAGTTGCAAGGCTGGTAATTGTCTGAGACTGGAGTAGCATAGAATTAGAGTGAGGGAGGGACCATAGAGATCACATGCCCTAAAGGAAAATGAGTTAGGAAAGAATCCAAAATATGGTTTGGAGAAAGGATAAGATGGAGGAAGGGAGACCAGTTAGGACACTATCCTGAGGCAACAAGATATTGAGGGGCAAGTGTGGATTTGTTGTAGTAATGGACGTAGCATGTGTTTAATAAATAAATACACTTTGAATATGGAAGAAATGATGTTATTCCTCTCTCCCTAATTTTCTCTTTTCTTTTCCTTTTTCCTCCCCTTCCTTTCCTCTCTCTCTTTTCTCTTTTTCATTCACTGCTTTCCTTCTGGACTTTCCTCCTTTCCTCAAAATCCATCACTCTGTCTACTGAGGCACCTAGCTGCCTCCTAAATTCAACCAGAAATTGTACCCTTCTAAATATTATTAGGAGTAAAGTTGTAGGCTTTTTAAAAATTGCATTTTATGGTCCACCTGTGTCTGATTGCATTCCAACCCAGGATCTGAATCACTGGACTGATCTGAGTTAGTCCTGGCCTAGAATACTCAGCATTCTCACTTACCCTCCCTCAGGACATATCTGACTTCCTCATCAATTCCCCGGATGTGCTCAGAAAGACTAACAGAGGGCCATAATCTTAGTGTGAAAAGGTGAGACTTCTCTTGGTCCTTTCATGAAGATGGCAACAGTTGTTCAGCATCTGCATATTTTCATGGGTTTATAATTTGACTATAAGAATGCACCTGGTGTTGAACTTGACACATCATCTCCCAAACCAGAAGTGAACTTTTTGGATCATCTTTTGTTTGCTTAGTTTAACACCACCTGAGTCAACAGGGTTTTCATCCCTCTGATAGTAGTCATAATGATAATGTAACAATAATAGCAATGAAATATTAATAATAGCTGGCATTTATATAGTTTTTTGAAAATTGGTGTAATGTAATGAAATGTTGGACACAGAGTTGAGATTTTTCAGGGATCAAGGTACTGAGATGGTAACCACAGAGCAGATGCCAGTCTGCCTGGGGAGAGTTCTAACCTAATCATCTCAAAAAGAGGGAGTTAAGACCCCTTGGGGAGCTGAGTGGCATGGCCCCAAGGAAACCTTGGGATGATCTCAAAGGAGTGTCCTCCCAATCCCCAAAGTAGGAAATTTAAAAGATCAGATAAAGATGAAAAAACAATATTTTTAAATTTTAGATTTTATTTGTAGCACAAAATTGATTTTGCTCCTGAAAGTAATGTGATCGAATGTGCTTCATTATTTTTTAAAAATCTCAATGTCTATCTGGAGGTTAGGGTAGACTTGTAAAGAGTAATTGTTAGTTATTAATTATTCATTTAAATTGATCAATGGGACTAGTCAAGCAGGTGAATTCTTTTTTTTTTTTTAAAGATACTTTTAATTGAAAGATACACAACAATCAAATAGGAGGTCATAGGAGTCAATGAACATAATACCTCTCCAACAAGAGCCATGTTTCTCTAGTGCACAAATAATGAATTGGAAATTGCCTCTGATTTCCAATTCAGGGGGGACTTTCAATATAAATCCACTCCTCTTTCTTCATGTGGTTCCACTTAATGGATGGCATTATATCTCAATTTTCTGTTCATATTTGGATAATTTATTTGTGTTTTTTTATATTAGGGTGAGGAATGGAGAGAAGGTCAATTTGGCTGCACCACAAAGTCCAGATATAACAAAGTACCTTCTGGCGCCGCTTTCTCAGGGTCAAGCCAGCTAAATTGCTTCTGAGGGTGTTGGGCTGTGCCTCTTTTTTTCTTGCCATCATGGAAAGATCTCCATGAGCTATGGAGCTCCCATTTGTTAGGGGGCCAGAGACTTGCACCCCAGTTCCACTTAATCATATAACATTGTGGTAGTAAGGTATCAAGGAAATGAAGTCCAAAGACATGTCTAATCCAATTACCTCTTTCTGAAGTATGAAGGAGATTCACTCCATTGAACTGGAAGGGGCAATGTTATCAGTCAGATGAAAAGTGGTCGTGTCCGTAATGCCCTTAAAAGGGTGAGCTCCAGGAATATCATAGCCAAGTTTCAAAGTACGCGGGTTAAGGAGAAAATATTGGAAGCAACAACAACAACAAAAAAAACCAATTTAAATATAATGGAGCTACAATAAGGATTACATAAGACCTAGCTCCCACTACATTGAAGGACTGTAGGTCTTAGAATGCTATATTCCCTAGGGCAAAAGAGCTGGGGTTATGACCAAGGTTAACTTACCCAGCAAAGTTAAGTATAATCCTGAACAAAAAAAAATGGACATTTAACGAACTCAAAGACTCAGGTTTTTGTGACAAACTCCCCCCTGCCCCCTCCAGAACATATGGGAAAAATCCACATATTACATCCAGGAGAAATATAAGGTAAATATTAAAGACCAATTATAAGGAACTCAATAAGGTCAAAATGTTTACTTCATATAAGTGAAAATATTAGCAGTACTCTTATGATTGTTATCATTATTTGGGTAATGTGAAAGAAAAGTGTGGGCTGAGCTGAGTATGATGGAGTGATTCTAAAAAAATAAAACTGTAGGGAGAGATAAAAAGGAATAATTATCTCATACAAATGAGGCATAAAAGGAAAAATTAATACAGAAAAAAGCTAGTAGGGGAGTGTTGGTAGTGCTAGAACCTTACTTTCATCAGGAATGGGTTTAAGGGGAAATATACATACATACATACATAAATACAGATATACATAAATTTACATATGTACATATATATATTTGAGAGAGATAGAAGTATAAAAGTCTTCTAAATTCAGAAAGAAATAAGAGGGCAACGGGATAGGGTGGGGGGAGGGGATAAGGGAGGGACTCTTAGAAGGTGGGCAGGTTAAGGAATAGGTGGGCAAAGTAAGGGGTAGAAGTAAAGCAGAGGAGTTGGGGGGGATAGGGTAAACAGGGTGAGAAAGATAGTGAGGAAAAATAGGAAAGAGGAAAATATTTAAGTAACTGCAGCTTAGAATGTGAATGGGATGAATTTACCCATAAAATGGAAATAGATAGCAGATTAAAAATTTGAATTCAACAATATGTTGCTTTCAGGAAACATTATAAAAGTGAGAGATACACACAAAGATAAAGTAAAAGGCAGGAGTAGAATTTCTTATGTAAAAAAAAGCAGTGAAAGTAATCAGGACCTCAAACAAAGTTAAAATTAAAATAGCTTTAATCAAAAATGAAAAATAGAGAAACTAGAGTATGTATTAGCAATATTCAATAATGTTTTAGACCATTTAAAATGCCTAGACAGCATAAAATAAAAACGGACAGAGGAACTATATGAAAATAAACATATACACTTTTTATAGAAATAAATTCAGATCTAAATAATTGATATAATATTTGTTGTTCATAGACAGGTAAAGCCAAAATAATTTTTGAAATGATGGTTTTACCTAACTAATCTATTTATTAATGTCATCCCAATTAAATTACTAAAAAATTATTTTACCGGTTTAGAAAAAATAGTAACAAAGTTCATTTGGAAGAGCAAATGGTCAGAAGCTTCAAAGAAACCAGGAAAAAAGATGCAAAGGAAGTCGATTCAGTAGTATCAAACCTTAAACTATAAGGGAGAAGATTGTTGAAGTGTAAAAAGGATAATTTCAATTATTTTAAATTAAAATTTTCTTGTATATATAAAACCCATGCAGCCAAGAATAGAAGGAATGTAAAAAATTTCAAAGACCCTTTCAAATTTCAAATTTCAAATCTCTCAGAGAGGATATGATTGGGTTGGAATATTGTTGTGGTGTAGGAATGATGAGGTGGTTGATTTAGAAAAACATGGGAAGACTTGGACTTACGAAGGAAGATGAGAAACAGATGACAAATGGAAATAAGTGTACTATGGTCTTACACATGTGTATAAGCATATATGTGTAAGTTTATAGATGTCTGTGTGTGTATTCATATACATACATATATATTATATAGAGAGATATAAAATTTCCACACTTAATTGTAGCCTTCTGGGGGGTGGGGCGTGGGAAGAGGGGAAAAAATAAAGTAAAAAATGCACAGCAGAGAACAAAAGAAAACCAACAAGGAAGCAAAGAAAAGCTGGGCAGCTTTGAAAACAATGTAGTATTTATTATATAACTTTTCTTGAAATGGAAATTTATCGTTTTATATTGAATCCTCTCCTATGGTTTGTTGTGTACATGGCAATGTATTTTTTTTTCTTTTCTCATTTTGTATTTAAGTTTAAAATAAAAATATTTAACACCCCCCTGCCCCTTCCCTAAAGGACTGAGTTCACCAGCTCTGGAGGCATTCCAGTTGCAGATGGGCTTTATGGACTATGACCCCCTACCCCTATATGAGAAGGGTGTGGGTATTTTCTCTCTTCCCCTACCTTCTGCCATGCTTGAATTTAGAGCACTTTGAAGTAGAGCAAGTCTTATTAATTGGAAATACTGGTTATAAGCAGGGATCAGAGACACATCTTATCTAGGTACACATCAACGCAAAGAGGCAGCAAGGGATCAGCTTCGGGTAGCATGACCCCCGACAGCAGAAAAGAGAGTCTACCATGGATTTATGGAAAAGTAGCCCTGGCAATTGAGAGTAGAGTTGAGGAGAACAGCAGGCCCTGGGTACTCAGCTGAGCAACTTAGCCAGAGCAGCGCTGTACACAGGGAAGAACTCCATGGGGACTCCATAAAGAGACAATGGATATCCAGGTCTGGCACTACTGAAGGTATTGTGTTCTCTGTATGGCTTGCCTTGTGTTCTCTATATGGCTCTATATGGCTTGCCTTGTGTTTTCTATATGGCTGCCTCACAACCATCGTACTCTCTGAGTGTGCGCCCATTTTTCCCATAGTCACTGTGTGTGTGTGTCTGTGGTACTGTCCTATAAGATATCGTATTATGGACATCCTCTGTTTCTGGATAGGCCTTCAACATTAAGCCATCATTGGCTCACAATTGCTTCTAAGATATAATATGAATTTCTAATTCTGTTAGCATTAATTTGAGGCATCTGGATGATACCGTGTATAGAGTGTGAGGCCTGGAGTCAAAAAGACCTGAGTTCAAATCTGGCCTCAGACACTTACTTGCTGTATGACCCTGGGCAAGTCACTTAACCCTGTTTTCCTTAGTTTCCTCATCTGTAAAATGAGCTGGAGAAGGAAATGGCAAACCCCTCCATTATCTTTGTCAAGAAAACCCCAAACGGGGTCACAGTCAGACATGATTGAAATGACTGAACAACGAACAAATATTTCTGGTAAAAGCAAAGTAAACATCTATCATTTCAGAGTGGCTATACAAAGTATAGTACATAAATGTAACAGAATTTCTAATGTTGTAAGAAATGGTGATTATGAAGGCTACAGGGAATCATGGAAAGTCTTACATGGACTGATGGAAAGTGAAATAACCAAAGAAAACAGTATATACAATAATCATCACAATGTTCATGGAAATCACGACCACAAAAAAAATTAAATGAATGCTTAAAAACTACAAAGACCAAGCTGAGCCCCAAGGAAAATATATGAAAAGCCATCTCTCTTTGGAAAGGTGAGGAGGAAGGAGAAAAGAGAAGAAGTATTTATGAAGTGTCTACTATGTACCAGCACTATGCTAAATGCTTTACAAATTTTCTCTCATTTGATCCTCACAACAACCCTGGGAGGTAGGTGATATAATTATCCCCATTTTATAGATGAGGAAACTGAGGCAAATAGCATTTACATGACACACTAGAGTTCGAGGTCAGATTTGGACTTGGTCCTCCTGTCTCTAGGGCCTGCAGCACTCTATCCATTGAATCACCTAGTTGCCTCTACTCATTTGCAGAACTGGTGAAGGACTAGGGAAATAGAACATTACTTATAATGTAAGATTTTTTTTTTACTGAATTTTCTTTTATCTTCTTCCTATTTTTACTTTTAAAAAAATCTTTATTTTAGGGGAGTGATAGAGGGGAAAATCAAGGTGATGTAAAAAATAAAAGCAGTTAAGGCCCTCTACTTTCCGGCACCCCTCTATCTTTCCAGATTCATTTCTCACTCCTCCCTTTCATGAAATCTATCCTCCAGCCAAATCAGTCTACTAGTTGGTCCCCATACTCAACAACTCAACACGCCACCTCCCTGAGCATTTTATCTCTTCAACTTAGAATCCTTAAATTATCTTAAATCGATTTGTTTGTGTGTATGTTGTACACGGGAGGGTAGGTAGTTTTATTTTTGTCTTCCCATATTCAGCACCTTGCATAGCACCCGGCATGTGCTAAGCTCTTAATATTTACTGAACTGAAGAGACTTAACCAAATTCCTGCCCAGCTACTAAGTTATAGAGCAGAATACATGTCATCTTAAACTCCTCCCAGCCAACAGGATGTTTAGATAGGACATGCTCAAATTTTTTCAGTTGTAAAACTTTGGGAAGTCAGCAGGAAAAAAAAAAAAACTCCTATTAATTGCATTATTTTAGAAAATCATTTTCTCTTGTTTATGGTCACACAACTAATAATTAGTTTCTGGGCCAGGATTTGAATTCAGGTCTTTCTGAATCCAAACCCAATCTCTTTCTACTAGAGATAATTCCGTGGTATGGTTGACAAAGCCTGAAAAATGAAGAACTTGGGCCAGGTGCTCTCAAAGGTCACTTCCACCTATGTGATCCATGATCTTAAATGGTTGATTCTGTAATTCTATAATGGGATGCCTGAACTGGGGGACTGTGGGGAAATGGGATTGAGGCATCCTCTGAAGAATGCCCTGATCCCAATGAGAAGCAGTGTGGTCTAAGGAATAGGTTGAACTGAATGCCCTTTTCTGGTCTCACCAAGGTAGCCAGACAAGAGGTACTCCCAGGCTGCTGCAAGCAGGTCATCATTTCCCTGGTCTCTCTGTTCAAATCCAATCCCTTTAAAAATCCCACCATTATGTCCATTTCCTGGATATATTCCTTGGACTTACAGTCAAGGGACTAAGGGTCAAGTCTCTTCTCAGACACCTGCTACGTATATGATGATGGGAAAATTATTAATCTTTTGGAGAGTTGATATTCTCATCTATAAAATGAGATTGATGATAATTATATTACCTACCTTGCAGGGTTGCTAGGAGGATCAAATGGTTTATACATATTGATAGTTAGGGAGTGATGTGACAGGGCTAGAATGAACCTAAGAAGTCCAAAGGGGTTTATTTCAAAGAGGATGAGACTGAAGCCTGGGAATGATCTGCCCAAAGTCACTTGGGAATTAAGTGGCAAAGCCAGGATCTGAAGCCAGGTCCCACAATTCCTCCTGGTATGGTGGTGATCTTACTTAGTCTTCAAAAGCCCTGTCACTGGAGAGCAAGCCCTATGAAATGCTACCAAGCTCAAAAGGCTTTGCCTGCAGGCCTTGTAACTATTCCATGTAATTGGCATTCCAAGACCAGCCTAGCTACCTACATTCAGGGAAGTCCATCACCTTTTTGAAAAGATCTGTTAACTAGCTTATGGTAAATGGGACATTGCCTCACTATGTCAATACCTGAGGGGAGGTATGCTTCCTTACCATGGGGAACCATGTCCCTGATCCTCCAGGCCATTTTTGCCACAACACTTAATTGCTCCCAGGCCACCTTCCCTCAGGATCCAGTTGCAATCTCATTCCACTTTTCTAGATCATCTATCCCATTTAGTCCCTGAGGGCTGAGGGTCAGACTCTTTGACGGTTGATCTGCCCATTTCCTGACACCATTGTACCTATGCTTGGTACAACCTCTCTGATGTGGCCACTTACCCTTGGATTTTCTTCTGAACCTCATTACACACATACACCCCTTTTGCCCAATGTGAAAATTCTGGCTCTTCAGTTAGACATAGGTTGATGAATTTTCAACCATAGAAATTCGTCAAAATGAACCTAAATGGTAGAGAGGAGTTGCAGATTGCATGGACCGAGAGGCCACCCATACTTACCAAATCACAGCTCTTTGAAGTTTTGAGATACGTAAAATGAAAGCCTTGATTAATTACAATGATCATGACTCTGGGTAAAAACATTTTACCTGTATTTAGAAGGCAAGTGTCTCCAGTGGGGAGCCAGGACCAGTACAGGGATCTAAGGAACCCCATTTGGGTGTCCATGAAAACAAGCTATTGTCCCATCACCAGAGTTTTATGTCCATCTAAAAAATTTTCTCTGGGCCTTCTAACCCTAGTAAAACACAGCAAAGGTCCATACATTTTGCTTTATGTTTTTTTTTTTAAAGCAGGTATAGACCTGACTAGCTCTAAGGATACCCAGGTGGTCCAGGATTCTCTGTTACAAATGTCAATTTCTCTCCATGATCTTTCAGGGTTCAATTCACTCAATAAAAGAAGGTTCCAGTAGTGAAACAACTCAAGCCTTTGCCTGCATAGTCTATTTTAACCAAAAAGGAAAGAAAGATATTAGATTATAAACCACCTCTATGATTCATCAGAGTCTTCACTAAACCTCAAAGGCCCTTGCCAGCAGTAAAAAAAATTACTTGGCCAATACAGGGATCGGCTTTCTTCATATTGTTTCTGTTTCCTGCCTTAGCACGCCCTGACTTGGCTCAACTGACCTGACAATTCTAAGAATCATTTTTCTTTCTCTGCTTACGTCCCATATCTGCTCCAGACAAGGCTCCTACCCCACACCAAAACACACACCAAGGCAGAAGGCATCTGATGTGATTCCTAACACCTCCATCTGCAATTAATGAGCTAGAATTGTATTGTCTTAGTCCTCCATTCAGGAATATTGGTGCCTACTATGGACCTACTATTGAGGCACTGGGGAGACGAAAATAAAAATGAACATTCCCTACTTTCAAGGAAGTTAAAATCTGATTGATTTACAGCTCCATTCTGGAGAACAATTTGGAACTATGCCCAAAGGGCTATAAAACTGTGCATACCCTTTGGCCCAGCAATACCACTCCTAGTTCTCTGTGCCAAAGAGATCAAAGGAAAAGGAAAAGGACCCATGTGTACAAAAATATTTATAGCAGTTCTTTTTGTGGTGGCAAAGACTTGGAAATTGAAGGAATACTCATGAACTGGAGAATGACTATATAAGTTGTGGCATATGATAGTGACATAGTACTATTGTGCTAGAAGAAATGACAAGGGGGTAGTTTCAGAAATACGTGGCAAGACCTATATGAACTGATACAAAGTGAAGTGAGAAGAACCTGGAGATCATTGTGCACGGTACTAGCAATGTTGTAATGACAATCAACTCTGGAAGATTAGCTACTCTGATCAAATACAGTGTGATCCAAGACAATTCCAAAGGACTCATGATAAAAAAAAAAAAATGCTATCCACAAAGGGAGTAGAGCCAAGAAAAGGTGACAAGTTACCTAAGATCTCCCCCAAATCCCTCCAAACACCTTTAAATAATGTCATAAAACAACTCCTGGAGCAACAGGACCCACAAAAGGGCAGGGTAGAATAATTTTCCAGCCAAAGACAACTTAGAAGGTGAATAGGAAAGGTCTGTCACACCTGGGTGATAGTGGAGCACAGTGCAGCACAGCCCGAGCCAGCACAGCCTCAATCCCAGCAAACCAGGAGCAGGCCTTGGGAGCCAGTGAATCAGTAGTGGCAGTGGCTGCTTCCAGAGCTCTCAGCCCACAAATGGTAAGGGGGTTAAACAAATGATCAGAAGGAGATTGCAGGGGTCTCTTTGTTAGCACTGAGGCAGGACTGTATTGCTTTGCCCATACTTGGATCCAGGTCACAGTCCTGGGTGGCAGTCCCAGGGCGACAAGGAGCACTAGCACACCAGAGCTTGTGGCCACAAGGGAATGGGGATTCTCGTCACAGTTCCAGGGTAGAAAAGAGTGATTGTGGTCCCTCACAGACCAGAGCACAGGCCAGGAGAGTAGAAAACACATCTCACCTTAGATCATGACTCCTTAGAAGAACTGAAAACCAACAGGTCCCTAGAAGTATCTCTGAAAAAAGCTGTACAAAACCCCTGAAGCTTGGGACGGTGCACCCTCCACCCCAGAAGCAGTGCCCTACTTTAACAAAGAATTAAGAGTGAAGAAATGGGCTGAGAAAATGAGCAAACAACAGAAAAAAATCTGATCATAGAACGTTACTATGGTGACGAGGAAGATCAAAACACACACTCAGAAGATAACAAAGTCAAAGCTCTTACATCCAAAGTGTCCAAGAAAAATATTATTTGGTCTCAGACCATGAAAGACCTCAAAAAGGATTTTTAAAATCAAGTAAGAGAAATAGAGGAAAAATCGGGAAGAGAAATGAGAGTGATGCAAAAAAATCATGAAAAATGAATTAACAGCTAAGTAAAGGAGACAAAAAAAATACCGAAGAAACTAACACCTTAAAAAATAGACTAGGCACATGGTAAAAGAGGTATAAAAGGCCAATGAAGAGAAGAATGCTTTAAAAAGCATAATTGGGCAAATGGAAAAAGAGGCACAAAAAAAAGTAGAATTGGCCAAATAGAAAAGGAGGTACAGAAACTCACTGAAGAAAATAACTCCTTAAAAATTAGAATTGAGCAAATGCAAGCTAATGACTTTATGAGAAATCAAGAAGCCATAAAACAAAGAATAAGAGTAGAAAAATAGAAGACAATGGGAAATACCTTATTGACCTGGAAAATAAAATCAAGAGAGATAATTTAAAATTTATTGGACTACCTGAAATCCATGATAAAAAAAAAAAAAAGCCTAGACATCATCTTTCAAGAAATCATCAGGTAAAACTGCCCTGACATTCTAGAACCAGAGGGTAAAATAGAAATAGAAAGAATCCACTAATTACCTCCTGAAAGAGATCCCCAATGAAAACTCCCAGGAACATTATGGCCAAACTCCAGAACCCCCAGGTCAAGGAGAAAATATTGCAAGTAGCCAGGAAGAAACAATTCAAGTATCATGGAGTCACAGTGAGGATAACACAAGATTTAGCAGCTTCTACATTAAAGGATCAGAGGACTTAGAACAAGATATTCCAGAGGGCAAAAGAGCAAGGATTACAACCAAGAATCACCTACCCAGCAAAACTGAGTATAATCCTTCAGGGGGAAAATGGATATTAAATGAAATAGAGAGCATTCAAGAATTCTTTTTTTTTCCCTAAACTTTTATTTTTGACTCAAACACAAGAACAGAAATACAGAATAGAGAAAAGAAACAAAAACATAAACATAAATATTGGAACTTAAATACAAAGTAACAAAGGGAAAAAAAGCATGTCATGTGCATAGCAGAACATAAGAGAAGATTCAAAATATGTAACAACAAATTTTCATTTCAAGGGAGTCTTATGAGAAATATTACATGTTGTTTTGAGAGCTGGCCTTCTTTTCTTTGCTTCCTTGCAAGTTTTCTTACATCCTCTGCTGTGCACTTTCTTACTTTGTTCTTCCCCACCCCCCAAGGCTACAATTAAGTGCACATATATTTCTCTACAGCTACACACACACACACACACACACACACACACACACGCACACACACACGCACACATACATGCATATATAGACATATACTTTCCCAAATACATTTTACTCCTCATCTTTGTTTTTATCTTTGTGCATATCTTTTGATTCTATTCCTCCTGCCTCCTCTACTTTACTTCCACCAGCTATTTTGCCCTCCTGTTACTTGTCTGCTCCCTCCCCTTTTCTCCCTTTCCCATAAGTCTAAACACCCTTCTATAGCCCCCTATAACCTATTGCCTCACTCTCCCCTCTAGAGATCCCTCTCTTATCCTCTCATTCCCATTAATCTAAAAACTATTCTACACCTCTTTTACTTATTCCATCACCCTCCATTCTAAAGATCCCTCTCTTGTCTTCTCCCCCCTCCCTATCCCTTACTGTTTTATTTCTTCTAAATTTAGAAGACTTTTAAACTCTTCTAAATATATATGTATTGTTCCTTCTTAAACCAATTCTCGATAAAAGTAAGTTACCGGAACTACCAGCCTTCCTCCCCCAACTAATTCCTCAGTATCAAGTCTCCCTCTTGCACCTCATTTGTATAAAATAGTTATTCTTTTTAGCTATTCTTAACTTAAACATAAAATAAGAAAAGGAAAAAACATGTCATGTGCACAGCAGAACCTAGGAGAGGATGCAAAATATATAGCAATAACTTATCATTTCAAGAAAGCCTATAAATTAAATTCTCTACATTATATTGAAAGCTGTCCATCTTTTCTTTGCCTCCTTGTAGGTTTTCTTTTGTTCTCTGCTGTACACTCTTTACTTTGCTCTTTTTTCCCCATTCCTCCCCCTTACCCACCACCCCAAGGCTACAATTGAGCATGGATATATTTATATATCTGTACTGATATATACATACATGTATACATACATATGTACATATATATAAAGATATACTTTGCATGAGAGATTCTACTCTTAATCTTTTTTTAAACATGTGTATATCTCTTTTTGCCTATTTCTCCTAACTCCACTACTGCTACCTGCTACCTCGCCCACCTATTACTTAACTTCAATATGATTTTTAAAGTCTTTTTTTAAGATCTTCTATAAATTCTTTTTGGGCAGGTGACCATTTGACATTACTCTTTGGGGGTTTCTTTAATCCAATATCCTCCTCTGAAGATGAAGCCTGGTCATCTCTATTCCCATAATACTTTTCGATGTTAGATTTTCTCTCCTTTGCCTGTGCACTTTTAGTGGTAATAACTTAGTTTTTTAATCACCTCTAGCCCTGGGTCATAGGGGATAGCGCCTCTTGCCCCAGATCTTTCGTTCTTCCCTCTAGCCTGGAACCAAAGCCAAACGTCCAACCCCCTATCAGTGCCCACAGCCAGGGTCTTTGTGCCCCGCTGCTTCTGCACTCACCCGATGTATGCTGGTTCCTTCTTGTCCGCTGCTCTGCACGGCGCAGCTGGGTCTGGCGTTCCCCATCGGCAGAGATTCCCTAGATCTTTGGCTCAGACGCCTAACTCCCCTCACTATTGGGGGTAAAAGTTCCTGTGGCTGGTGCCGAGGTGGCCTCCCAAACCAACTACCCCCAGGGCTAGCCACCTGTTGTTAAAGAGGACCCTAGAGTGGAGGTTTTTACCCTTCACAGGGACCAGACCTCATCCTGGGATTTGCTTCGGATCTTCTCAGATTGCCCCAGGAACACCCCCTGTTGTGCCCCTGTTCTTATTAATTTTTACTTGTACTTTGTTTACCCAAAGGAGTTATTTTATCTCATTTGTGGAGGAAAATCTTGAGAGCTTGGAATTCTCTGACCTAGTCTGTAGCCATCTTCCCAGAATCCTCTGCTTAAGCTTTCTTGATGAAAAGACCAGAGATGAATAGAAAGAGAAGCATGAAAAGGTAAATAGGAAAGGAAAATCATAAGGGACTTAATAAGGTTAGACTGTTTACATTCCTACAAGGGAAGTCGATATTTGTAGCTCATAAGACATTTCTCATTATCAGAGTAGTTAGAAGGAGTGTATATATAGACAGAGGGCACAGGTGTGAGTTGAATATGAAAGGATGATATCAAAAAATATAAAATTAAGGGGTGAGAAAGGAATGTACTGGGAGAGAGGGTGAGGTAGAATGGAGCAAATTATCTCACATAAAAGAGACAAGAAAAAACTTTTGCAGCGGAGGGGAAGAGTGAGGAGATGAGAGGGAGTGAATGAACCTTACTCTTCTCAGAATTGGTTCAAAGAGGGAATAACACACACATTTAATTGGATAGAAATCTATCTTACCCTACATAAAAGTAGGAAGGGAAGGGGATAAGAGAGGGGGGCCAGTGATAGAAGGGAAGGCAGATGGGGAAAGGAGATAGTTAGAAGCAAAACACTTCTGAGGAAAGACAGGGTGAAAGGAGAGAGAGACAATAGAATAACTGGGAGGGTAGAATAGAGGGAAATACAGTTAGCAATAGTAACCAGGAAAAAAAGTTTGAAGCAAATTTCTCTAATAAAGGCCTCATTTCTCAAACATGTAGAAAACTGTCAAATTTATAAAAATAAGAGCCATTCCCCAATTGATAAATGATCAAAAGATATGAACAGTTTTCAGATGAAGTAATCAAAGCTTTCTATAGCCATATGAAAAATGTTCTAACTCATTATCGATTAAAGAAATGCAAATTAAAACAATTCTGAGGTGCTACTCCATACCTATTAGGTTAGCTAATAGGACAGAAAAGGAAGATGACAAATGTGGAGGAGATGTGGGAAAAATGAGACATTAATGCATTGTTGGTGGAGTTGTGAACTGATTCAACCATTCCGTAGAGCAATTTGGAACTATGCCCAAAGGGCTATACAGCCATGTGTATCCTTTGACCTAGCAATACCACTACTGGATTTGTATCCCAAAACAAAAAAGAGAAAGACCTATATATACAAAAATATTTATAGTAGCTCTTTTCTGGTGGCACAGAATTGGAAACTGAGTGGATTCCCATCAATTGGGGAATGGCAGAACAAATTGTGGTATATGATTGTGATGAAATACTACCATGCTATAACAAATGATGACCAGGATGCTCTCAGAAAAACCTGGGAAGACTTATATGAGCTGATGCAAAATAAAATGTACTGTGTACAAAGTAACAGCAGTATTGTAAAATCAGCTTGAATGACTTAACTATTCTTGCAATAAATGTTCCAAGACAACTCTGAAGGACTTAGGATGAAAAATGCTATCCATCCCCAGATAAAGAACTGATGGTACCTGAATACAGATTTAATCTACTATTTTGCTCTCTTTATTTTGCTTGGGCTTTTTTATGTTTTCTTTTACAATATGACTAATATGTAAATGTTTTCCATGACTATATGTGTATAATCTATATCAAATTGCTTGTCTTCTCAATGAAGGGGTTAGGGAAGGAGGACAAGAGAGAATTTGGAATGCAAAGTTTTAAAAACAAATGTTAAAAATTAGTTTTAGGGGCAGTTAGGTGGCGCAGTGAGTAGAACACCGGCCCTGGAGTCTGGAGGACCTGAGTTCAAATCTGACCTCAGATACTTGACACATGTACTAGCTGTGTGACCTTGGGCAAGTCACTTAACCCCAACTTCCCTGCCAAAATACAAAAAAAAAAATATTTTTAGATGGAACTGAGGAAACATAAAATACTAAATATTTTTTAAAAAACTGTTGAACTCTGAGAGAAAATTGAAGTATAATTTTCTCACTTTATTTTTCTTGTTTTTTTGAAATACAGCTAAAATGGAAATGTTTTACATGATTTCACATGTATAACTGATATTAGATTGCTTGCCTTCTCAGTGAGTATGGGAGGTGGTGGGAGGGAGGGAGAGAATTTGTGACAAAATTTAAAAAGAAAACTATAAAAATAAATAAATTATAAGTTAAAATGTTAATAAAATAAAATAAATTCAAAAACACGAAAATATATGGGCTATAATCAAGGTTAGATACAGAAAATTGGATTACTAGACTAAAGATTGGCTTAGTATTTCATGACATGAAAGTGTGATTAAAAACAAAGGAAAAAATGTGTGATGAAGATGAAGAAATTTTTTTAAAGTGTCAAAACGTGAACTCAATGTCACATCATACGAAACTACTGCAACAAAAGGACATAATCTATATTACATTTTAAAGATGTAATTTTAAAAAATAATTTTTTTTCAATGAACAAAAATATATTTCCTTTCTCTCCCACTTCTCCCTCTCCCATTGGGGGAAAAAATCAATCCTTTAAAGATAGATGAATAGTCAACATTTTTTTCCCAGAGATCTCTCATTGATTGGCATTCTCTCACTTCCTCTGGATTATTCTTGCCTTGAATCTAAAATTTTCCTGTAATCTAACCTCCACATAGCTTCAGAAGTGATCTTCCTGAAGTGATCTCCCCCACTCACTAAACTCTGATGTCTCCCTTTTAGCCCTAAGATCAAATACAAACTTATCTTCATGCCTTTGCATTAGTGCCCCCATCCCTACCCCACCTCCATTCCTAGACTGTCCCCCTTCCTTACCTCCAGCTCTTAGGATCTCATTCTTTTTTTAAAAAAAAATCAGCTCAAGAGCCACCTTCTGTATGAAGCCCAGGGCTTCTAAATCATTTTTTTTTATGTGTCATGGATTCTGTTGGCAGGCTAATGATTTCTTTGGCGTATTCCTATTTGCCATATATGGTATGTACATAATTGTTTGCTTTTGTCTCCTCTATTAAAATGTTAATTCCTTGAGGAGAGAGACTACTTTTGCCTTTATATGTGTCTTCAACACTTAACACAGTGCCTAACAAACAGTAGATGTTTAGTAAATGCTTATTAATTGGACCTCTTCTTATATGCATAAAGCATATAACATGCATAAATGCATAAAACAAAATATATAGGATTAAAAAGGAAACCAATAATAGTGGAATACAGTTAGTAAAATATGTATTAAAAAACAGGTTAGGGACCCCAGGTTAAGGACTCCTGTACTAGTGCCTTCCCCATACAGAGTTATCTTGCATTTTTGGAGGGTAAATACACACACACACACACACACACACACATATGTGTATATATATATATATATATATATACACATGCACACATACATACACACATATATACATGTGTATATATACACGCACATATGTATATATATATATACACATTATATATACCTATAAATGTGCATTTTGTCTCCCCTGATGGAATATAAGGGTGATTTTATTTTTTGTCTCTTCCCTAGTAGCTAGCACAAAACCTGACCTGATAGGTGCTCCATATATAATTTTTGGTTGATAGTTTAATTTTAATGATCTTTTGAAGGCCCAAGAACTACATTTTTGGGTAAAGCTGAAATATATCATACCTGATCTGTGCTAGAGCCATTGGAAACCATGACCATGTCCTGCTCTGATGGTGGAGGCCTGTATTTTGTGACCTCTGAAGGCAGTGACTGAGTGTGTTCTCTGGAGAAATCATGGTGTGAAATCAGCTCTGATTGCTCCTATCTTGAAAAGTTAAAAGAAAAACAACATAGTGGTAGTACATCCAGGACTATACATATTTCTTTTGAAACAATTATAGTCTTTACATCACTACTTGATTTGACAAAAGGGATAGATACATTCAGAGGTGGAAACTTTTCAGTACTGAGAAAATCAGCTAAAAAGAAGATTAAAAGCAGAAATCCCACTAAAAACAGATGACAGAGAGACTGAAGTGTTTCTTAGCTTCTTCTCCCTCTGGATAGTTTGAAGGATTGAGTAATGACTCTCATCTGAGATCTTAATTGTTTAAATTCTTTTCTGTAAATGTCATCAATATCACGATATAGACGCTAGTCCAAAATATTGCTGGTATGTGGAAGACAACTGTGTATATCAGTAGACAGAAAGGTACTTATGGATATGGACAATTATATAGCCATCTGCTGCTCTCAAGAAGGTCAATGTAATACAAAGAATACTGGATTTGTATTTAGAAGACTTGGGCTCAAATCCTAGTTCTACACTTTATTTATAATCGGAAGACCTGGGTTCAAATCCTGCCTTTGCTACTTCCTGCCTATGTGACCTTGTCCTTCAAGTAATTTCACAGTTCTGAGTTTGTTTTCTCATGTATAAAACTAATGTATAAGTTCTGTCTGACTCTTTATGACTCCATTTGGGGGTTTTCTTGGCGAAGATACTGAAGGATTTGCCATTTCCTTCTCCAGCTCATTTTGTAGAAACTGAGGCAAATAGGGTTAAGTGACTTGCCCAGGGTCACAATTAGTAAGTGTCAGAGACAGGATTTGAACTCATGAAGATGAGTCCTCCTGATTCCAAGCCCAGAGCCTCTATCCACAGGAGCCAACAAACTTTTAAGTACCTATTATCCAGAAGGTGCTATGCTAGGCATTGGGGAGGCCTTCCCTTCAACACATAGATTCTCCAGTATTAGGAGAACCAATTACCTTTAAAAACAGCTCCTTGGACTTTTGGACAACTTTAATCATTGTGGGGGACATGCTTTGTCAGCTTTAAAGTGTTCTATGAGTGGGAGTTGTTCTTATTTTCAGCCAAAGTAACGCTGGAGGAATAAGTTACTGAATCACAGGAGAGTGGTGATCTGCTTCATTGAAGAGACTACCAATGCTGACAAAATCATGTTAAATACAAGTGACATTGATCAAAGACTAAATTTCATTGAATTTGGTGGGAATAGCACAGCAATTTGGGGGATTTAAAATTTAAAAAGCAATGAAGGAATAGAAAATATTTTCTGGGTTGCAGTTGTTGAGAATTTTACAAGTTAAAAAATACGTTCTGGCTTGGGCTGGGCAAAGTGATAACTAGCATCCGAGAATAGCCACACAAGCTTCTCTCTGACGATATTACCTGGTCAGGTTGTTTCTCCAACAGGTGATGGTCAATCCTTAGTGTAACACAAAGTTATGTTAATTTTGTCCAAAAACACCATCTGGTCCTCAGCAACTACCTAGGATTTGCATTGGTCACCATGTAGTTATGGTCAACATGATATTCAAAGGTCAAAGTGGGGTCTAATTACATGCTTCAATGCATAGAGACCATAGCTGCTGAAGCCTGAATATAATCACTCAGGCCAAGCAAGCCTCATTTATAATTTTAATAATCAGTGAATCAGACAACTCTATCAACTACCAATTATTTGGTTGTTGCTGAAAATAACTGTCTTGTCTTGTTAGTATTTAGAATAACCCTTAGAGATGTCAAAATATTCAGCTCGATGTACATATGTGTTAATATTCATTGAGCACAATTAGAGTTCTTTAAAGGAAACCTGGGTTTTTAGTTTGTTTTTAAATGATTCCCCATTCCCCCTCCAATTCAGAGGTAGTCTTGCAGCAAGAAGCAGACATCCTGAGGGGCCGTAGTCACAGCTATAGGAGAGAAGCCTGAGATAAAAGGGAGATTTTTTTTTGCAGGTTCCACTTCAAAAGAATCACTCATTTTCAAAGGGTATGCACCAGGCATGATCAGGGCTGGCTGGTCTGTTAGAATTCTGCTGAAGATCCGTTGGGTAGTTTTGCAGAAAAAAAAATGTAGGCTTCATGTCAGGAAAAACTTCCTCACACTTAGATAGAGGTGGCCAAAAGTTGAATGGGGTGCTTTTAAAGTCAGTCGGCTTCCTCCTTGATGAAGGTTTTTGACCTGACCTTGGAGGACCACTTGTCCAGTGAGCTATAGAGGGAATTCTTCATCAGCTGCTCAATGGCCTCTGAGGGTCCTGAGATTCTTTGGACAAAGAGGAATGTACAAGCCCACGTGCTCACAAATATTTAACAAAGCCTTCAGCTTTTTGACTTTAAAAGGTTTTGCTAGGTCCAAAATCATGTTTTGCATGTAGATTAGAGCCATAAGAAAATAAAACATAACCAAAAATCTTGAATCTCTTATTATACAATTTAATTCAATTGAATGTATGGCAGGTATGGAGATAAATCGTGCCTATCCAACACCCTTGTCCATTGGCAACCCCGGGGCCCATTCACAAGAAGATATGTGCTTCTGGCTATAAAAAAGCACATGGAGACCATGACAAGAGGCTGAGAGGACCACCTGCAAGCAAGACCTGAAGAAAGCTCTACACATTCACCCTGTACCTACAAGGAACCAAGTACATCAAAGACCCAGAGCCAAAGGCAGATGGAGACCCTGAAGGAAGAAATGAAGCCACAGACCTTATCCTTGAAAGTACTAGCAAGAATACCATTTCTAGGCCTGTATCCCAAAGAGATCATCAAAGTGGGAAAAGGACCCACATGTACAAAAATCTTTGTAGCAGCTCTTTTTGTGGTGGCAAAGAATTGGAAATTAAGGGGATGCCCATCAATTGGGGGAATGGCTGAACAGGTTGTGGTATATGAATGTAATGGAATACTACTGTGCTATAAGAGATGATGAGCAGGCAGAGTTCAGAAAAACTTGGAAAGACTTACACGAACTGATGCTGAGTGAGGGGAGAAGAACCTGGAGAACATTGCAGACAGTAAAAGCAACATTGTGCAATGATCAACTTTGATTAGACTTGGCTCTTCTCAGCAATGCAATGATCTAAGACAATTCCAAAAGACTCATGTTGGAAAATGCTATCCACATGCACAGAAAGAACTGTGGAATCTGAATACAGATCAAAGCAGACTGTTTTCTCTTTTGTTGTTGTTTTTTTCTTTCTTGTGGTTTTTCCGTTTTATTCTGATTCTTCTTTCACAACATGAATAATGTGGAAATATGTTTAATATGACTGTACATGTATAGCCTTTATCAGTTTGCATCCTGTCTTGTGGAGGGGGAGGGGAAGGAAGGAAGAGAGAAGGGAGGGAGAAAAAAACCTTGGAACTCAAAATCTTATAAAAGTGAATGTTGAAAACTATCTTTCTTTACATGTCATTGGAAAAAATCAAATACTATTAAGTGGGGAAAAAAGAAGTAAAAGCTAAAGGAATAAACAGAAAGAAAAAAAAAAGAATGGCCTGGCAGGGAAACTCAACAAAGCCATCAAGTGGACGAGCAACCTTGGCCTATTCTGTCTCTGGAAGGGTGAGTGGCCGTATAAGCCCCAAGGGAAAGTGGGACTCACTTGAAAGGAAATGTTGTTTGGTGATTTCTGAAAAGGGAAGAAATTTTTTCAAACAGGTTAAAGAGCTTAGGTACAAATCCATGCTACATTTTTTTCCAAGTTAAATAAAATCTGCCCTATATTCCACAATTGGTTTTCTTGAGTGTTTTCCAAGGGAGCTTAATGCCCTTTTCTGGTAGAGAAAAATATTAGTAATATGTATAGAGCTTCCCTGACCAGGGGCATGAACCAGAGAGATTTTGTATAATGTTACACTTAGGTTGAGATCTGGGATCAGGGCCTAAATTATACAGGATCTATGTCATTTGAGGATATGAAATATGATTCGCATTCTTAAAGAACTTAACTCACTGACTTTATAATAAATGGGAGACCTCATGAGATTTCCAACAAGTGTAAAGGCAACAATTGGACAGTGTCAGATTTGAAGAGTTATAGCCTTCAAAGCAGCATGTGGGTGGTCAAAAGAGTACTGGACCTATGGTCAGATTATTACTTAGGTGTTCCGCTTGGTCAAATTATTTTTACCATTTTGGGTCTCATTTCCCTCATCTGTTCAATGGGAATGGTATTTGATTTCAATTCAACAAGAAATTTTTAAGTGCCGGCTATGTGCCAGATATTGTACTTAGTTCTAGGGATTTTTTCTCCTTTTTTTCTTTTCTCTTCTTTTCTTTCCTTTTCTTCCCTTCCTTCCTTCCTTCCTTCCTTGTTTCCTTCCTTCCTCCTTCCTCCTTCTCTCTCTCTCTCTCTCTCTCTCTCTCTCTCTCTCTCTCTCTTTCTCTCTTTCTTGGACTAGATGTGAGATTTCTTCAGGGTAAGGAGCTTCTGGTGAGAAACTTCTTTTGTCAAGGGAGAATAGTTCCCCCTCCTAGTGCTATTAGCACTGGGAAGTTAAGTGACTTGTCCTGGGGTCGCACAGTGAATGTCATAGGCAGGACATGGATCCAGGTCTTCCAAATTCCAAGACCAGCTCTCTAGGCTCTGGGGATACAAAGATGGTGATGACAATGACCACCACCACCAACAACAACAACAGAAATTCCTGCCCTTCCAGGACTTATATTCTATTGGCTATGGGATGGAGATAAGATTACTTGTACTATCAACCTATTGGGATTGTTGTGAGGCTCAGATGAGACCCTGGATGTAAAGGGTTCTTCTTTACCCTTTGTCAAGTGGGGAACACATTTATACTTCCTATTTTTATTAAGGTGAATGTCTCTGTGAATAACCTTGAATAAACATCCCAGAAGGGACTGCTTCCAGTGAGTCCTCAGCCAATGGCCTACACCTGGGTTCTCCTGCCCAGACATTGAACCTAAGTGGGAGATTGCTCTCATGCCAGGGTCTTGACATCTTTCATCCCTAGTAGTGGAAAGTTCTTCACTTCTTTGTCTACCCACAATGGACATTCCCATTTTCTTGGCTGTTTGGCCTTTCTTGGCTTGGTTTTGTTACTTTGTTTCTAGTCTGTGATTGTACTTTTATTATCCTCCACACTGATTTTGTAGGTGTCCAGTAAGCTTCAAAATTTCCTTCATTACCAACTAACTTTCCATTTTATTCCCACAATCCTTATTGCTAATTGGCATATACAGAATTTTAGACCACTAGCCATCTTTTTTTGCCCTTTATTTGTGCCATTAACACTTAATAGCACTTTCCTTAGGAGATACCGCATATCCATTTTCCTTGACCTTAAATGAAGGTCTTACCTCAATTATCCTCACATAGGTTATATTTAAATCAAAGATGTAGAGTTGGCAGAGACATCAGGGACCATTTAGTCCAACCTCATTGTTTTAAAGATGAGGAAACCAAGGCCTACCGAGCTTTAGCATCTTACCCGAGGTCACAAAGATATGCATCAGAGGCTGACTTTGAATCTAGCTCCTGTGGCTTGAAAATAAATGTTCTTTCCACTGTAGGCTCATGCAGACTTAGGGTTTTGAGCTAGAAGGGGTATTGTATGTCTACCCCAACCCTCTCATTTTACAGAGGAAGAAAAACCAAGACTCAGAGAAAAACCATTTTCCTAATGACTTTTTTGGCAGTGCTGATTTTTACATAGGTCCTTTGACTTGCAATTGAATGCTCATTCCGTTACCCTATTACCAATCAACCAACCAACCAACCAATCAACCAGCAAAAACATCTTTCTAAAAGAAATCCCACACTCTATAACCTTGTCTCACCTGCTTGGTGTTGCTTCAGGACTCCCATCAACCACTTGGGCATTTTGACTCTGCATTCTGGAACTTACGCAAATTGATCACTTTCCTGATTAATACCTCCTTGTGGATTTCTTTTTTCATTTTGGGTCCTCATATTTCTATTGAAAGGCAGCAGGTTGTGGCACAACAAGCTCTGTACCTATAGCTTGAGGATCTCGGGACCAGCTTTGTCATCTCACCCTTTGGAAGCAGAGTCTCTATGTGCTCATCTGCAATATGGGAATAAAGATATTTGCACTTCCTATCTCACAGGATTGTTTGGAGGACTAAATGAGATGCCGCTGCTGCTGCTGCTATTGGTGATAAGGATAATAATGTTGATCGATTAATAAGCATGTATTAATAATATTCACAATAATTCTGATTATAGAAGTGATGTATTATAATACAATTAAAATAATAACATTAATACTAATCAAGAAGCATTTATTACCTGTTACTATGGCCAGGACCTGGGCTAAGTGCTGGGTGCCAATGTTGTTAACTTACATTTATCAAGTTTTTTTAAGCTTTGCAAACTACTTTCCTCAAAACAATCCTTTGAGGTGAGTAGTTTAAATATGATTATCCCCCTTCTACATGTAAGCAAACTGATTCTCTGAGAAATTGAGCCCTAGATCAAATAATACATCTTGAGCTAGGATTAGGACTCTGTTCTCCTTGCTCCAACCCTTATGTTTGTCCAAATGCATAACCATAAAGCACATAAAACATGCAGCGTTGCCACTGTTTCACTTCCATCTTCATTTTATACATCTTTTTTTCCTACTAGGGGAAACTGACCTACACGTTGCTTCTTTCTATGTTAACGAAAGTCCATGAAGAATTAACAAGTTGAATTTGAGGATACTGAGCTGCATACTTGGATGGTTATGGGAACCTTGAACTTGGCCTGCCTCTGTCCTTTTTCATTTTTCAATTTCTTTTCCTTGGCTCAGGTGGCTGACTTTTTCAAGGGAGCTGAGAGTTCTTTGTTTCTTTCTTTTTTTCCCTGTCTAGAATATCTCCTGCTTCATTTTCTCATAACTGGACTCTGAGAATGAGCCTTCCCTTAGGTTCTCTCCACATATCTCCCTTTCACTAAGTAAGGTGAGCCCTCCATCATCAATGTCCTTCACCCACTCTGCTTCCATTGAAGCACTAATTCAGTCAACAAGTAATTTTGTCCTTCAGGTGAGTTTTGCTTCTCTATTTCTCAATGGCTAAACATACCATTAAGTGCAAAGGATGTCAACTTAGACCAAAAACACCTCTGGTGCTTAGGACAAAAATAAAGCACATTCCTTGATAACTGTATTATCTCTCTACTGGGGAGGCATGAATATCGACCCCAAAGCAGGCTGATGGAAAGCCTAGCAGGCAGGAGAGAGTACAGGAAAGAATAGCCTAACTCCAAGTGTATTATCTCCAAGTGCCCATTTTTATTTAATTAGGGGCAAAGCAGGATGAATAGTAATAGGTCAATAATAATGACTTATGGCTTATGGCTTCCTTTATATGGCACATTTACAATAAATGGTAATTTACCCTTAAAGAGAGACATATTAATTTTTCTTTTGTTGCCAGAGAAATTAGCATCACTCATGTTCAGAATGAACAGAATTTCTATTCCTACTTTTAGGATTTGCATTCAGTTATTCAGCTTGGAATATTATAGGCAAACTCTCATCTTTCCCCCTCTTTTCTCCCCAGGCCCATTAAGCAAACACAGGAAGGATTAGAGTATCACCACTTATGATATCATTCCAAGAGGATGCTAATGGACTGCAGAGCTTCTCGGTGGGGTAATTTGGAAAACATTTCATTTTCTAGTTATTAGACTTACTAAATGGGATGTCTTAGAACCAGATGTGTATGGAAAGGTGTGTATATTTGCGGGAGAGTAGCACACATGCCCTGCCTGTGGATGGGGTGCTTTAACCCTGGGACACCACAGGACAAAAGGGACTCCCCACCATGACACCAGCATGCTAGTCTATGAAGACATAACCACTTATGTTTATATACTACGACTCAGGCTTTTATGCGATCATCATCTGGGTATTTTAGTCCCTTCCATGATTGCTGGTCACTTTCCAAATCCAAGATGCTCTAAGCTTTTTTGTTCTTTTCCCTTCCTTTTTGCACTCTGGATAAATGCAGAATCGGTCAAACTTCCAAGCAATCTCTGTACTGAGTGAAGCACCCCTAGGCTGAAGGAAATTCAGTCTTGTGTGGCAAGTGATAAAAATTGCCTTGCTTATTGCATAAACCAGCTCTCATCAGGAAAGACAAAGTCAATCAGTCAACAGGCACTGTGCTAAGCTCTGGAGATACATAGAAGGTCAAAAGCATGATTCCTCTCAATGAGGAGTTCACCTTCTAATGGAGGAGACAATATGCAAATAGCTATGTACATAAAAAATACAGACAGTGTAGATGTAAAATCAGAATTAATCTCAGAGAGGAGGCACTAGCAGTTAGGGAAACAGGAAAGGCCTCCTTATAGAAAGGGAGATTTGAGCTGAGTTTTTAAGGAAGAGGCAGAGGCAGGGAATGAGAGCCGACCAGGTATTGGGACAGCCAGTGAAAAGGCATGGATTTGGAGGCTGGAGGGTCACATGTGAGGGCCAGCAAATGGACCACTGTCAATGGATTGTAAAGTACATATAAAGTAGAAAGGAACTGGAGAGGTAGGAACCAAATACCCACCCAAGTATAATATTGGAAGTTTCCTTTCTTCTAATCAGGCCCAGCCTCTTCATGCTGACAAAGATATTAGAATAAAACTGTTCCACCTCAGGAAGATGCCAGCTAGAATTATGATGTCAATATGAAGTAAGCCTTGAGAGTTTGGTAAGATTTAAAAATCCACATGCTGTTATGGGTGTCTATAAATTGGCTTGCAGCAGCTTGGTTGGCGGGGGAAGCGGGGCAGGAAGCCTTCAGTAATGAGATGAAGTTGGTCTCGCAAGACCAGCCCAAGCCAGACACAGAATTACCAGATTGGTTATTCCATTCAGTTTGGGTTGACGCTAGTCTATTTAAGGCTAACGTTCAGAGAGTGAAGATTGTGTTATCCAAACTCACTAATTTCCCTCATGCTCTTTGAAAATAGATCGCTTTTAAGAGTCCTGTGCTTTTGGAGATGTGAGGTTGATATAAATCAGAAGATAGTGGAAAGGTAACGTTTATCCGATTCGATTTAGCAGCAATCTGGTCCAGATGGCAACATGGAGTTGAAAGATATCGAAATATACAATTACAGCTGGAGACAATACATAGAAATATAAATAATTCAGATATGCTTATATGTTTAATAGCATCATTTAAAAATAGAAATTGCTGCAAAACCTGAGAAGAGCATTTAGAAGCAGGAATATCATTGGTTGGGGTTTTTTGGGGGGTGGATTTGACTACATCACAGCTACTAACTCAGTGCCAAAAAGAATTTTGACCTTGACTGGAGCCTATGTCAGCTTGAGTAACCCAAGAAAGGTGAAATCAGATTAAGGTCTTAATTCTGGGGTGGCCTCAGTTTCATCATCTGTAGGATAAGGGAGCTAGCTGAACAAGGTGACTTCTAGGGTCTATTCAAACTAAGCCTGTGATCCCATGAGCTCTTCTAAAATGTCATTACAGGAATGTACTTATCTCATTCTGTTTTGTTCTCTGATAATTTGCATCTGTTTTTATCTCTTTTGCCTACTGTAGGCTCTGGGTGGCTAGGTAGCGCAGCGGTTAGAGCACCAAGCCTAGAGTCAAGAAGACTCATCTTCCTGGGTTCAAATCCAGGCTCAGACATTTACTAGCTATGTGACCCTGGGTAAGTCACTTTAACCCCGTTTGCCTCAGTTTCCTCACCTGTAAAATGAGCTAGAGAAAGAAATAGCAAACCACTGCAGTATCTCTGCCAGGAAAATCTCAAATGAGGTCAGGAAGAGTCAGCCACAACTGAACAACAACAATACTCTGTGAGATAAGGAAGTCATTTCAATTCAAGGAATATTTCTTAAGTATCTTTGCTTAAAAGAACATTTTTATGCATTTTTCCAAAGGGGGCATTTTGCTAGGCTCCATGGAATCAAAGAAAAAACAAAATAATAATTATCTTGCTTACACTTATATAAAACCTACTGTGTGCTAAGCACTTTACAATTATTTTCTTTATTTTATCCTTACAACCATCCTGCAAAATAGGTGCCATTATCACCCCTGTTTTACAGATAAGAAGAGTGAGGCAAACAACGGTGAATTGACTTACCCAGGATCATATGGCTATTTGGTTTCCAAAGTCAAATTTGAACTCAGGTCTTCCTGACTCCAAGCCCAGCGATCTCCCTTCCCCCTGTACCACCTTAAAAAATATATCTAGCCCTTCTTCTTAAAGACCACGTATTCTCCAAGAGGATATAACATTTACACAGATAATTAAGGGCAAGAAAATTCAAGGAGATTAAGAGCAATAACAGTCACAGTTGTCAGGGAAGGCTTCTCATAGGAGGTGCCATCTGAGGTGGGCCTTGAAGGAAGCTCCTTGTGAGCAGAGATTGCTTCATCTCTGTACAGTTTTCCCAGTACCTGGCACATAGTAGGTGCTTACATACTTGTGGCTTAACTGAGGGAAGTGAATTCCACATAAAAAGGACAGCTCGCAGATTGCAGAGGTGAGAAGTGTGCCAACCTTCATAACTGACATTTCAATCAGTTGATGATTTTTTTTCCCCTGAGAATTTCAAACAGCTCAATCCCACCCCCCACCACCCCAAAGATGAATGATTTCAAACTTTCATGAGAATTTTTTTTATATTTGTCTTGGTATCTCTCATAGCATCTTTCATACTTCCTGGAACACAGTAGGTGCTTAATAATGAATGAGTAAACTGAAGCGTAGAGGAACAGATACCGTTTCTGGGTTCCGTAGCTTGTGGGAGGACATAGATTCAGAACTAGAAAAAGCCTGGGTGGCTGTGGAGTTCAATCCCCCATTTCACAGATGACAAAACTAAGGCCCAGAGACGTTAAATTAGTTGGTCAAGGCCACACAGTAAGATACAGAGCTAGATTTGAACTGAAATCCTTTGATTCCCAAGAAAGAGGTCTTGTCAGTTGTGTCTGGCTGCCTCCGTAGAGCCCCAGCCCTCCCAAGCCTGGACCCTTTCTCCCATACCTTAGGAAAGTGACAGGTAGGATCATTCCAACATTGCCAATCAATTAAAATGATTTGCCAGAAAACGAAAAAGAAAATGAAAGAGAAACAGAAGAAAAGAAGGAAAGAAAAGGAAAGAAAGGAAATTTGGTGATGTCCACTCCTCTATGCAAGGTAATTTCAATGAGGGCTGGGAGAGGACAAGGGAGGAGTCTTCCAGGAAGTTGGCCATCTTTGTCTCTGAAATGATTTCTGATGCCTAATTTTTTTTCCTGTGCTTCATACATGGGAACCTAAAAATAATGCTTGTTTTGGCCAAGAAAAGTTTTTTTTTTCCTTCTAATACTCCACACCTGGTGTTTCTTTGGATGTAAAAATTTATTTTATAAAATCAAATTTTTTCCACATTACACGTCATACTTTTCTTCAATTTGTTCTCTATATACAGGCCAGAAGCAGGCAGCTGGGAAAGCGGGTATTTAGAAATATGCTCACCTCAATGGTATTTCCCCTCCTAAGTAGCTCATGATGGATGGGACAAGATCCCTGGAGGTCAGGCTCAGCTAACCATGCCCTCCATACAACACTTCCCTGTTGTAGCCACCACAGAGGCCAACCAAGAGGTTAACGTCACTCACCTAGGGCACACTTCGCCAAGCATCTAAGATGCTTGTTTGTCACAGTTTCATGGTGATTTTAGCTCTTGGGAAGGACTTATTTGGGGCTTGAGGCCCCTGATTTCTGTGTCTGAGTGATCCAAACAGAGGGAGAGCTGCTGGCCCAGGAGGACATGCATGCTGTTCTTCAGAGAGGTATGCCATACTCATGCTTGGGACTGGGCCCAAGGGGGCAGGGACACAGCTCAGTTTCGTGGCCTCCCTCAGCTGAGACACTGAGATGACCTAGAGCTTTAACTTCAAAGGCCCACCTGCCCCTAAAGGCTCCCAGGCTCATGGTTTTCTTTGGAATCTGGTCTCGGGGTGCCAGGAAATCCAACTGGCATTGGCCAGCTGGGGAACCACCCCACCACATGACCCCTTTCTGATTAACTTTTTTAAAATACTCTTTGGAAACACAGAGTAATGTGACCAATCACCTGTCGAGAGCTTGATCGTGCAGCCAAAAGTCAAGGGCGCATTAGGTTGCGCTGTTTATAGGCCGCCTTCTGTAGTGAATGGCGTCCAAGGTCATCAGTAAGGAGTTTAGTTTGGTGTCTGATTGGAAAACCAAGAGTCAAATGATTTTCAAACAACCTGGAGAGATCCTGTCTTTCAAACAACACCTACGAACCATGCATATCAATCACTTCATGAGTATCTATTGAACACCAACTCTCTATCTGGCATTGTACTGGGTGCTAGAGCTTCCAGGATGGATGAAATAGTCCCTACCCTTACATTTTATTGGAGAGTATATCTTAGTCCAAGTCCCTAGCATTCAATGTTTTTCCTTCATTTATTAAGCACGTGCTATGTACAAAGTACCATGTCCAAAGTGGAAGACCCAAAGATAAAAGAGGCACAATCCCTGCCCACAACTAGCTCACAATCCAATTGGGGCTAGAGAGAAAGGATGTGTATAAAGACTAATAGAATGCAAAATAAGTATATAATTAGGAAACAAAATCTAGATGTGAAAGCAGTAGACCTAGTTTTATATCCTACTGTTGCCCCTTATGTGCTGAGCGAGCTCGGGCAGATCATTTCATCTCATTAGGTTTTGTCATGCTCTGGAAAATAATGGATTTGGATGGACTAAATAGCCTTTGAGGTCTGGTTCAAAATCTGTAATCTTATCATGCTATGAAACCCAGCCTTGGGTTGACGACCCACAGTAGTTAGAGGCAATGGGGTTTTATCTTGAGGCAAACAAAGGGTGAATGTTCCTTTGAATATCTGATCCTAAATAGTTCAAATTAGGCAAAAGTGAGGGATTGGTCAAATTCCTTTCCCATCAATAGCTGTACTCGCAAGTATTTAACAGTCACTATAGTTTTCTCAGCTGGTCTCCCTCTTTACTCTTACAGAAGAGGTTCAGTCTAGCTCACATCAGTAGTGTTTTACAAAGCACTTTCTGCACCAAAACCCCACAAGGTCAGTTTTGCAAGCATCACTCTCCTCGTTTTCTAGTCATAAGATTACAGGGTAGGCAGTGGGGCATATTAGATGAGGAGTTTCCCTCAAAGCCAGGAAGACCTGGGCTAAAGTCGTGTTATTCATAGATAATGATTGTGTGACCCTGGGCAAGTCACTTAACTGGCCTTCTCAGGGCTCCAAGAAATTCTCTAAGACCATAAGTTTCAGGGAAGTGGCCATACTTGGGGAGAGGGAGAGAGAGAAAGAAAGAGAGAGAGAGAGAAAGAGAGAGAGAGAGAGAGAGAAAGAGAGAGAGAGAGCATTTATTAAGCATGTACTATGTGTTATTTTGTTTTTCAATCATTTTTAATCACATGTGACTCTTCATGACCCCATTTGGGGTTTTCTCGGCAAAAATACTGGAGTGATTTGCCATTTCCTTCTCCAGCCCATTTTACAAATGAGGATAAAGTCACTTGCCCAGGGTCACACAGGTGGTACTTATCTGAGGCCAGATTTGAACTCAGGAAGAGTCTTCCTGAAGCCTGGCCCAGGGCTCTATGCACTATGGTGCCACCTAGTTGCCCTGTACTATGTGTACTGTGCTAAAAGCTGGGAATACATATACAGGAGCACAAACATTCTCTGCCCTCAAGGACCTCACAATATAACAGGGGAAGACAACATAAAGAGGGAAGCTCAGAGGGAGGTACATACTTGGGGGTATGGTATGAAAGTGACTGGGAAGAGGTGTGATATCCTGGATCCGGGCAAGAGAAACCCAAAAAAACCAGCACGGTTCAAGGGGCAGAACCTAAGGTTCAGTTGGGGAGGAGGTGTAGACACTGGTCCAAGAAGAAACTTCAAAATGGTTTTCATCTGAGAGTTCCTATGCCAGTGAGATCACAGATCCATTCCTTCTCCCTGGGATCAGAAGATGGGACTTGGAAGGAATACTAGATGTCACACTGTGTGACCCCTTTATTTTTACAACTGGAGAAACTGCATCTCAGTGAGCTTAAGGCTTGTCTGAGATTGCAAAGCCAGTACATGTTGGAATCAGGGCTCACATCAAATCTTGGCTCTAAATCAACCAATCCAGGGTGTACCTAAGTGCTGCCCTGGCCATAAGTAGAGCCTCAAAAGCCAAATTTCATCTCTGAAGTAGATCCAGGATATTCAATGAAATCAGTCTATCTACCTCCATGCCCATAGTACAATGGAAAGAATACTAGATTTGTAGTCAAAGGATCTGGGTTCTAGTTGCGGCTTTGCCTTTTAGTACCTCACTCAAGTCACTTAAAACCTCTCTGAGTCAGGGTTTCTCCATCCGAGAAACAAAGACTTTGGACTTGACAGTCTCTATCTATGGTCTCTTCCAATTTTAAATCTATCATCTTTTGATATTTTAATTCCTGAATATGAGCAACTCACCCTCATTCTATGTCTGCAAAAACATTTCCATTTTGAAAGAATAGCAAATAGCAAAGGAACTCTGTTTGTGTGTGTGTGTGTGTGTGTGTGTGTGTGTGTGTGTGTGTGTGTGTGTGTGTCCATTCACATGCTGCATGATTTAGCAGGAACCAAGGAGACAGACTGGGCTGTGTCTTCAGAACTACTACTCTCCATCTGGCCTCCCAGCAGTGGGTGTTTTGAAATGATATCCCCAGGACTTGGGAGGACATTGTTGAAGAGAAAAGCTGGTTCCCGAGTGCCATCCGCGTTAAGAGCTTTCATTTATAAAGTCTTAATCAGGGACACCTGGCAACTTACATGTCTTTGCTTATGGCAACTCAGAGAAAAGAAAAGTGAAAGTGATTTAGTTTTATTTCAACTTTCTATAGCGTTCTTTCTGGGGCAAAGTTGTAGGGGAGATCTCATCCATTCTATGCACTGGAGTGGTGAAAACAAGCAGGATTAAGGAACACATTTACTGTTATTGCTAGTACTAGTAGTAGTAGTAGTGGTGGTGGTGGTGGTGGTGGTAGTAGCAGTAGCAGTATAGTGGTAGTAGCAATGATTATTATTACAGTGACTCACTTTTTTTTAGCACATGAGAGAGCACGTCCCAGCTCTGTGAATGAAGCACAAATCTGTTTTACAAATGAGAAAACTGAGGCAGGTCTGGAGAAATAAGACGACTTTCCCAAATTTACACAGTTATTAGATATTTGGAGCCAGGATTCAAACCCTGGTCTTCTGACTCCATCTCTAGCGGCATAGGAGGCAACATGGTGTAGTGAGAAGAGCACTGAACCTGGAGTCGGACAAGACAATCATTGACCTGACGCTTGCTCAAAATCAGCAAGTCAACAAGCATTTATGAGGAATAAATAGTTAATTATAACTAGCATTTATATGGTACTTTACAAATAACATCTCATCTTATTAACCCTGGAAAGTAGCTGCTATTATTATCACTATATTACAGATGAAGAAACTGAGTCTAAAGGCAGTCAAATGACTTGTCCAAGGTCATTCAGATAGTAAGCACTCTATACTACCTAGCTATAATATGTGACCAGTACCAGGTCCCACATCATCTTTCTCACAAGAGCCCCACTCCCTTTGTGATCCTCCAAGTTATTAGCATAATTATTTGCATGTGCTTTGTATTTCCTGACTTGTGCATCCTCCTCTGAGGGAGGATGTTGTAATGTTGTATCCTCCCCTGAGTCACCACCCCTGCCAGACAAATGTAAGCTGTTGGAGGCCAAGAGCTATTTCATGTTTGTCTTTGTATCTCCAGTGCCTCGCACAGAGCTGAGGCTAATATGTGTTTATTGAATTGTTGATGAATTATACTATAAGAGCCATGTTATTGGGAAGAGACAAGAGACTGTGATGATCTCATGGTAGAAAATTTCCTTGGAGCTCTTCAAACTTCCATCACAGTCAATCAGTCAATAAGCATTTATTAAGTGACTACTACATGCTACTGGGGATCCAAAGAAAGGAAACACAGTTCCTGCCCTCAAGAAGCATATAGTCTAATGGAAGACACAATATGCCAACAACTAGGTACAACCAAGCCATATACACAGGCAACCTTGGTGACTCCTGTATTCCATATGTAGACTCTGGTCAAAAGTATAGCCAACCCATGTGGGACCTGATTTAACTTGGAATATCTCTTTCCAATAAAATACAACAATAATAGAGAAGCTATTGAGCCTAAATAGTGCAGGGGAAGAACTCTGACCTAGAGGCTTTCACGATAATAGTTCTGACCCAAACTGACCCAAGACACAGTGAAGGACTGCCTTACTAGCTCACTTTCCCCTTGGTGAATTCCTTTTCAGCCCAAATTTGGAAAAAAGGACACAGCTGAAAGGGGCTCTATAAATCACAGATCATACATTCTAAGCTGGAAGGGATGTCAGAGGTCAACTAGTTCACCTTCCTCATTTTACAGGTGATGAAACTGAGGCACAGAGAGGTTAAAAAATTTGTCCAAGGTCACAAGGTAGCTAATAGCAGAGCTAAGATTCAATAATCTATCGTCTAAATCCAGGGTTCTTTTTGACCCCCCTTTAGCTCTTCCATAAATATTACAAAGGTAAATCAGCTTCAGGGTCTAGGTTTCAAAGAATTGAGGTCCAGCTATAGCTTTATATATCGGGTGAGGGGGCAGGAAGAGAGAGGGAGTACTGAGTTCACAGAAGAGAAATCATTGCCTTTATTTACAACCTCAACCTGGCCCCACAGAGGTGCATACTAATGAGTGTTAGGTAGACTCCTGCCCAGAAGGGTCCAGAATGGCAAAGAGTAATTTAAGGCAAACCTGTGATTTATGGAATCAAAAGCCCCAGAAAGATCAGTGAGAATTAAAATGGACAATGTGCCCAAATTCCTCTCCGCCTCCAGTTCTTTTATTTTTCCCCCAAAGAGAAGGTCACAGTAAACTCTCATTAAAGCTGCTCAGACTTTGGCCTGCTAGAAAAAATTTTCAAATGATGCACAGTAATTTTGAACTGAAGGGCTCAGTGGGAGTGCAAGTAGGTCTTCTTTTTCGATAATTCTAGAAAATCTGGGTGAGAAGAGGAGAAAAATGGCCCTAAGACACCAAAAGGACTCAAGCCCATAGCCCTGGAGTTCAAGCTGAAAAATTCCCCACTTACTAAAGACAGGATATTGACAGATACTCTGAAAATGAGC
The DNA here is from genome assembly GCA_028646595.1 of Phalanger gymnotis. Taxonomy (NCBI): domain Eukaryota; kingdom Metazoa; phylum Chordata; class Mammalia; order Diprotodontia; family Phalangeridae; genus Phalanger; species Phalanger gymnotis. The sequence goes on from CM053623.1 coordinate 432,858,731, forward strand.
TTCAAAGGAGTGCCTCCCTTGACAAAGACCTCTCTGGCAACAGATCCAAGAGGTAGGTTACCACTGGTGGCCAAATCCAGAATTAAGAGGAATGTGGCAGCTCACATTCCCCAAAAGAGCCCAGGAAAGTACCTGGCTTCTCCTCCATACAACTCAGGGCCACCTGTCATTGCCCTGCTAGTTAGAGAAGCAAATAAGCTAAAGAGAAGATTAGAAAAAAAAAAGTTTTTTCTGGTCAAGAATTCAATTCAACAAATAGCTACCAGGTGATCAAAGTGTTGGCAATATGAAGATAGCATACCTTTATAAGCTTCCATTCTACTAAAGGGAGGGGTTATAATAAGATAACACACACACATACACACACATATAAAATAAGACAACATATATACATATAAATATATATGCATACACATACACACATATGTATGTATATATGTATACCCATATATACATATATGTATATGAATTGAAGAGGAAAGAATACTAACTTCTGAGGGAATCAGAGAAGACTTCACAGAGGAGGTGATATTTGAGCTCAGCTTGAAGGTTGACAAGGATTTTGATAAGCAGAAATATGAGGGAGATGATCTTAATAAAGGCAGAGAGAAAGGAAATGGAATATCATAGTCAGGGAATCATTTAGTTGGACTGAAACATGGGTATTGTGAAAGGGAGTATTAAGAACCAAGAAAGGCGGGGGCAGAGCCAAGATGGCGGCTGGGAAGCAGGGACTGGCATGAGCTCCCCACCAAGTCCCTCCAAAAACCTATAAAAAATGGCTCTGAACCAATTCTAGAGCTGCAGAACCCACAAAGTGGCAGAGGGAAGCAGGGCTCCAGCCCAGGA
>CM053623.1:432860079-432888521 GCA_028646595.1 Phalanger gymnotis
AGGAAATGGGGAGAAAATTTGTAATTCAAACGCCTGTGAAAATCAATGCTGACAACCAAACATGTCAAAAATAAATTAAAATAAAAAAAAAAAAGAACCAAGAAAGGGAAGGTAGGCAGGGGCCTCAAATGCCAGTGTAGGGAAAACAAACATTTTTACTCCCAATGAGATGTAGCACAAAGGTTCCACCAGGTTCACCTGGGCCTTTTCAGTCATGCTCCATGACCTATTTGCCTGGTAAACAGTACATCATGGGTTATGTGTAAAGGAATACCCCAAGCTCAATCCCACCAAGCTCCTTTTCAGTTTTGCTAAGGGGAGCTTCTTAAACAATTTGAAAGACAACCCAGACAACTGATGACCCAGGAAAAAGAAGTGTAAGAGGAATTTTGGACACTTGCTCAAATAAAAGACTTAACCCCAAGTTGGGAACTCAAGCAGAAGCAACGGAAGAAAAAAAAAATAATTCAAAAGCCAGACTTTAAAAGACCCAAGGGCATTTGAGGCCAGCTAGTTGGTTGTATGGTGCTGGCTGAATGGCATGGGCTGGGGTTTGTATCACAAAAGAATGAAATGGGATCCCTTGGGCTATTAAACTAAAGAGCTAGTAGACCTCACTTCCTATTTAGGAAATGGTTATATAGTAGCCTAAGGGAAACCAAGGAAAACAGAGTAGTAGAAGCAGCAGTGGTAACAATGTTACATGGCAGAGAATATCAGAAAATAGCTTAACAGAGAACTGATACAGGAAGGAGAGAGCAGAGGATACTCATTCAGTGGACAAAGCAGCCGGCCCAATATTACCAGAGGCTATCACCAGCTCTCCATGGTCGTATGAGTTGTCCCTATCCCATGATAAAGCAGGAGCTGCTCTGGTTGCCCATGTACCTGCAGATAGGCACGTCCTGTATATATTCCTTGATGATGCACATTTCCAAAGTATGTGCCTCTCCTAGAAAATTCTTTCGTCACATTTTTTTCTCTGAGTTCATCTCCTCCCTGACTTGTAATGTGGAAATGTGCAGAAGGGTGAATATCAGAGTGTACTGTGGTCTTCTTGTCATATATCTTTCTATGGAGCTAAATTCATTCTTTCCCAGTGAACTAATATGTGCTTTGGTGGGCAGATAGGAGAAAGACCTTGGTAGAGGCTCTTGGGCTAGGGTTTTGAGTGAATACTGACCTATACCCACAATGGACCTCATAACCAGGAGTAACATTTGGGGGGCACATGTAAGGAGGCACCAGGGGCAACATGAGGCTGAACTGTGTAGTTGATCTTAAAGGTAATGGGTTGCTGTGGAAATGTTTTCAGTAGGAAGATGATATGATCAGACCTGTGCCTTAGGAAGCTGATTTTAGCAGCTTGTAGGGAACACAGAGATATTTAATTCAGCTCTTTCCCTGGGCTGCTGGTGCCCTCCTTTTAAAGTTGCCTTTCTTGTACTCTGGATGTATCTTGTATGTACCTATTCTAATATGTGTGTGCGTGTGCGTGTGTGAGCGTGTGTGTGTGTAAGCTCCTTGAGGGCAGAGATTGTTTTTGCCTTTCTTCGTATCCCCTGTTCTTAGTTCGTGCTTGGCATATACTTAACAAATGCAATCATCTTTTTTTTAAAAATTATACCACGTTATGGAAATGCTTGTTTTATTCCATAAATTTAAAATAAGTACAATTTTTAAAAAATAAAATAAGTTTGAAAAACTGAAAAAAAAACCAGAGACATGTTAACTGATTCATTGCTCTTTCCATCATAACATAATTTGAAAAGAAACAATTGACAAACATATTCATAGTGCTATGAAGCAACTCCCTCAAAGAGACTCTGTGATGGAGTGTTCTCATTTTACGGATGAAAAAAACGAGATTTGGGGAAGTTCTACGAGATTCCTCATCTTTAAGTGAGTAGGCTGGACTAGATGACCTCTCAGGTAATTTCCAGTTCTAAATTCCACAATCCATGACCTATAATTAATCCAAGGTCAGCTAAAGTCAAGACTCAGAGCCAGGTCTTCCAAATTCTTTTTCATGCCACTTGCACTGCAACACGTCTCTCTGGCACTAATACTGTGTGTGCCTTTGGACAAGTCACTTACCTCATCTGAGCCTCAGTTTCCTCCTCCACACTAAATTTCCTTCCACTTCCAAAATATTACAAATGTAGGCTGGATAGCATCGAAGCTTTCCTTGCCTTCCCTTTCCCAGAACAATCGTGCCCCACTCATACCTCCACAAATATCACATCAAGTCTACTCTTTTATCAATTTGTTCTTCTCATCATTATGTTGAGTGGAGTTCAGATAGAAATGGTTAAAGGACAAGGTCACTCAGCTGCCATTGTTCTTTTATATTTAATGTTTGATGAACTATTGTGCGTTTGGAGAAAATAATTGGGTTTTTAATTGAATGAAAACATAGGCATGCAAGTTCATCTTTTGTCGGTTCACTGTAAGTGCCATTCAGACAATTCCAGTGGCAGACGGGACAACAGATATCGATGTATACCAGGTTTGGATTTCTTCCATTAAGATTCTATATTTTGAGAGCTCTTTGTTCCAAACTGTTCAGAGGTTATTCATGTTTGGTATGATGACATCTATCAAATGACATTGTTCTTAAGTTTTTATAGGTCAATGCTATGTCTGGGCAATTGTGGTGAACAGTTTTGTCTGCGATGTCTCAGTTCCAGTACAGCATGTTTGTTGAATTTTCAAGGAGAGTCGAGGGTTTGCATTTGGAATATGAGGATTTGTTTTCTATTTACGAATAATAGCAAGCATTTGGTATATGTTTCTGGCTCCTCGATCATATCTTTCTAACGATTCAGCAAGTGCTAAAATTTTTGCATACTGTAATGATCGTTTGCACACCTTGTATGGTTTCTTTGCAAAATCTTTATCAATCTATAAATCGGGGCTCCTTGAGGATTAACTGTCTGTAATTTCAGGTAACGATGACTTGGTCTTACTCTCCTATTGTGAACTCAACTACTTGTGGAAATAAATCCACTTGACTCAGTGACACATTTGATTCTCCTTTGTAGACCTGAGTTTGTGTGTGGGTCACCTATAGATGACATTTGGTTTCATAATTAGACCTTAGATGTTTTATAGACTCCACCAAGTAGTAAAGCAACATCAGTTGTATTTGGTAAATAGGTTCAGCGGTGCATAGCTACTACTATTATTAGCCTTTACTATCACTCAGTGGAATGAAATCTGTTTGTTCAGAAAGTATTTCAGAATACTTTTAACCTGTTTATCATGTAGTCTGAAAAGTTCCATTAATCCTCTTTGGTCCTTTTTGAAAGTATGTATGTATGTATGTATGTTAGTCTCTTTATTCCTGCCTTGGGGAACTATGGAGTACTATGATTTCTGTCCTGTTTTCATTATGGTAATATTGGATACTTATTAATTAATAATCCTCATTATCTAATTCTCATCCTTTCTAATGGAATTCAAGTAGAAACGGTCCTGGCATATGTCGCTATCCTTTTATTATTCTTTTGTATTTAGTATTCTGTGGACTTCTGTCCAGGTGGGTAAGACTGCACTGTGTAAATGAATTAAAAATATTGGGATGCAGTAGTGGTCATAGTAGTAGTGGTGGTGGCGGTAGTGGTATTTTAAGCCTACATTTCATAATTTTACTAATTTAACTTTTCTCTGTTTTCAGCAGAGGCTGGAACCAAACCAGGTTGAGGAGTCATAGCAAAGAATCCAGAATTAAGACCAGGGTCAACTGAATGCTGATGTTGCTGGGTCCAAATCTGGGTTACTGCAGGCACAGCTTTTCTTGCCCACCAAGCAGAGGGAAGAGATGGGCAGGCAGGCAGGCCCTAGGGATAGTCTTTCTGGCTAGTGCTTTCCTAGAGCTCAGGGCCCAGAGTTTCTCCACTGGAGCCAACAGTTCAAAGCTACTCTCTCTGCCCTTTAAAAGTTAATCTGCTTCAAATCTTCTCAAAGCAGGGGAATTATTTCAAGATTGGAATGAAGTGGAAACAGGTGGAACCACTCCTCCATCCCCATTTCCAAAGCTCTCTGATCATTCTTCCAATTAGGAGAGTTGGCAAATGGAGGTGAGGACCCCTCCAGTTGGGGTTTCAATATTCTCTGAGACAGAGGCACTAGGATGCTGTCTCAGGTTCCTGGGAGCCCTTTGCCCTCCCTGTCCAAGCCCTAGCCTGTCAGAGCCCCAGGGAAAAAGAGCTGTGTGATTTCATCCTAGATTTGCAGAGCAAAGGCATCTGGGAATCCACAGTGGAGGTAACCAACTTTGTACGCCAGCAATCTCCATCCTTCCCTTGAGAACACAGAACTGCCTCAGGGATGAGCTTTTCTTCTGATGCCTTTTTACCTAATCTTTCCATCCCAAAGGTCAACCACTGCCACTCATACCTGTTTTGTCAATATCCTCTCACTGAAAACATTTACAAGGTTTAAAATGAAAAAGGAAAAGTCTCTCAAAAACAACCTGGGGAGAGAAGAAAATTGCTGTTTAAGATAAAGGTCAAGTCTTCAGGAATCAGCTTTTCAGTGGCTGCGGCACTTAGAAGTGGGTGCAGCTAGAGCCAGCTTGGCAGGTACAGTGGGAGAAGTGTATCTGGGGTCCGAGGACTGGGGGTTTTCAAAGCCTGACTCTGCCATTTACTGGTAGTAAGGCCTTCTCTGATCCTCTTTTGTAAAGGAGCTAGACTGGATGGAACTCTCAGGTCCCTTCCAGTTCTAAATGTATCACAGGTTTCGTATCCAGCTGAGGTGGAAGAAACTGCTTGGCAATTTAATAAGCATTTGATTGAATGAATGAAAAAATATTTATGGAACATTTTCTATATTCAAAGTACTATACTAAGTCCCTGCTCTCAAGGAATGGGAAGATTGGAAAGGCTTCATATAGGAGTTTTCATCTCAGTTTAAATGAAGGTCGTAGAATCATTAATCTTGATGGGGAAGAAACCTCAGGGGCCACCTGTAGTTTAAACCTCTTCATTTTATAAATGAGGAAAATGAGGTCCAGATTGGTTCATGGACTCACAAGAGCACAGATATGGGGCTAAAAGGGAACTTGGAGGTCATCTGTCTGACCTCCAATCTCTTTATATTACAGATGAGCCCGGAGAGGTTCAGTGATGTGCCCTAAGTCACACTGGTAATCTATGTCAGAGTTGGGATTTGAACCCAGGTGGTTTGACTCTAAAGGCAGAGAGGAAGGTGCAGTGATCTTTGAGCAGGGGTTCACGATATGGCCAACTCTATCCCTTAAGGGAGATTATCTCTGTGGCTAGGCAGAGGAAGGAAGGGAGAGTAGAAAGGAGACCAATTAGGAAGCTGTTTCAGTGGTCCAGGTATGAGGTGATAAGAGCCTGAAATAAAGGAGTATGATCCTATGAGTTAAAAGAAAAGGATGGATGCAAGGAGTTGTGAGTTGAAGAAGACAGCTACCATCCACCTTTGTAGATGTATCTGACGCTGTCCTCCTGGTATGCTCTTGTATATGTAACTTCAGCAATCCCCTCTGTAAAATAGTGCCTAAATGGTGCCCAATGGTAGCTCTAGCCTTGAGCTGTCATATAAGCTTAAGACTCACATGTCCAACTGCCTCCAGGTCATCTCCACCTGGATATCATACCAGCCCCTCAAACTTATCGTGTCTTACCTTCCTGAGTAAATCTGCTCTTTCTCCCATTTTTACCATTTCTGTGTGTGGCACTGACATCTACTCAGTCTCCCATGTTTTTAACCTTGGTAGTACTTTTGGCTCTTCCTTTCCCTCATTACTTGTATCCAATCAGCTGCAAATCTCTGCTGATTCCACCTCCATGACCTCTTCCAGCATATCTCTCCCTATCCATCCTCTCTTCTCTATTCCCACTATTACTGCCCTAATATAGTCACTCATTAGCACTACATAGACTATTGAAAGAATTTCCTAATAGGTTTTCCTATTATTCCATATTCTCCCCTTTCGATTCTTTACGTGCCTATCAGAATCATTTTTTTTAATCTAGTCATGACATTCCTCTGCTCAAAAAAGGAAAAAAAGAACCTATATGTTCTAAAATATTTATAGCTGCTCTCTTTGTGGTGGCAAAAAACTGGAAATTGTGGGGATGCCCATCAATTAGGGAATGGCCGAACAAGTTGTGGCATATGATTGTGATTGAATACTATTGTGCTATAAGAAAGGATGAGCTCAATGAACTTAGAAAAACATGGACAGATCTGCATGAGATAATGAAGAGTGAAATGAGCAGAACAAAGAGATTGTTGGATACAGTTAAAAGCAATATTATTTTAAGAACAACTTTGAGTGACTAAGTCACTTTGACTATTATAAATACTGCAATTAACTAGAAAGGACATATGAAGAAAGATGCTATCTGCATCCAGAGAAAGAAATAATAAATAGAAGTATATATAGAATGGTTTTACATAGATAGATATAGATATTTTTAGAGACACACACACACACATATTTGCATCTAATAGTAGTCATTTCCGGGATGTGGGGAAGGAAGAAAAAGAGGAAAAAATTTAAACGATAATTTATTATTTATTTAAAAGGATTAGCAAGTTGTACATAATAGATTTGCAGTTTCACATACAATCGTCCTTTTTTCTATTCTGTGTTATGGAAAGGCTTGTTTTATTTAAGTTCAGAATAAAATAATTTTTTTAAAAGAAGAAAAAATCTTCAGTTACTCTTTATTGTGTGTGAGGATAGATAGGAAATAGAACTCTGATATAAGGAATTCTAGGCTGAAAAACCTCATTCCACCAGTGTTGACCAGCACTATCTCTGTAATTTATAGTCTTGGAGAATCGTCTAGAGACTTTCTCAGTCACACAGGTAAGATGTGGCAGAGGTGGGACTTCAAGCCAAGTCCTCCAAGCTTCAAGGGCAACTCTCTCCCTACCAATGACCCCATGCTTCCTCCAACATAAAGCTGACATTCAAGGCTCTATACAATCTGATGCTTTCCTCTCTTCCCTGCTTTCTCTCACTAAAGTGGACTAATCTTCTGAACTCTGAACACATTACATGCTTTTTAACCTTTGTAATTTTGTTCACACTGTATCCTGTATCTAGAATGTCTTCATAGCAAAACAGAATCTCAGTTGGAAATTACCTCGGAGAGCACTGAGTTCAATCCATACCTAAATGAGAATTATTCCCTCTGCCACATCCTCAGCAAATTGTCCAAGTCTTTGTTTGAAGAGCTCCAGTGAAGGGCAATCCCTTACCTGCTGTGGCCACCTTTTCTGTTTTAGGACACTTTTAATTGTTAGGAATTTTCTCCTCACATCAAGTCTAAATTTACCTTTATTCAACTTGCACCCATTGACCCTAGCTCTGCCTTCGGGGGCAAAAAAGGAAAAAAATCTAAGTCAAATCCATCTTCCACATGGCAGCCTTTAAAATACTTAAATATACCTATCTTTATTCTCTCTAAACCTTCTATTTGTCAGCCAGATTAATCATTCTTACTTCCTTCAACTCATCCTCATATAACACTATCTCAAGTCCCCTCACCATTACGATTGTTCTGTACCCAATTGTACCAATTATCAATATCTTCCCTAAATCCGGGTGCCCAGAAGTGAAAATAATACTCGAGAGATGATGAGACAAAGACTGAGTACAGAGGAACTACCATCTCCTCAGTCCTGGATACCATGCTATTCTTACTGCAGCTTGAGATTTAATTAACTTCTTTGGCTACCCTATCACACTATTGACTCCAGTTGGGCTTAGGGTCCACTAAACTACATGGATCTTCTTCAAACAAACTATGGTCTAGCTATGTGCCCCATATTTGACGTGTAAAGTTGACTTTTTGAACCTGTGTGGGACTTTACATTTATCTCTTTTCAATTTCATCTGATTAAGTTCAGCCCAACCTTCTAGGGATTGAGATACTTTTGGGTCCTATCATCCAACATGTTAGCTATTCCTACTAGTTTTGTTTAGTCTGCAAACTTATAAAAATTCCATCTATGCCTTTATCCATATCACTGATGAAAATGTTAAAAAATACAAGGTCAAGCACAGACATCTAGGACACACATTGGAGACCTCCATCAAAACTGACTTTAAACCATTAATGCCTCTGTTTTAAGTACAGCTGTTCAGCCAGTTCTGTACTATCTTCTAATCTGCATCTCTCCATCTGGTTCACAAGAATAGCATGAGCGACTTGGTCAAATATTTGCTAAAATCTAAGTAAACTCTATCTACTGCCTGTTACTAATCTACCAGTCTACTAACTCTATCAAAAAAGAAAATGAGGTTAATTTGCCATAACCTGCTCTTGATGAAGCCATGCTAAGTATTCCTTTTCTTGATGTTCTCTAACCACTTTTTAATAACATGCTTTAGAATTTTGTCAGGAATTGAAATCAAACTTACTGCCCTCTAATTAACAGACTCTGTTCTCTTCCTTTTTTGAAAATCAGAATCCTTTCCCTTCTTTGGTCTTCCAGTAGTCTCCTATTCTCCCCACAGCCTTTCAAAGACACCTAAGAGAAGCTTAGCAATCACATGTGCCAGCACTTGCAGTAACCAAGGATGCACTTCACCTGGTCACTCTGAACTTGTCAAGGGCAGTGAGCTGCTCACTTACTGTCTCCTTACTTATCTTGGGCATCACCTTCCTGTTAGTCATCTTTTGTTCTTTCCAGCCCCTAAATAATTCTTTTTGGAAAAATAAACAGAAACCACAATAGTCAAATAGTTCAGTCTCATTTCCATCACCTGGTATCATTGTCTCATCTATCCTTAGCAATGGTCATACCCTTTCACTGGTCCTCTTCCTTAACAAAGTGAAAAAAAAAACCCAATCCTTTCTGTGGTCCTTAGTTTTCCTTGAAACCTCAGCTAATTTGAGTTTCAGCACTTGTATTATTTAAACAACCCTCCTCCCTACCCCCCACCGATTGTATTGATGATTTTCCCCTCCTTAGGTCATAGTCACTTCCTAAGATATACCACTCCTCACTCCTTTTGTTGGAGAACACCCATGTAACTAAGAAAAACACAAGACACAGTGACCACATCTGGCACCTTGCGCTATAGTCCATAGTTGCAGTGCACCTTCCCACGAAGAAGAAGAAAATGTGCTTCATCGTTATTCTCCAGGACCAAGACTGATCCTGACCCTATTCTTATAAGACTATGATTATATTTTGTATTCAATCTCTATTACCTTACTTTAATTCCATCTTTTTAATATTAAAGTTAGTCCCTATGCTTCTACTTCTGGGTCTTTGGAATCAAGAGCTTCCCATTTCTCCTGGGTTTAATGCCCCTCTAGAGTTTTAGGTCATGGTAACCTGCCTATCTTTCTCTGAACCCTCTCAAATTTATTCTCCTAAAACCTATGGTGCATGTCAGGGTATGCTCAATTTTTCCCCTCTCAATCATAAATTCTAAAATGGAGTGTCTATTTTTCTCCTCCTCCCCCACCGACCAAGATTTCATTAATTTTCATCCTATCAATGGGTTCTACTCTACTGATGAGAATCAGATCCAGAATAGAAGATACCCTCATTGATTTCTCCATTTTTCAAAGGATGAAATTATCATCAAAGCGTATCATTAGTTGCTCTGTTTGGGGGTAGAGAGAAGTCCAGCAGATGACACGATGACTAGGATGCCACTCGATGACATTGCTCCTACTCATCCTTTAAAGCCTAAGTCAAATGCTCTGTCTTCTATGAAGATTTCCCTGAATCCCTGTTGGTAATGGTCTTCCTTCTAGAACCTGGAGTAGCATTTTGCACATCACTAATGCATTCTCTTATGTAAAGAGAGGCAACACTCATTGTCACTTATATAATCTATCTCCTAAACTAGATTGTAAGCTACCTGAGGGCAATGATCAGGCATAACCTTCAATCTCCAGGCTCCATGCTTTTGATCACTGTCCTATATACCTCAAAAAACCTTCCCTCCCGACTTTAGTCTCTCGGAATTCTCCAAGGCTCAGCCTGAGGGCCACTTCCTACAAGGAGTCTTTTCTGATTCTCTCAGTTGTTAAAGCAACTCCTTGCTCACTACCCCCTTGCATCACCACCAAATTACTTTGCATTTATTTATCTGTGAACTTGCTTTTTCTCACAACAGAAAGTAAGCTCCTTGAGAGACTGACATTTTTTCCCCCAATTTTGTCTCAGTATCCCAAAAACTTAGCACAACTCCTGGCACATAGCAGGGACTTAATGCTTCTTGAATTGAAAGTATCTTATCTAAGCTTTGTATCTTCCCTAGTTCTCAACTCTGTACCCTGTCTACAATAAGAATTAACAATTCCTAAATGAAATGAAGTAGTGAATATGTTCCATAGCTCAAACATGACCCATCCCTGTCCCCCTCAAACAAACAAGTCCTTTGTTCTACAATCTTCCCTCTTCTGCTCAGTTTCCTGTTTCTGGAATGACATTCTACAGATATTCTACCGATCCCTTTCCCCTGTCTTCTTGAGATGATCTCAAAGTACTTTCTGTTGCTTTTAGGGACACATACATGTGAAATTATATTTTCATATATATATTTTAATTATATATTTATATTTTATATTTATCTTTTTATTACTCATAATAAGTTGTAAGTTCCTCATGGACCATTAAATGCCTCAAGAAGATGCTAAATAAATGCTTGTTTAATTAATCAATTAATATGCTCTCCGAAGTGGGAGGCCAGAATCCCAGAGGCGATCTATTAACCCCAGGTCTAAACAGGAATGGCAATGTTCTGAATGGGGTTGGGGAATGGGTTCAGTAGCAGTGTTGGGACTTAACAGTCAGTTTCAAAGGCAGCAATGATGGCTGAGCTCCAGAGGAGGAGAAAGGCTAGGCATTCTTTTAGAAAGCTTTGATGATCTCCAATCATGGATGAGAGAGAGAGAGAGAGAGAGAGAGAGAGAGAGAGAAGAAACTGTCACACTGTTTTGAACTCTGTTAATTTGTAAAACACATGTTTCTTATGCTTTTTAGAGAAAAAGAATCCGTGGGATAGTAGGCCACGCTTTCCTTCCCATCGATTTCCTAAGCAGGGGTATTACACTCACTTTTAAGAAACGATTTAACTTATAACAATGGAAAAATCCTTGAATGAAGAAGCCATCCATCAAAGGAAAAAAAAAAAGAGACAGGGCTTGTCACAAGGGAAGAAGAGACAGGCGCGATCACAATAGAACTCACTTAACCCTTCCTGATCAGGAAATGAAGCCTAGTGACAGCAGCCACTAACCTTTTTGCAAAGGAGGGCATTATGTGTTGGTGCCCTGGTGTGGGAGTTAGGACACTTGGGTTCTAGTCTTGCTTTCCAGGAGCTTAGTTTTAGACCTGGTCGAACCACTTCCCTTCTCTGGATCTGAGCTTCCTCTTTTGTAAAGTCAATCAGCAAGTGTTTATTAAGGACTTTCTTTGTGCCAGGTAAAAGAATAAAACAAAATGAGAGATTGGATGGGGTAGTCTCTAAGGTTCCTCCTAGTTCAGTTGGCTGTATGTCTCCACGATGATTCATCTACCACCTTAGCTTGGGAAATCACACCCATTTTGCTAACTTTACCAATAAGTCGTGATAGGACTTAGGTGGGCGTGCCCAGATAGCCTAACATAGAGGCTCTCTCTGTGCTCTCGAAAGAAAGCCCAGTGGTTAAAGAGAATGCACTCCTGGAATTAACCGGCCTTGCTGTTGTCATATCTAAACATGAAAATAGCCTATCTTCAGAAACTGAGGGGTACAGGAGATGATTTTAAGGGACACTGAAAATATTTTTTTTTTCTGACCATGGCATTCTGAAAGTTAAAAACTCAATAAACATTAAGTATCTGGTGTGTTCCAGGTGTGGTACTAAGGGCTAGGGATAAAAATAGGAAAAAAGAAAGCTTACAATCTGATGGAAGAAGATAAATAATACACAAAAGGAAGCTGAAAGTAGGGGGGAGAGGGAAAGCTACCTGTCACATGCCAGGGGTGGACAAGTTGGAGAAGTTCAGAATGAGTGCTGCCACTTAGAAAAGGAGATGTCTTTGTGAGGCTGACTTTGGTTATACGACAACCCCGAAGTTCCACGACTTCAAGTCTGGGACCTCGCCATCTAGGCCCCATCTCTGGCATTTTCCAGCTTCTTCTCTGTTTTTAACTAGTAAAGATATAACTGAAATGAGAATCCCTTTCACATAGTCTAGAAAAAAAAGTGGTCATTTGCTTGAAGAACCTATTTGATGGGAGAATCTTTAACCCACAGTTGTCTGGGATACCCCATTCCACTTTTGAATAGTTTTCCCTTAACAGGTCCCAGCCCAAGCACCACTTAATGGCTACTTTTTGGGGCCCTTCTGGCTCAGAGTGAATGTAAATAGTAACTGTTTTTCTTATAGCCAGCAACCTTGAGGGTCTTCTCCTCCCAGCTTGATTTTTATTTTTTTTTTTATTAAAGGGGCCATCCCTTGACTCATTTATTAAAGAGGCCTATTCACTCAATGGGTGTTACCTTACTCAAAGTGAGAACACGAAAAGACCTTAGCCTAAAAGGGCCAGAGTCTCCCATTGTATACTGGGTCATCTCTAATCATCCTGACGAATATCTGGTCATTGGATCCAGATAACTCTGGAACAGAAAGTGAGGCTGGTGACCTTGCAAAGCCCTCCCTCACTCAAAACAAAGTCAACTACAAGTCATATCATCATCTCCCTGATGTCATAGGCCTCTTCAAGAATGAAGGACAAACACAACAACAGCAACAACAACCACATGGTGGGTGGGGATGGCCTCCTTTGATTGGCTATCTAGCCAGAAAGGCCACAGTCTTTAAAACTGGGCTAGCTAGGACAGTCTCTCTTTTTTCTCATGTTCCTTCCTGCTGCACCCAGAGAGTGAAGATCCCACTTCACTCACAGCATGGGCAACATGAATTGAACTGTGGAGTGGGGAAGGACTTTTCCTGTTCCTTCTCTTTTACTTTGGTTCTGAGAAACAGGCCTGGAGACTCAGGCCCAGGGCTGTTTGTTTTTGTTCTGTCATTTGTCCTTCTCTGTTTCAGGGGCCAGCAGTGATTGGAGTCATGACGACCTTGGAGCCAGAATTCCAGGTGACCTGGGCTGGTTAGAGACCCTGAAAATAGCCAAGAACCCTGTGACTTGAGCCCAAAGTGAGTTTTGCACTAGAAACTGGGAATCTACTCTATAGAAACCAAGCTTAGCTGTGAACCTAATCTCCTTTCCCTCTCCAATGGTAAAAGAGGGAAGAAGGATTATGCCTCCCACATATTGGGAGAATATTTCTGTATATTTGTGATTCTACCTTTTGAAGTAAATATTCCTTTACAAAAACTAATTCAACAGTTAGTGGCTGAATGGAACTGGAAGGCAGGGGACTCCCCACTTCACGCTTGTGGGAACACAATCTTTGGGGGCTGGGGCCATTTGCAGAGAGCCTGGACCTCCCCACAACATCCTTTAAGGATACCTGAGAACTCTGGGGGAGGGGTGAAATTTAACCTACCTGGCCTTCCAGGCAGTGAGTGCCAGAGGGGTCAGTGTTACATAGAGATCAGTCCTTTCTCCCCAGTTTCTGCTGACGGTTTACACAGCTGCCCAGAAATGAGTAAGGAAATGGGAGGCAAGAAATGACTTACCTTTGAGCTTGCCCAACACGACCACCTGGAAATAACTGAGCCACAGTCAACAACCATTAGTGATGAGGGCACAGTCTCTGGGAACCCCCTTCAACCTGGAGTACAGTCTCTGGGAAACCCCTTGAACTCTCCTTGAATCTTCCATCATTAGACCCAAATCTCCACCTTTATTGTCCAGTTGCTTCCCACCCTTGATACTATCAATATCCATGCCTTCAGCTACTTCCCACCCTTAATCCCATTCTCTTGGTTCCTAGAGTCTGACCTCATCATGATCCCATCAAGCTCCTCCTTAGACTCCTCCTCAAGATCCTCCCTAAACCCCTCCCCTAGTCACCCCAGACCATCCCTCAATCCCTCCCACCATCTTTGTGTATATAATCTCCATCTTGCCTCCATGAAGGTACTCAGATTCAATCTAGCACTAGATTGAATCTGGCCCACTTGTGAAAACAGGCGTCACAAAGGGTGGGATTTCTCAGGACAACCCATTATGGTGAATCCCTAATAAACTGTCTTTTCCCTTGGCTGAGAAGGCTCGAGGCAAATTCTTTCAGCAGGACCCAGAGCGTAGGTATTTTGGGGTCTCGAGCACCCCTAGAAACCTATGGTTCCCTACCTATCATCATTTTTCTTTAGCTTCTTCATTAGTGTTCTCCAGCTCCTTTTCTCCCCTCTCAATCAATCGATCAAACTGAAAAGATTTTTATTAAGCATCAGGCCAGGCACTATGTGGCAGGCACTGGGCTAGGTGCTGGGGATACTGTACAAAGAATCAAACAATCTCTGCTCTCAAGAAGGTTGTATTCTAATGGCAGAGACAATCTATAAGCACGTACTGAATAAACATGAAGAGGATAAATTCACATGTTAAATGCAATGGTATTTGGGAAGAGGGCAGTAGCAGTTGGAGGCTTGGGAATGGCTACATGGTGCTTGGTCTGTGTCTTAGAGAAAAAGAAAGTTTCTATGAGGTAGAGGTGAGGAAGGGATGTGTTTTAGGCTCCGGAGGCAGCCAGTACCAAGACTTAGAGACAAGAGATGAGATGCTGTGTAGGAGAAACCGAGAGAAGGCCAGTTTAGCTCCAGCACAGAAATTAGAATAATATCTAAGGAGCCTAAAGATAGGTTAGAGATAGGACAGCGAAAGGTTTTTTGAAACCTGTCTTTTCAGCATTATTGTACTTCTGCCTCCTACATTCTATGTTCCAATAGGGAACCACTGGAATTTTTCTGAGTAGGGTATTGGCATGATCGTTTGGGTGCTTAAAGAAAATTACTTTGGCAGCCATTTGGGGAACGGACTGGAATGGGGAGAACCTTGTAGCAGGAAGACCAATGAGGAGTCTGTTGCAATAAGCTAGGTGAGAGAGATGATGAGACCCTGTTGTGGCTATGTGAGTAGAGAGAAGAAACTGGATGTGAGTGATAATGGAGAGGTAAAAATGACATGATGTGGTGAGTGGCTGATTGAGAGGGACAAGTCAAGGATGACATCAAGGTTATGAACCTGGGAAACCAGAAGAGCAGAGCTGCCTTTGACAGAAATCGGGACGTCTGAGAGAGGGATGAGTTTGGGGGGAAAGATCATAAACTATGCATTAAGAAACTCTCTCTGGAGCTCAGAGATCAGGGCACTTATCACACGTGGTACAGCTGTTCTTTCTATCCTGGAAATTATACACGCAGAGACACTACAAATACCTATTGAGCTGGAAAGATGTTCATCCCACAGCAATCCTCCCTACGGAGGGATTTCTCGACGTTGCCACTGTCTGCTTCGATAATAAGAGCATGTGCCCTTGGAAGAGATAAGCTTCTCTGAGCTTAATTTTGCTGGACTGACTGATGGGCTGCAACAGGGCTTGGAGGGAGGAGAAGCCTCAGACAGAGAAGGTGGCACATGCCAAAAGCTAGCCCCCAGTGACACTTTTAATGCAGAAGAAACAAAAACAACAGGCTGAACCACTGACGAGTGCCCAGTGCCCCCAGATGCCTGCCTGATTTCAAGGTTGTAGAAGTTTTAATTAAAGAGGCCACACTCAGAAAGATTCAAAAATCTGGAAACCAGGAACCCTTTTTTTCCAAAGCAGAATAGAAGTGGGTTGATTGAAGAGCTCTAATGAGCAGTTTCCCTCCTGGGATAAACCACAAAATTTGCCTATGGTGAGCCTCACACAATACATTTTCAATTTAGTTCAGGGGAAAGCCTGAGACTGAGTATCATGGTGATGAGGGGGATGGGAAAGGAGGAAGAGTAGAGGACAGCCAAGCTGGAGAGGCCTTCACTGGAGGGGTGGCTTTCAGAGGGAACAAACCACCATCTGGTGGGTTACTGTTTAAACTAATTATTCTTGCTAGCTAGATGCTAAACTTAATTGTTTCCACTCTACTGAAGGATGAGCTTGCTGTTGGGGTCCTCTAAATTTTAAAATCCCTGACCAAAGCTCAACTTACTCCACCATATCTATCTCTCTGGCTAGGTACATATTTTTTTGGGCAGGGAGAGTACAGAAAAACAAAAGCAAAACTCAGCCAGAAGAAACCTTAAACCCTACTAATGCATGTAACCAAGAATCGCTTCCCTATGCTCCAGAGGTGAATGGATGATTTCTTTTAAAAGGGAGCCTCAGCCAAATGGTCTTGATGGGAAGTATTATGTTTAGCAACTTAGGAACTCCTCTGATAGAAACTTTCATTTGTCTCTTACTGTATGCCTTGAGAGGAAGTGAGATATTGTGGATAAAACACTAATCTTGAAGTTTGCATGTTGGTTCTGTTATATATTGGCTTGTGTGACCTTGGCAAGTCACTCTCTGAGCCCCAATTTATTAATCTATAAAATGGGGATAATGTTTACACTATGATTAGATCAATGCTTTGCAAATCTAAAAGCACTCTGCAAATCTGAGCTAGTATTTTATTTCCTTGCTTTGTCCAGGACTTATTTTCTTCTTTAAAAATAAATCTTTATCAATAGCCTTGTCTTATATCACCTGTGTTTCCCCATATATCCATCTCCCTCACCCTTCCAGAGAGCCAACCTATGTAACAATTTAAAAAAAAAAGAACGAAAAGAAGAAGAGAAACCAACAAAACAATCAATAAATGGGGAAAAAATCTGACATTATTGGCAATGTTCCACACCTGGAGAACCCCGCCTAGCTGGAGGTGTCTTCTATTATGTATCCTCTGGAACCAAGTCTGTTCTTTGTTATTTTGCAACATTCACTTTCAATTTCTTGTGGTTCTTTCTGTTTACAGTGTTGAAGTCACTGTGTGTATTGTTTACTTGGTTTACTTACTTCACTTTGCATTAATTCCTGTCTTTCTATGTGTCTCTGTTTTCCCAGTATTTTTATTCAACAAGTATTTTCTTACAGCCTGCAAACATGTGCTGAATTTTGAACTTGGATCATCATGGGACATTAGCAAAGTATAAGGCATGATTTCCACCCTCAGCTGGAAGTAAGCACTCATTCCTTTACACCAGCACTCATTGCCTTGATCTCTCATGAGGGACTTGCCTAATAATAATGATAATCATAATAAGAGCTGGCATTTATGTAGCACTTTAGGGTTTGCAAAGCTTTTCATGAACATCATCTCTTTTGATCTTCATAATGGTTGTTGTCCTTTGTTCTCAAAGAGGACCAAAATGACATCACTATGCTAGAATCAAGTTTTGATGTGTCTAACTGTAGCTGATCAGACAAGCTCCGAATGCTCCACCACAGGTTAGGCGCAAATAGTCCCTGTGAACATTTGGGGTGGATACTCTAAACTTGTGCATCCTGCATTTCCTTTGAGCTATTTCAATTCTGCTTTGCTCATAGAGCATAGCACCTTCTCTGACGTGGGCACGCCATGCTGGGCGGTCCTGTGCTGGTGTCACTCATGTCACACAATCAATTCCAAAGTTCTTGAGAGAGACCTTGAGAGTGTCCTTGTATTGCTTCTTCTGACCATCATGTGAATGCTTGCCCTGTGTGAGTTCTCCACAAAATAGTCTTTTTGGCAAGCATATGTTTAGGCAGAGTTTGAATGCTTGGCGGTTTAGTTCATGTAAGGACCTCAGTGTCTGGTACCTTATCCTGCCAGGTGACCTTCAGAATCTTCCTAAGACAATTCAAATGGAAGTGATTCAGTTTCCTGGCATGGCGCTGGTAGACTGTCCAGGTTTCACAGGCATACAACAATGAGGTCAGCACCACAGCTCTGTAGCCCTCCAGTTTGGTAATCAGTCTAATACCTCTTCTCTCCCATACTTTCTTTTGAAGCCTCCCAAACACTGAGCTAGTTCTGGCAATCATGTGTCAACCTCATTATCAATGGGTACATCCTTGGAAAGTACACTATCAAGGTAAGTGAACTTATCCACAGCATTCAGAACTTCTCCATTTGCTATAACTGATGGTTCCACATATGGATGGTGTGGTGCTGGCTGATGGAGCACCTGGGTTTTCCTGATGTTGTTAGGCCAAAATTAGCACAAACAGCAGAGAATTGATCCATACTTAGTTGCATCTCAGCTTCAGAGACTGCACTGAGTACGCAATCATCTCCAAACAAAAAACCATCCAGCAACACTCCCTCCACTTTGGTCTTGGCTTGTAGCCTTTTCAAATTGAAGAATTTACTATCAGCGCGGTAGCTGACCTTGATGCCGTGTTCATCCTCATTGAAAGCGTTTGGCAACATGGCTGAAAACATCATGCTAAAAAGCATGGGAGCAAGAACACTGCCTTGGTTCACTTGATTGCTGCCTGGGAAAGCACGAGAGCATTGTCCATTATCTAGAACCCGGGCAAGCATGGCATCATGAAATTGATGTGTAATGTTGATGAACTTCTTTGGGCAACCAAATTTTGACATCATTTTCCATAAGCCCTCATAACTAACAGTATCAAAGGCCTTGGTCAGATCTAAAAACGTTGTGTACAGACCTCCGTTCTGCTCCTGACATTTCTCCTGGAGTTGTGGGGCAGCAAACACCATATCAAAACGTGCCATGTGCAGTGCTCTTTATAAGAATCATCTCTTTTGATCTTCATAATAACTCTGTGAGGTAGGTAGTGGAGGTACGGTCTCTAAGAAGCTACATGCTTTACTCTTGATCTCATAGATATCAAGTGTTAGAATTTGAATCCACGTCTTTCCAATACACAGTCTAGCCCTCTATTCACTTTGCCATGAAGTACTTCCTTGTTTCATAGAGATTTGTGCCTGTCTTATCCTCTTCAAGAAATGTTGAGTTCCTCAAGGATACCATCAGTCTTTTCAGCACCTGTTGTTCACAATGGTGATCTTGACTCTATGGAGACTTGGAGCCAGCTGGCCACACAATGGATTCTTGGAAGCCCCTAGTGGCCAATCTGAGGTTTGTGGGGATGGTCAATAACTATGGATTATTTTAGGATGGGCTATGGTGGCCGCTAGTCATTGCTGTTAACTAAACTAGACTGGCTTCATTGGCAGTGTCTTGTGTGGGTCTTCGAAAGGGTTCCTAACACAAAGGAACTCATTGGTTCTAGTGGTCCTTGGTTCCTTTCATTTTGTATAAGATCTCTGTGACTCACTATAGCATCTTGTTTTTTTCTGCACAAGATGCCTCTTGAGTGTGTCCTGCAAATATTTTCATGATATAGTCACAGAAGCACCATTTTTCATAGCTGTCTGGAGCAACATAAGGAGTGGCAAATAGATTCAGGCAGATTAGATGTGAAGGGGGAATTAGCCAATAAAAGCAGCTAGATGGCACAGTAGATAGAGGGCTGGACCTGGAGTCAGGAAGACCTGAATTCAAATCCACCCCCAGACACTTCGTAGCTGTGTGACCCTGGGTAAGTTGCCTAACTCTGCCTCAGTTTCCTCATCTGTCAAATGAACTAGAGAAGGAAATGGCAAAAATGTTCCATTATCTTTGCTAAGAAAACTCCGAATGGGGTCGTGAAGAGTCAGACATGACTAAGACAGCTGAACAAGAAGAATGACCATCTGTTTCATGTCTAAAGCTTCCTGATGAGGACTGTTCTTTCTCCCTAGGGGTAAGTTTATTTCTTTGCTCAACAGCAAAGATCTCTAAAACAACTACGATGCCTTGAGCAAAGACATATAGCTTCTTCCCAATTGGCCATTTCTACTGTAACTACCTTAGGTGTTCTATCCTCTTACCTGGACTGAGGCTTAGAACTAAAATGATGATAAAACATCCTAACTGGTTGTTCAGGTTCTGTCGTCCTTTCCCGCCAAGCTAGTCTACCTATCTTCAACAGATTAATAGCTAGCATTTATATATAGTTTTAAGTTCTGCAAAGAACTTTACTTATGTTATCTCATTTGAGCCTCACAACAATCCTGTGGTATTATTATCCCTATTTTATAGATGAGGAAACTGAGGCAACCAGAGTTTGTGACTTGTCCAGGGTCACCCAGCTAGGAAGTGTCTGAGGCTGGGTTTGAACTCAGGAAGATCAGCCTCCCTGACTCCAGGTTAGGCACTCTATCCACTATACCAGTTAGCTGCCCATTTTTACAGTTGAGGATCATACCAGAAGAGATTTGGCTAGAGTCACACAGCACTCACACACTCATGTTCTCGACTCCAGGTCCTCAGCTTTATCCACTGTACCACCTAGATGACAAACAGCTATTACTGTTATTATCCATTTGGGTAAAAAAATCAATTTCCTAAGTCAAATATGGAAGAAGCGAAGCTAAATGGCTATTCATTTACAAAATATCTGTGGATTTTAGTGGACTGCATGCTCAATGAATTAATAGAAGGAGTGGGTAACCTGTGGTCTTGAGGCCACATGTGGCCCTCTAGGTCCTCAAGTGCAGCCCTTTGACCAAATCCAAACTTCACAGCACAAATCCACCCGCCTCGAGCCTAGTTTCCCCACCTCCAATCAACATGAGGTGGCTGGGAAGAGTTAGTTCACTCTCATACTGGGTTAAGAAAAGCAGAGTGTCCAGGACTAGAGAGGTGATTGCTCCATTTTACTCTACCTTCTTTAGGCCACAAAGGGGCCACTGGGACCAGTTCTGGGTGCCTGATAAAAGGGCAACCAGGCTGGTGAAGGACTTTGAGATCATACTGTATGAATGCTGGGTGAAGCAACCGGCAAAGTTTGGCCTAGGGGAGTTCTGAAGCCCTGGTCAGGGTATGATAGCTGCTCTTTGAGTAATTTGAAGAGTTGTCATGTAGGGAAGGAATCAAGTTTATTCTATTTGGTGAATTAAAATAGCAAGGAAGAATACTCAGGCTTTATGTATAGAGGAAAAAGAACAAAGAGCTTTCTTACCATTAGAGCTGTCCCGAAGCATCAGTGATTGCATTGGGAAACAGTCTTAGGAGACGTCTTTAGGCAAAGACCACTTGTTTTGTACATTGGGGAGATTCTTATTTAAGTACTAGTTGGACTAAACGGCCTCTGAGGAACCTTCGAACCCTGGAAGCCCATTATTGGACGCTCTTTTTATATTCTTCCTCAGTAGAATGTAAGCCCTCTGAGGACAAGAACTGTTCCATGTTTTGTCATTATATCCCTAGCACCTATCACGGGGCCTGGTATGTAGTACCTGCTTTAACAATTCTTGTTAAATTGAATTGTTGAATTGAATATCCCCCAGAATGCTTAGCATGGTGATGGGCACCTAGATACTGAGTTAATTTGTAAACTGACTGGTACAAAGAGCCAAATCAGGTTTTGCCAATTCTATATACGCCATGCAAATTCAGAGACTAAGGAAATCCCTAACGGCTGGGTATGATAACAGCTATCACTAAGCTCAAGGAAGATCTACTCAGTAGCCTCAGGATTCTCTTTTACACTTGATGGGCAGAAATCCCAGAAGACCTATATAAGAACTCTTACTAGAGACTCAGATCAGACCGGAGGTTCTGGCCCAAGCTAATGGAACCAAGTCAATAAATACATAGAAGCCATTATGAACCCTTCGCTCATTCTTCAGAAAGGGAATCTTGAGATTCCTTGGAAGGTTGTCAAGGCAGACTTCAGGCACTTGTGTGCCAAAAGATCCCAGAAAGCCTGGGACAGAGGAACAGCACAAGGGTAAAGAAGCCAAAAATAATACATTTTTTAAAAGACTGAGGAATGTTAAAGGAGATTGGAAGAAACTATGGGGGTAACCAAGGGGTCTCCAAGACCTAGGAATGGTTGTAAGGCAGCTTGGTAGGCAGTTGTGGCATCAGGAAAAATGAAGCCAAATCAAAAATAAGAAAAGTCAGGAGAGCCCCACCCCCTCCTTTCTCTCCCCCTTCTTTCTCTCTCTCTCCCTCCCTGTCTTCCCCCCTTCCCCCCTTGAATCCTTTCTTGTCTCTGTGCCTTGTAGAAAACAGGAACATCGACTCTGCTGGAGACCATTAGTGTAGTTTATGCCCTTCCTATATTGCTCAGGGCACGCGCATGACATTTGTCCTGATTCCGGCTGGAATCCATCCTTTATGATGCAGTTTATCCCTTGATGTGATTGTCTGCTCAGGGATAGCCTGAATACTGAAAGTTTGCAAGCAATACTTTTCAATTACTGTACATACATTTTGACACACTATGTGGCCTTCACCAATTTGCCATACAATCTGTCTTGATAGTACCTACAAAGTCAGTTTTCTTGATAGCATGGACAAAGTCATTACTTCTCTTTTGTTGCCTGGAAATCTTTTTTTTTTCCCTTTAAGACTCCATTGTGGAAACTAGTTATGTAAATCTGCATGAGGAAGAGCTTGGAGTAGCTCTTCATAGGCTGATGTTCGCGACCCCTTAGCCAGTTCATAAAAGAGAGAAGGTATGATGCTGGGAAAAGAAACATGGACAACACTATGGGAAATTTTCATGAGTTTGACCAAAAATCTTGTGGGCTAGGCTGGAAAATCCCAGAATTTTATACCTGAAAGGAATGTCAGGGAGTAACTCATCAGAAGCTTTTGCTTTACAGATAACGAAACTGACTTTCCCAAAGTCCAGCAGTCAGGTACTGCTAAAGATCAGTGTTTTCCTCAGTGGAGTTTTCCCTTCATCAATGGTGCTCTTTCTCTTCACCTACACAGATTACAATATACTGTAACCTCCCACCCTCACCTATTTCTTCTCCTTTCCTTTCCCAAATCTCCATGAATTGCCATGGCTAAGAAGTAATTTATCACCCAATGGCCCAAGTTCTGGTGATTCAACTAAGCCTGGTCCTTGGAAGTCAGCTATTTCTGGGTTCCACTTCAAGGCTTTTTTAGCATTGTAGAATCTGCCAGACCTTGATGCTGAAGTCTGTTGGTATTGTTTTCAATAGCCATGAGTCATGTCCATGCCACAAGAAGCCAACCACCAATTTCAGACCTGTTTACTTGGGAAAATCACTTTCCCTTTTTGCATCTCTATAGTTTTCTGGGAGAGGTGGGGAGGTATAAAACTGTTTGCTTTTAAAAACTTTCTAGGATTTGAGGTTGCAGAATGGGGACACATATTTGGACTAGACCTGTGATTCTCCTACTAGAGGGAAACTGCTTTTACTAATGCAGGTCTATATCAGTGAGGCAGAATTCATGACTTCAAAGATAACCATGAATATGCCTGAATGGTCCATAATCACAGGATATAAGGAATTCTCTAAGTAGAAAGCAGAGGAGTTAAAGCATTTATTGAAACTCAAAAGTAGAAGACCCACGGACCAGTGTCCCCATTTTGAAATCCTGGCAAGAACCTTCCAAGACCAATATGCCCATCTCACAATAGTGACCAGGAGGCCACAGAAAAACATTATGGCAGCAAGCCAAGCCATACCGGTGCTTCCCCCCCAATGCCAAGGCCCTTCAGCAAGAAGACCACCCACTGGCCTCATGCCCCTGCTCAGCACTCTCTGGTCTCCACGAGGGTCAGTCCTGCTTTTTGTAAGGCCTGCCGCCATTACTGCTGCTTCCACTGCAATCTCCAAGCTGTGTTCCAATTAGCTGACTGCTTCCTCTCTCCTTCAGCTCTTAACTGCCGTCGCCAAGTGCCTCTCCAACTGCCTCTTAGCTCTGTGTGGTTCAGCAAGCTCCTCCCACCACAAGCTTCCATTGGCTCCAGTCCTAGCCACTCCCCCCAGGACCCTGAGAGCCCTGCCTCAGAAACCCACTCAAATGGGCAGGGAAGATCTTCTCCTGCACTGATTGCCCTTACAAGGTCAATATCTACTCTGCAACTTAAAGTTTTAAAACATTTTTAAAAGCAAACAATTTTATCTCCCTCTCCTCCAAAAGGCTAAATAAACATAAGATATGATGATGGTGGTGACAATGATTTCATTCTTCTTTCTCCTTTTTTTTTTGAAGAGGTTCAGATAGAAATGGTTCTGAGACAAGTCATGTCCTGCTATTATTAAATATTCCTGAAGATTCAATATTTTATGATTGATTTCATGGGTGAATAAGAAAACTGCTTATTGTAGTTGAATAAAAGTATTAGGATACAAGTTCATCCTTTGTAGACTTGCTGAAAGCATCCTTAGTATAACTCCAACAACAGACAATGATAGGGATGTTTGAGAGAACTAGGTGGAACAATGCATAAAGTTCTGGAGCTGGGACCAGGAAGACCTATAAGGCCATGGATACTTTCTAGCTGTGTGACTCTAGACAAGAGACTTTTTCTTGGCTTAGTTTCTTCATTTGTAAGATGTGGATGATAAAAACACCTCCCATGTTTGTTATGAAGATCAAATGTTTGTTATTCAGTCATGTCTGACTCTTCATGACCCCATTTGGGGTTTTCTTGGCAGAGATACTGGAGGGATTTGCCATTTCCTTCTCCAGCTCATTTTATAGATGAGGAACCAAGGCAAACAGGGTGAAGGGACTTGTCCAGGGTCACACAGCCAGTAAGCGTCTGAGGCTGGATTTGAACTCAGGAGGATGAGTCTTCCTGACTCCAAGTTCAGCGCTCTATCTATTTTGCTACCTGGCTGCCCATGAAGATCAAATAAGGTAACATGTAATGTGGTTTGCAAACCTTAAATCACTATGTAAATATTAGCTATTATTATCCTATTCCCACACGATCTTGATCTCATCTACCAGATCTCTCCATTGCACAAATCCTTTGTTCAAGGTAACTTGTTGATTAAGAGTATCGGGGATAGCAACATCTATTAAAAACATTGCTCTTAAGCTTTTCTGAATCATTCGTTTTGTCTGGGCAAGTGTAGACAACGGTGCAGTCTGAGATAATGGTTCAATTCCAGTTCAGTTGATCGCCAACGTTCTCCAGGATATTTTGAGCTCTTTATTTGTAGTATGGGCATTTGTCATCGGTTAGTCTATAAAAAGGGCAGCAAAGTGGCACTATAGTGGATAGAATGTTCAAATCCAGCCTTAGACACTTACTAGCTGTGTGACCCTGGGCAAGTCACTTTATCCTGTTTGCCTTAGGTACCTCATCTGTAAAATAAGCTGGAGAAAGAAATGGCAAACTATTCCAGTATTTCTACCAAGAAAATCTCATATGGGGTCATGAAGAGTCAGACATGAATGAAAAATGCCTGAACAATAAAATTCTATAAAATACAGCAAGCTTCTGATCTCTTGAGGTCATGTCTTATTAGGTATGGATTCATTGAGTGCTAAATGTTGTCCTCATAATTTACATTTATCAATGAGTTTATTCTCCTTAAGGATGACACTTTTGTGATTTCTGGTGGCAATGATCTACTCTTGAATTATCATAAAGCCCTCCACTACAGCAAACAGATTCACATGACTCAGCCATTTATTTGACGTTATTTTGTCAACCCGTTGTTGCCTGAATCTATGGAGATGTCACCCAATGAGGGCCTTTTCATTCCACTCTGCGATCTTAATCCTTGAGTAAGCTCCATTCAGAGGCCAGGCAATTTTGGTTATTTTTGCTATAATGAAGATTTGTTGATCTCACTCTCAAACCATCACATACTTAAGTACTTTATACACACTGGTACTTATTTACGTTAGAATGTAAACTTCCTGTGAGCTGCATTTATAGTCCTAGTCCTAGCGAATATACTTAGTCTGTTGTTCAGCCATTTTTCAGTTGTATTTGACTCTTCATGGCCCTATTTGAGGTTTTCTGGGCAGAGATGTTACAATGTTTTGCTATTTCCTTCTCCAGCTCGTTTTACAGATAAGGAAACTGAGGCAAACAGGGTGAAATGACTTGCCCAGGGCCACACAGAAGACTCCAGGCCCAGCACTCTATCTACCAAGCCACTTGGCTGTACTGACCTGTTGATGGATTACATAATTGTTATTATCACCTTCAAAAATTACCCTCCTCCCTCAATTGATATTTATTAATATTTTTTGATTTGCATAAACTTTTATTACATGCTGCGCTCCTCCATCTAAGTGATTTTAATTAGGGATCAGACTTTCTCGAGGTGAGGTAGAGGAGCAGAAGCAGACCTCTAGATTTAGCCACTTTGCTTTACATTCCTCCTTAAACACTTAATTGATGTGTATGTTTTGGGGGGGATTGTTTAATTTCCCTCAGCCTCGGTTATCTCATTTGTAAAAGTAGAGCTAACAATAGCACATACCCTGCAGGGTTATTATGCCCAAATGAGACAATGACTATTCTGAAGCTCTTTGCCAAACCTAAGCACCATATAAAAGTTTCTCTTCCTCCTCGGGCATAGGAGCTCATGGGTCCAGATGCCTTGACAGCAGGGCACATGACAAAGCCCAGGGGTCTACTATTTTACCAGATGGATTATGGTAAGGTAGAAAGAGGACCTGATCTGGAATCAAGAGAGACTTGATTTTATGATCCTGATTCTCATGCTAAGTCGCTGTGTGACTCTGGGAAAATCACTTCATTACTTTGAGGATAAGATTGCTATGGGGGGTCAAATTGGATAATGCTTATACAGGGCTTTGAAAACCTTAAAGTACTACAAAATAGAACTTATTAGAATTGCTGTCACCATCACCATCATCATCATTATCACCACCACCACTGTCATCATCATCCACATATTAGGAGTTCTGTCACAGTGTGAGCACTGGAATTTGAATTTGGCATACTTAGCTTTGAATCCCAATTCTGTCATTTACCATCTGTGTAACACCAGAATTTTTTTTGAAAGGTCATCTTCATGTCAAACACTTTCCACTGAGAGTTCTGTGGATGGCCCTAGGTATGTATGAGATGTCTTAGGAAAGAAGGAGAGAGAGAGAGAGAGAGAGAGAGAGAGATATGCAGGACAGACAGATTAGATAGATAGATAGATAGATAGATAGATAGATAGATAGATAGATAGATAGATGGATGGATAGACAGGTAGATAGGTAGATAGGCAGATGATGGATGCATAGACAGATTGATGTTTGGAAGCATACAGCCTTTATTCAGTACCTACTATGTGCCAGGCAGTGTGCCAAATGCTGGGGCTGGAAATATAAGCAAGTAAGACAGTCCCTACCCTCAAGGAGCTTATATTCCAATAGGGAGGGCAGCACATAAAGGGGAACTAGAAAGGTGGGGAGACATACAAGTGGTAGCATGGTGTGGGGATGTCAGGTAAGTGAAGCAGAGGCCTGGGATTGAACAGGATAAGGCCAGGGCTTACCTCTCAAAACCCCAGGGTTGGTTCCAGGGGCAGAAGACAGAGGTCTTGTGGGAAGGAGATGGAGATAATGACTCAAGTGGAGTGCGCACAGCACAGAGATGACTGGAAAAAGAGAAAAGAAAAGGCCTCTCCTAATGACAGGCTTTGGTTATTACAGTTGACTCTTATGTGGCCCTCCCACTATGCCCATTTATTCAGTAGAGTGGTGTGCTCTGTATCTGATGAGGGATCAATAAATATGATCTGAGCTGAATGCCTTTCATTTGATCTGAACAGTGAAGGGTTGTTTCTGGGAGGCACCCTCTGGAGACTGTTGGCTCTGGGTAGAATTTTAAAGAAAAGGGCTGATGAGATGAACAACCAGCTTCTATGTGAGGCCCTGGGAGACCAGGATATGTGAGGAAAGGGGAAAAATGACTTTGGCTGAGTTGACAAGATTTGTAGATGATGAGGCTGAAGGCCCATGATTTCTAAGGTTTTCAGTCTGTCTTCTAAATGCTCTCATGTCTGCCTTTGCCTGGTCTAGACTGGGGCTGTCAAATCCAAACGCACCAAAGAGCCCAGTGTCAGCTTATGAAAATACTGTTGGGCAGGACTAATGTTATTTCACAAAACACATAGCCATTGAATGAAAGCTGTTTGTAATAGAGAGGAGGGCGGCTTAAGGGGGAAAACATGCTCTGAGGGCCAAATGATTATAACATGTAGGCAGGATATGCCCCTGGGCTAGGAGTTTGATATGCCCGGAACAGACCATAGGCTCCATGCCACCAGCATAGAAGGGATAATCAACCAACACCAGGTTTTCCATCTAAATGGGTTCCATTTCTTAGATGAAAAAGAAAAATTGTAACTCATTTTCATATACTGAAGAATGTACTTTACTTAAAACAACCTATAAAATAGGTGTGTTGTGAAGACTGTTATCCACACTTATTGATATTTGTCCAGATTTGTGACTTCATTAGTTTGGGAAACTCTGGGTGAGAAAACTCCCTCCACAAATACTGCTCTGCCACTTAGAGCTTTGGTGAGTTGTCTGGGTACCCTGAGGGTGTAAGTGTGATTTGTCCAGCATCTCACACCCTTAAAAGATGCATCTTCCTAAATTCAAGGTCAGCTCTATTCACTTCAGCACTCTTCTACCCATTGTACAGATGAGTAAACTGAAGCTCAGCGAGTTGAAATTATGTGCC
>CM053623.1:432889021-432904835 GCA_028646595.1 Phalanger gymnotis
GAAGGATGATGAAAGAAAATATTGACATTAAAGGCATTAGTCTTGAGTTGCTAGGAATGTAGGAGAAACATTTTAAAAATGTTGATTTTGCATTGAGAGTGGATAATTATGCTCATATGCAAATAGAATTGCAAGATTTCAAAGTTAAAAATAGAGACTTGTAAAAGCAATCTTACAACCCCAAGATTCTCCAAGGATTATACATTTAATATGATTCATAAAAGCATAATTTAGAGCTGGAAGGGACTTTGAATACAATTTAATCTTACTCATTCACTTTACAGATAAGGAAGTGAGATCCACAGATGTTAGGTTACTTGCCCAGAGTCAAACAGGCAGAAAGTGACAGAGAAAGAATTGAAACCCAGATCCTTTAATTCAAAATCTTTCCATTGCACCAATTTACTTCTGATTTCTACTGTCCTTGGCCAAATCACTGCCATTCTTTGGGCTTTATTTTCTTCACCTATAAAATGAGGTGGGCTGATTAGGTCATCTCTAAGGGTCTTCTCAGTTCCAACACCCTACATCCTATGGTTCCAATAGCCTGTGTCCCAGGGTTCTAACACCATATGTCTTATGGTTCCAACACTGTTTGTCCTTAGGTTTCAACACCCTATGTCCTTATGTTGTAACACCCTATGGCCTTAGGTTCCAACACCCCACATCCTAAGGTTCCAACACCCTATGTCTTATGGTTCCAACACCCTTTGTCCCAAGGTTTCAACATCATATGTCTTATGGTTCTAATACCCTATGCCTTTAGGTTTCAACACCCTATGTCTTATAGTTCCAACACCCTTTGTCCTTAGGTTCTAACACCCCATGTCCCAAGGTTCCAAAACCCTTTGTCCTAAGGTTCCAACACCCCATGTCCTAAGGTTCCAACACCCCATGTCCCAAGGTTCCAACACCCTATGTCTTATGGTTCTAATACCCTATGTCCTTGGGTTCCAACACCCTATGTCTTATGTTTCCAACACCTTTTGGTCTTAGGTTCTAACACCCTATGTCCTTAGGTTCTAACACCCTATGTCCTAAGGTTCTAACATCCTATGTCCAGCATCCTATGTCCTTAGGTTCCAACATCCTATGTCTTAT
Organism: Phalanger gymnotis; assembly: GCA_028646595.1. NCBI lineage: Eukaryota > Metazoa > Chordata > Mammalia > Diprotodontia > Phalangeridae > Phalanger > Phalanger gymnotis. Next base: position 432,890,123 of record CM053623.1, read on the forward strand.
GGTTGCAACACCCTATATTTTATGGTTCCAGCACCCTATGTACTTAGGTTCTAACACTCTGTGTCCTAAGGTTCCAACACCCCATGTCCTAAGGTTCCAACATCCTATGTCCTTAGGTTCCAACACCCTATGTCCTTAGGTTTCGACACCCTATGTCCTAAGGTTCCAACACCCTATGTCTTATGGTTCCAATACCCTTTGTCCTTAGGCTCCAACACGCCATGTCCTAAGTTTACAACATCCTATATCCTAAGGTTCTAACATCCTATTTCCTTAGCTTCCAACACCCTGTATCCTAAGGTTACAACACCCTGTGTCCTAACTTTCCATTCCAGCTCTAATTATTCTGTTCTAAAATTTTCTGGGTTTTCTCATGTGGTTTGGCCATCTACATTATGTTGCTATTTGGATGTAAGAAATAGGAGTGTTAGTGCCTGTCTAGTTCAATTTCAATCAACAGGTAAGAGAGCCAAGGTCTAGAGAAGCTACCTGAGGCCATATTGCTGTTCCATTGGCAAAGCCAGAACTTGGGTCTCCTAACACTAAATCCTAAATGATTTCCACTCCACTGTGTTACTTCTTTGTTTTGGAAGAAAATCAATCTTCTTCCACTAAAATCCAAAGGCAAGGCCTAACTTGAGGCCTCCAGGGGTAGCAAGTCACTTTACATCAATGGGCTTGCCATTGGACTAGACACACTTTAGGGTCCCTTCCAATCCCAAGTCTATGAACCCATTGTCTGTAAAGTCAAATCAAATTGAAAAGCATTTTTAAGTGCCTTTTGTGTGTCAGGCACTGTGTATTAGATTGTCCATTAGACTGTAGACTTTTAATAGAGTGGAAGCTGCTTGAGGACAAGGACTGCCTTTTACCTCTTTTTGTCTCCCCAGCACTTAGCACAGTGCCTAGAACAGAGTAGGTACTAAGTAAGTGTTTATTGATGGATTCTAAATACTGATCTAAAGTCCAACCTCTCTCTAAATCCTGTGAGCCAATGATCCTGAAATGAGTACATTTGGTGCATCCTTGAAATTATACATTTTAGTGGGTCTGATCTTTATGTGAAACTAGGAGTCAAAGCACCTACAGCGGTTGCCCCTGTGGGATTTCCAGATTCCTTTTACTTAAAACTTTACTGGAGTCAGAGTTGGCTGACTTTCAGAGAGCAGAACATATCAATTCCCATGAGTTTAGGTCACTTGGCAATATCCTCCTTGGAAAATCATAGTGCAGAGACCTCTGGGAAATACTCAGTTGTTCCCCAGGGCAGCTTGGTCTTTGTCTGACTCAACAGGTTAAATCTCATTTTGCCAAATCCCATGAGAAAGAGGAATCAGGCTCCCAGAGACATTCCCATGGCCCAGCTCAACGACAGGGCTCTCTTGATCAGGTTTCAACACATTATCTAGAGGAAAAAAAGCATCATATAGATGTGTTCTTGTGACCTCTAAGTCATGCTCTTTATATTAAAGGGTGGCATGGCAGAGGGTGGGGGATAAAGAGCTAGGCTTGGAGTCAGGAAGGCCTGTGTTCATGGCTTGCCTCTGACACTTAATAAGTGACCGTGCAGGCCATTTCATCTCTGATCCTCAGTTTCTTCCTTTCTGAAAAGATGATAATAATAGCTAATTATGGGGAGATTTGTGTAAATCAAATGAGATAATATATGCAAAGCACTCTGGAAACCTTAAAATGCTATCAAAATGTCAGTTATTATTATTTCCTGGGTGGTGTGGAGGGGAGTGAGAAATCCAAGGGACTAAGCCAAGCTTTGTGCAGTTCTCTTCTTTTCCCATGAAGCAGTAATTTTCCCTGTGACTCCTTTTACCTTGCCCTTTAATGACCCAATCACTGCCTCTTGAAAAAGTCATCAAATTTCCAATCCATCCACTCAAAACAAACAATGACCTTCCAAAAGGTGATGTAAGATCATAGGAACCTCTATTTAGAGTTAGGAGAAACCTCAGAGGTCATCTAGTCCAAGCTACTCAATTTACAGATGATGAATTTTGAGTAGGATGGGCTGAGGTAGGCATGCGTAGCCCATTGCTCAAGACCCAGGTAAAATCCCACCTTCTCAAAGAAGTCTTTTCTGGTTCCCCTTCATGCCAGTGAGTGCCTTCCCTCTGGGGATTACCAACATATCCTGTATATATCTCATTGGCACATAGATGTTTGCATGTAGTCTCCCCCACTTAGAATCAATGTTCTTTGAAAGCAGGAATCATGCTTTTACGTTTTCTTTAGATTCTCGGTGCTTAGCAGACAGAGTACCTGACGTAGTAGCCACTCAATAAATACTTATTGACTTGACTTGGCTTTTAGTGCCAAGAGATTAGAGACTCTTCTCTAATCTTTGAATGAGAATTGACCTTGGATCCATCCCCAATCTCATGGCTATCAAGATAAATCTATTTAAAATATTTCCAATAAGTGAAAATGACTATTATCAGAAAGCCTAACCTCAAATCATCACCCAGTTTTCTAAAAGTTGGTACTGTTGTGTGTTGTTGTTGTTGTCGTCAGCATTGTGGAACAGAGACTTCCCCTCTCTCCTTTCCCTTGGTGTACAAATACCTATACTAGAAGGAGTGGTGCCACTCTCGCCCCTCTTTTCCAGAAGTTTCAGAAATCAGCCCAGATAATTTGAATAATCAGGCCCAGTTGCCTCAGGAAGAGACAAGGACTACAGAGACAAGTGGAGAGAGAGTAGAGAGTACGTTCCCAGATCTTGTGGGAGATGGTGATGTAGGTGACATATGGGGACCACGAGTTAAGATAGAAAAATGAATGGTCTAGGCCAGTGCTGGGGATCCTGAGGTCTCAAGATCGCATGTGGCCCTCTAGGTCCTCAAGTGCAGCCCTTTGACCAAACCCAAATGTCACAGAACAAATTCTTTTAAGGGCCACACCTGAGGACCTAGAAAGCCACACGAGGTCTTGAGGCCACAGATTCCCCACCCCTGGTCTAGGCTAACCCAATTCTCTAATGAAAACCTATTAATAATGAAGAAAAATACCAAATGATATTATAAATCCCTCCCCCACAAAACAGAGAATATTGTTGAGATCTTCCATCCCATAAAAGACAGAACAAAGAGATGAGCCCAGAAACAAGAGCCATTCCAAGGGTTCAGACCTCACCAAAATCAGACCAAAGCCAGAATGCCCAGGGATCTTTTAATGCTCTTTAGAGAAAATTCTAAAGCCAGTACCATTTCCTGTGGGCCCATCGTGAAGCTTAGGTTTAGATACATTGAACTCAGGGCAGGTTACCACCCACTAATGCACAAGAGAGGGATGGAGCCTGGAAGCTAGGAGCTAGGAGCCTGGTATGAAATCAGCATGATCTTCTGCTGGCCTGCTAGTGTGTGCTAGTAAATGTTTAACAACTGGCTCTCCAAACATATGTGTGTATGTGTAAATATTCACATACATACACACATACACATGCATATGTATCATTTTTAAGTTTAATTTGCATTGTTAACATTTTCACCATCACTTTCTTAAGTCTAGACAATGCAACACAACAATAAATAAAACAGTAATATCTATGTTGCTGATTTCTAAGTTATAAATGCTTATACTGAAAATTTAACAATTGTCTCAGAGCCAATTTAAGCTGGCTCAAACACACTCCTGGAAATGTCTGAAGCCATGAACTTCCAGTAGTTGACATTAAAATAAAGAGATAAACAGGTGAAACCAGGAAGAGGGGAAAATTAAGTTTAAGAGAAAGGATATCAATAACAAAACTAACAGAAATCATATGATTATCCCAATAGATACAGATAAAGCTTTTGACAAAATATAGCATCCATTCCTATTAAAAACACTAGGGAGTATAGAAGTAAATGGAGCTTTACTTAAAATGATAAGTAGTATCTCTTTAAAACCATCAGCAAGCGTCTTCTGTAATGGCGATAATCTAGAAGTCTTTGCAATAAAATCATGGGTGAAACAAGGATACCCATTACCAATATTATTTCAAATTTACTCAACATGTTAACTTTAACAATAAGAGAAGAAAAATAAATTGAAGGAATTAGACTAGACAATGAGGAAACAAAATCATCACTTTTTGCGATGATATGATGGTATGCATAAGAGAACCCTAGACCATCAACTAAAAAAAGTACTTGAAATAATTAACTTTAGCAAAGTTGCTGGATATAAAATAAACCCACATAAATCATCATCATTTCCACATATTACCAATGAAGCCCAGCAGCAAGAGATAGAAAGAGAAATTCCAATTAAAATAACCATAGACAATATAAAATATTTGGGAGTCTACTTGCCAAGACAAACCTAGGAACTATATGAACACAATCACAAAACACTTTTCACACAAATAAAGTCAGATCTAAACAACTATGAAAATATAAGTTGCTCATGAGTAGTAATAAAAATGACAATTCTACCTAAATTAATTTACTTATTCAGTGACATGCCATTCAAACTACCAAGAAATTATTTTATAGAGCTAGAAAAATAGCAACAAATTTCTCCTGGAAGAACAGAAAATCAAGAATATCAAGGGAACTAATGAAAAAAAAGCATAGGAAGGTGGCCTAGATGTACCAGATTTTAAACTGTATTGTAAAGAAGCAATCATCAAAACTATCTGGTACTAAGAAATTGAGTGGTGAATCAGTGGAATAGATTAGGCACATGAGACACAGTAGTCAATGACTATAGTAATCTACTGTTTGATAAACCCAAAGACTCCAGCTTCTGGGAGAAGAACTCATTATTTGACAATAACTGCTGGGAAAATGGGAAAACAGTGTGACAGATTCTAGGCATACACCAACATCTCACACCATATGCCAAGATAAGGTCAAAATGAGTACTGATTTAGACATAAAGAATCACACCATAAGCAAATTGGAAGAGCAAGGAATAGTTTACCTGTCCTATCTATAGAGAAGGGAAGAATTTATGACTAAAGAAGACACAGAGAACATTATGAAAAACAAAATGGATAATTTTGATTACATTAAATTAAAAAGCTTTTACACAAACAAAACCAATGCAGCCAAGATTAGCAGGAAAACAGAAAGATGGGAAACAATTGTACTGCCAGTGTTTCTGATAAAGGCCTCATTTCTCAGATATATAGAGAACTGAGTTAAATTTATGAGAATACAAGTCATTCCCCAATTGACAAATGGTCAAAGGATATGAATAGGCAGTTTTCAGATGAAGAAATTAAAGCTATCTATAGTCATATGAAAAAATGCTCTGAATCTCTATTGATTAGAGAAGTGCAAATTAAAACAACTCCAAGGCACCACATCACACCTATCAGATTGGCTAACATGACAAAAGAGGAAAATTATAAATGCTAGAGAAGATGTGGGAAAATTGGAACACTAATTCATTGCTGGTAGAGTTGTAAACTGATCCAACCATTCTGGAGAACAATTTGGAACTATTCCCAAAGGGCTATAAAACTGTGCATACCCTTTGACTCAGCAATACCAATAAGACATCTGTATCCCAAAGAGAACATGAAAAAGGGAAAAGGACCTGTGGGTACAAAAATACTTATAGCAACTCTTTTTGTGGTGGCAAAGAATTGGAAATTGAGGGAATGAATGCCCATCAATTGGGCAATGACTGAACAAGCTGTGGTATATGAATGTAATAGAATACTATTGAGCTACAAGTACAATATGAGCAGGTGGATTTGAGAAAAACCTGGAAAGACTTATGTTAACTGATGCTGAATGAAGTGATTGTAGTGAATGAAGAACATTGTACATAGTAACAGCAACATTGTGTGGTGATCAACTGTAATTGACTTAGCTCTTCTCAGCAATACAATGATCCAAGACTATTCCAAAAGACTCGTGATGAAAAAAAAAGAACCATAGAGTCTGAATGCAGATGAAAAAATACTATTTTCACATTTTGGGGTTTTTTTGTGGCTTTTCTCTTTTGTTCTGTTTCTTCTTTTACAACCTGAGTAATGTGGAAATATGCTTACATGGTTGTACATGGATAACCTATATCAAATTGTTGCCATTTTGGAAGGGGTGATGGGAGGGATAAAAAATATGAGACTCAAAATCTTATAAAAATTAATGTTGAAACCTACCTTTAGTTTGAATTGGAAAAATAAGATACTATTTGCTCAAAAAAAAAGAAACAAAGGTAAGCACTTCTGTGATATTTGCCATGAGTTAAAAAAATAAAGAAACATTTCACATAAATGCATTCCAAAATCAGAGGGGAAAAAAGCTTTTGTGAAATACTGAGCTATGTTTTTTGTTTGTTGGTTGGTTCAAACAAATTAGTCATTGTACCTAAAGGTGATCCACATTATGTGATGAGAAATATGGTAACTAACCTAGAATAAGACAGGGAAAACAGTCTAGGCGCATTGGACTAAGAAGCCCTCCTTGCTGAGATTATAGAAGTAGCTGATTCTGAACCTGGAGGCTGGTAAGAGGAACCTGGGATGCAGAGCAAACCCAGCTGCTTCAAGATTAGTTACCTATATCACTCAAACTTATCTCCGATGTGGAAGCTTGACAGTTCCCAACCAGGTTTTTAAACATCGCTTTAAAAGAAACTGGAAGAAACTCCACAAATGATCTTTGAATGACGGTCCAATAAATATTAGCTAAATGAATAGAAATTGTGGCTGCATGAATTGGAATGAAATATATCCCTAAGTTGTCTGAGAGGAAGAATGGAACCTTTCCTCTTTTATACAAAGAGCCTAAAAAAGGCAGAGTTTTCTTTTAAGAAAGGAAGGATTCTCTCTACACGAAGCCCCAAATTAGGAGGCCTGGGAAAGCCAATCACTGTGCAAGATGTAGGTCTTCTCTGTCTAGGTTTAGTGTCTGACTGCCAAACCCATCCTCCCACCCCCACCCCAGTCTCCTGCCACATTATCCCCTTAACAGATAAAAAAAAAAAGGAAACAGAGCTGTTTTCAGCTGTGCCTGAAATAACGTGTCAAACTAAATGACTTTGTGATTATAAGAAATGCGAGGCTAATTTGCTTTCCTCCCATGGTTGTAATAGTTTTCTCCAAGGAATGCCTAATACTAAAATACTATTTTGAGAAGTTTATATATTTCCTCCATTTCTACTTAGGAAAGATGCGCTTGGATCCAATCTCACCCTCAAATGCCAATGAATCCACATCATTTAGTAAATGCTAAACTACTGCAATTGTAAAATTGAAATGAGCCTATGGATAACTCCCATTTGAAGCATTTCACTCAGGATATATTCAGGTCAGCACACATTTATTAAGCACTTACTGTGTGCAGAATGGTGCTGAGTCCTGGAAGATTCAAAGATGAATAAAACATTGTCACTCCTCTTAAGGAATGTGCAATCTTGGTGTCTCCAAAGTCCTCAAGATGCTAGAAAACAGAAATCTTTTCCTTTATCCTATTCTAGGTAGAGTTTAGATGTTAATAAGGAAAAAAGGTAACATGAAAGAAATGTTCTCTTAAAATCTTGATTATTGAAAAACATATATATATATATAAACAGTAAAGAAGAGAAATAATTTGAATGATACAAAAATTTTAAATGGCTCATTAAGATATCTTAAAGATCATCTCATTCAGGCTGATCATTTTTCAGATGGAAAAACAGGTTCCCAGGATCTTATCCAACACACATGATGTCAGACATGTAGGTAATATCAGACACAGCATGAGAATAGAGATCTCTAAATTCCCATCAGTATTCATTCTCGGTCTAACATATTATGGGTATGAGTGGATATGTGCATATATGTGTATGTTTATAGATATCTTTGTGTGTGCATATATATATGTATATGTGTATGTATACACATATGCATTTTATATATATGCATATTCAAATACACATATGTACACACATATATGTATATCTCCACTCTCAGTTGTAGCCTTCTTTATGGTAGTGGGGAGAGGGAGGGAGAAAAAAATAAAAGTAAATAGTACACAGCTGAGATCAAAAGAAAACCAACAAGGAAGCAAAGAAAAGCTGAGCAGCTTTGAAAAAAGTGTAGTATTACATAGTTTTTCTTAAAATGGAAATTTATTGTTTTATAATGAATCCTTTCTTATGGTCTGCTGGGTACATGGCATTTTTTCATTTTGTATTTAAGCTTAAAATAAAATTAAAAAAATCAGTATTCATTCTACTATACCACCTTACTTTTCATATGATAAGACTTCACCATGTCCATTCATTGTTCAGTTGTGTCTGACCCTGACTCCGTTTGGTGTTTTTTTTTTTTTTGCCCAAGATACTGGAGTGGTTTGCCATTTCCTTCTCCAGTTCATTTTACAGATGAGGGAACTGAAGCAAACAGGGTTAAGTGACTTGCCCAAGGTCACACAGCTAGTAAGTGTCTAAGGCTGGATTTGAACTGAGGTCTTCCTGACTCCAGGCCTGGAGCTCTATCCACTGAAGTGGATTGCCAACCTTTCTCTACTAAAGCCCTATTATTGGCTTATCTCATGGTGAGGAAGTAACTCCGCATTCTTCAAGCATAGTCCGAACAAAGCATAAAATCTGTCAGTTTCTCTCATGCTGAAGAAGCTTTGAGTTGGACCCCTGGAGAGACGGCTTTACGACCAGGTAAAGATCAAATCCACTATGTTCGGAGAGGCTTACCACCACAGAGCTAACCATCAAACGATGAATTATTTGGCCACAACGATTCATAAAGACCATCAACTGATGTGTAGGTGGGGTTGTCATCTGCATTAGCATAAAGAATAACCGCATTGGTGAAATCGTAGGTCCCCAAAGTGTTGAGATTAATTTCCTTTCATAAAAATGTGCAAATGAAGACACCCATCCAAGAACAACTTTATTTATTCTTCACTCCATAGAGTTGCAGACAAGCTAACTAAAATTGATTTCTGAAAAACACGTCACATCTTTCCATTGACTCTTGTTAGAATTTCTATTTGGGGCAGACCTCCTGTACTGAGATCCCCTAAATTTTCTATCATTGGCATAAATCACAGAAAGGAGACTGCTGACTGGACCGCTCATTCTTGCTACCTAATTATTTTTTAGAAATGTGCACAGAGAAATCTTCTAAGTGTTATGAGTAGAAAAAAAGGCAAAGGGAAGGGAAGAGAAAAGAAGGGAAAAGAAGGAAAGAGTAGGAGAGTTGGCGTCTTTTATAACCTCCATGCTGCCATCTTAATTAGAGATTGTTTGACCTGGCTTTTGAAAGATGGGTAGGATCTCAATAAATAGAGATGGATAGGGAACAGGGGAGCCTTTCTAGACATAAGAAAGCTTGGCTTGGTACAGGAGTTGGTGAATAGGCCTGTTTTCAGGCGTGTGTGTGTGTGTGTGTGTGTGTGTGTGCGCGTGTGTGAAGGGAAGGAAAAGGAAAGGAAGGGGATGGAACATAATGGAACGGAAGGGAAGAATGAGGGGAAGAGGAAAGGGAAGAAAAGAGAAGAAAGGAAGTCAATCTAGCTGGAGGATGGGGAACATAAAATAGACACACGAAATGACCTAAAAATGACAAACAGTCCATATATTTTTCAAGTCAACAGTGACTTGAAATGAAAGTGATACTTCACAGGTTCTTGAGGGAGAAGGTATTGTGCACAGATTGCTAACATATTTGACTGACCATGTCCTTCTTTAATTATTTCCCTGGAATGTCAAGAAATAAAGTGGAATGGACTAGAATCCCCCCAATTTTTTTTCCCTACAGGTTAATTGGGTGGAGAGAGACAACTGCTGGTGGAGGTGAGTGTAAGGAGGGAGGTAGTTAATCTAAAAATAATAAAGACAAACCATAGAAGCCATATGGCTGCTGAAACAAGATTCCTGCTTTGTAGGAACAAAGCTGAAGATACCTAAGAGGAGACCAGGTAGAACTACCATGAAGCTAAACATAGTCTTCTGAAACCTGTGTGGTCCTAGGCTGGGCTCCTTAGCTCTATAGTCAACATTTCCATAATGTTCTGTAAGCTCGGGAAAGCTGGTATCTATCTCACCACGTTTCCTGGATTGCTAGAAGACACTTTTTTGTGGCTTAGGTACACTCAAAGGCTAATTAAGTCAGATAAGCAGTTGTATGGTAAAAAAAGTGAAAATGAGCCAACCACCACCCCAAGTTTTAAGCAGGCCAGTGGGCATTCCTGATATTACAGAGGGTCGATATCTACAGCCATTCTCCTGGTTAGCCCCCCTCCCCAGTCCCTCTGGGGGATTGGTCCTTCAGCTCCTGATGATTGGAAAACCAGAGCCAGTATACCTCTTCATCTTTCTCCACAATGAGCACCACCTTGGCTAAGCCTATCTCCTCTTGTCTATGGCATATACCTCACCACCAAATGACAGATGGGCTGAAGACAGTTTACTACACAAAAGAGGCAGTTTTCCCAAACTTGAGGAAAAACACATTGTACTAATGAGCTTAATTTGGAACTTTCTTTAAATGTCAGGATTTGGTTAGGAGAATTGTATTCATCTGAATTCAGGTTGTCTTCATTCGTTTTTCTTTAAAGTGGCTTCTCTACTTTAATCGTTTGTTTAGAAGAAGATGAACGAGGGCATTTCCTGTGAAGGGGAAAAAAATACCAAACTCAGTAACAGTTGCTATTAAATTAAAAAACAAATTCATCAGAATTGATGCATTAAGCTTGATAAGATTTGTAAAATTTATCGAGACAGTTCCTTCAAGGTCTGGTGTGAGTTATGAAATCTAATTTTGTTTTCATAGCTCTGTGATAAAATTTTATCAATGTTATAAAATGGGTCTTTACCAAGACTGACCGGAAATCTGAACTATCTGGCCAGGCAATAAAAACACATTCTTCAACTGCAAAGTGTCAGACAAGCAAGGTTTAACGGAAAATTGATCGATAAGTCTTCCTTTTACACTTGAGTGCATTCACTTTTCCCTCATAGGATAATAGGTTTTTTTTAATGGGTTTTCCATTAATATCAGACTTTAGTGTTAGCAGGAAAAAGAAAGACATAAAAAGAGAGAGAGAGAGAGAGAGAGAGGCAAAGTTGTTATCTCCTAATGGTAAGGTAGCCCTACTTGGGGTTTCCTTCAGAGTATATATGTGCTGGTGGGTTTCTGACTTTTGTAAGAAAGCCATCCTCTCATATTATCCTTCTCAAGGTAGAGAGAAGAGGCTAAAGATATACAGAAGCTATTTTCATATGCTCGGTCACCTGTGTGTTTGTGTGTGTGTGTGTGTGTGTGTGTGTGTGTGTGTGTCTGTGTGTGTGTGTGTCTCAGTTTCTTCATCTGTGAAATTAACAGGATTGTATTCGATGATCTCTAAGGGACTAGGGATATAATTCCATGATTCTGTTAAAATAAGGAGGACTGACTTACATACAATCAATGTGGTCAAATGTGGTAACAATAACTGACATTTATAAAGTCTTTTAAAATTTACAAAATGGTTTGCCTACATCGTTTTGCCTGAGCCTCATAACCACCATGTGAGGTAGGTAATTCAGGCAGCAGTATCCCCATTTTATGAATGAGTAAACTTAAGTATTGAGGCAGTTAGCTGGGTGGCTCACTGGATAGTCCTGGACCCGAGTTCGAATTTGAGCTCAGACACTCACTAGCTCTATGAACCTGGACAAATCACTTAACCTCTCTTTGCTTTAATTCACTGGAAAAGGACATGGCAAACCACTCCAGTATTTTTGCCAAGAAAACCCCACAGGGTGTCACAAATAGTTGGACAAGACTGAATGACCAACCAACAGCAACAACCTCGTCTTAGAGTGGTTAAGAGACTTGATCAAGTTCATATAGCTAATAAGTATTGGAAGTGTGCTTTGAACCCAGGATCTACTGACCTTAAGCCCCATTCTCTATTTATATCATGAGCACTAGTCATGAAGTAAAGAGATGTTCAGTTCAAATTCTTTCTCTGACACTTACTCTGGTCAGCTCACACAGCTTCTCTGACCCTAGCTTCCTCATCTCTAAAGTGGGGACAAGAATATATATACCACACACTTACCTCACAGGGTTGCAGTAGGGAATGTGCTCTAATATAACAATTAAAGGATTACACAAAGTAGTCACTTTTATTTAAGTGATGGTCACATAAATTGCTGAGTTTCAACTGCTTTGAAAGAAAGAATGAGAAATTTTATCTTTGAAAAGGAAGAGATGCAGTTAGAATTAGGGGAAAATGTCTTCACTTCTGTCTGTCTCAGTTTCTTCAACTGTAAAATAAGGATGATATTAACAGCACACACTTTGCAGAGGATCAAATGAGATGATATTTGTAAAAAGTACTTAGCACAGTTTCTGGCACATAGTCAGCACTTAATAAATGTCTGTTCCCTCTCCTCCCCACCCCCTTATTCCTGGAGCTAGGGGTAACATTTCTACTAGTGGGCTTCTACCTACCCTACAACATTGCAAATGCTAGCTATCATAATGAATGGCAGAGTCAAGTTTCCAAAGGAACTCAACAACCTAGAACAGTCAATGGAATGAAATCAAAGGAATAATCAATAGAATGTAATAAGATGAATTTTAATAAAAATAAATTTAAAGTCCTATTTATGCTTTAATGCATTGTGATACAGTGGAAATACCACAGGATCGGGAGCCAGAGGACCTTGGTTCAAATCCCAACTCTTTTAATTCTTAGCTATGTGACTTTAGGAAACTTGATTAACTAATTTGGGCCTCAATTTCCTCATCTATAAAATGAAAGGGTCAAACAAGATGGTCTCTCAGATCAATTCCTATTCTAAAACTATGATTACACAATGGTATATTGGCATATCTTTATTTATATTGATGTTCTTGTCAAAAGTGACAATTCCAACCAATTATTGGTGTGTCATTTCTGAAACTCTTGTCCAAAACCTTCCATAAATCCTCCTCAGGGGGTCCACTCAATATGATGGGGGCATTCTTCTAGATCTCTTGACTTGGATACAAAGAAAATCAACCTAACAAGTACAGGATAGGAGAGGCTTCAGCAACCTTACGGGTAAAGATATGAGACTTTTGGTAGACAGAAAGTGCAATACGAGTTATGAGCATGCCATGGGAAGCCCCAAAAGCTAGTAGAATCTTAGGTTATACTGAGAATTGGGGTGTCCCGAACAACGGGGGCAATAATCCTGCTGTGGTATGCCCTGCTCCAACTATATGTAGAAGATCATGTTTAATATTGGGCAAGCCATGTTTGAAAGAGCATTAATGAGTCTGAGTATCTTCAGAGACAAGAATGGTGAAGGGACTGGAGATCATGGAATGTAAGGTGGATCACTTCAAGAACCTGGTGATGAAAATTATGATGATGGTGGAGATAGTGGAAAAGGGAATAATTTTGTTGTCGTTCAGTCTTTTTTCAGTCATGTCCAACTCTTTATGACCCCATTTGAGGTTTTCTTAATAAAGATGCTGGAGTAATTTGCCTTCTTTCTCCAGCTCATTTTACAGATGAGGAAACTGAGGCAAATAAGGTTAAATGACTTCCTTAAGGTCACACAGTTATTAACTGAGGGCAGATTTAAACGCAGGTCTTTCCTGACTTCAGGTCCAGTTCTCTATCCACTGCACCATCTACCTGCCTGATATAAGTACATAGGAGCCATGTGCTTATAGTCAAATCCTTCATCTCTATGAGTCTTAGTTATACATACATATATGTATATATACACATAAAAACATATACATATATGCATATGTATACACATACATACACATATATGAGCACACACACACACACACATAGACAGTTCCCAGGGAAGTTACAGAGTTCATTCCTGTCCAAATTGTGTCTTCTGACTTCCATAGTCTTCAGTTCTGTCTAGGATTCAGGGATATGTACTTATCACTACAAGGTTCTTCTCTAGATGCCCAAAGTCTATCTTGTCAAAGGGGTGTGACTTCCAGTCCTCTCTCTGTGCTATGTTATGCTGTGTCTGCCTAACACAGTGTGCTGATACTGAAATTGCCTGTGTGATTATAGGAATCTTCTAGAATCTCCCACCATGGGGGATGTGATGGTTTGTTGCCTTAAAAGGAATTAAAACTGTCCCTCAACACTAATTGTCTCAGGGGACTAAGGCTCAGGCCGTTGATATGGCTTCTTGATAATCGGAGTACAAAAGTTCATAAGATTCTTGGACTTTTTTAACCTCCATGTGGATTTCATTTTTTTTTATTTCTATTAAGTAATCTTTTGGTAGTTTGATTTGGTATGGAATTAAATCAGTAAATTAATTTAGGCAGTGTTGTCATTTTTATTATATTGATTCATCCTACACATGAACACTTAATATTTTCCCAACCATTTAGGTTTATCTTTATTTAAACAAAGGTATATAGTTATATTTATATAATTCTTGTGTGCCTCTTGTAGGTAGATTCACTAGACTCATATATTCTATAATTATTTTAAATGGAATTTCTCATTCCCTTCCTGCTGCATATTATTGGTATTGGATTTCATTTTTTTATATAAAAATGACAAATGTTGGAGGGCAATGAGAAATTACTAACATTGATGTGCTGTTCTAAGACTTGTAAATGTATACAACCATTATAGAAAACAATTGGGAATTATACACAAAAAGTTACTAAACAGAGCATGCCCTTTGATCCAGCTAAGCTATTTGTAGGCCTAAACTTAAAGAGATCAAGAAAAGAAGAAAAGGTCCTCTATTACCGAAATATTTAAGCAGTTCCTTTTGTGGTGGTAACATC
>CM053623.1:432905335-432966495 GCA_028646595.1 Phalanger gymnotis
CAGATCACTGCCTCACTGAAGCTGGGCTCTCATTTGACTGCTTTCTTCTTTCCTTATACATGATTACCTTGTGTTAGCAGAAGTGTGAGAGTTCAGTTTCAATACACTAATGATGGTTGCTTTGCTTCCTCCTGCTTAAATAGATTGGCTACACCCAGTATATTGTGATTGGAATCCCTAGTGAATTTCTCTGGGGGAAAAAGATAGCTACACCCAACTCCAGATCTTTTCCTGCTTCCTGACCCCCACCCATTCGCTTTGGTAGCACTGCCTTACTGGCTGTGCTAACACATTAGATTATGATCACTTTTCAGTGAGTCTCTGAGAGAGATTGTACATAAACTCCTTTCAAAGAACAACTCTATTGTTTTGAATATCTTTAAAAGAACTTCTTTTAGGGAGAAAAGGCAGTAACTCACCTGATTTCTCCCCCAAACCCCTCTGCACACTTTTAAATAATGCCATAAAACAATCCCTGCAGTAGCAGAACCCACAAAAAGATGGTGTGAAAAAATTTCCAGCCAAAGACTACTTAGAAGGTCAGCAGGAAAGTTCCGTCACATCTGAGTGAGAGCAGAGCATAGTCTAGTGCAGCCCAAGCCAGCACTGATCCAGCCCCAGCAAACCAGGAGCAAGTCTTGGGAGCCACTGAATCAGCAGTATCAGCAGCTGTTTCCAGAGCTCTTGGCTCGTAAATGGTAAGGGGGCTGAAAAAATGGTCAGGAGATTTCATGGATCTCTTTGCTAGCACCAAGGGAGGACTATGTTGCTTTGCCCATACTCAGATGCAAGTTGCAGTCCTGGGTGGCAGTCCCAGGGCAACAAGGAGCACTAGCACACCAGAGCTTATGGCCACAAGGGAATGGGGATTCTCGTCACAGTTCCGGGGTAGAAAAGAGTGATTGTGGTCCCTCACAGACCAGAGCACAGGCCAGAAGAGCAGTAAATACACCTCTCCTTAGATCACGCCACCTTGAAAGAACTGAAAACCAACAGGTCCTTAGAAGTGTCTCTGAAAACAGCTGTACAAAACCCCTGAAGCTTGGGTTGGTGCACCCTCCACCCCAGAAGCAGTGTCCTACTTTAACAAAGAGTTAAGAGTGAAGAAATAGGTTGAGAAAACGAGCAAACAGCAGAAAAATTCTGATCACTCATTTTTAAGGAAGGACAGAAGAGAGAGAATAGAATAAATGGGTAGGGGGGTATAGAATGGGAGGAATTTAGTTAGCAGTAACTGTAACTGTGAAAAAAAAATTGAGGCAAGTTTCTCTGATAAAGGCCTCATTTCTTAAACATGTAGAGAACTGAGTCAAATTTATAAAAATAAGAGCCATTCCCCAACTGATAAATGATCATAAGATATGAACAGTTATCAGAAGAAGCAATCAAAACTATAGCCATAAGAAAATATTCTAACTCACTATTGATTAAAGAAATGCAAATTATAACAATTCTGAGGTATTACCTCATACATATTAGATTGGCTAACAGGACAGAAAAGGAAAATGACAAATGTTGAAGGAGATGTGGGAAAAATGAGACATTAATGTACTGTTGGTAGAGTTGTGAACTGATTCAACCATTCTGTAGAGCAATTTGGAACTATGCTGATAGGGTTATAAAACCATGCATATCCTTTGACCTAGCAATACCACCACTAGGTCTGTATCCCAAAAGAGATTAAAAAAAAAGAAAAGGACGTATATGTACAAAAATATTTGTAGCAGCTCTTTTCTGGTGGCAGAGAATTGGAGATTGAGGGGATGCCTATGACTTGGAGCATGGCAGAACAGATTGTGATATGTGATTATAATGGAATACTGTTGTGCTATAGCAAATGATGAACAGGCTGCTCTCAGAAAACCTGGAAAGACTCACACAAACTGATATAAAGTGACATGTACTGTGTACAAAGTAACAGTAATATTGTAAGATAATCAGCTGTGAATGACTTAGCTATTCTCAGCAATACAATGATCCAAGACAACTCTGAAGGACTTTTTATGAAAAATGCTATCCATCCTCAGAGCAAGAACATCTGAATAGAGATTGAAGCATGCCTTTTAAAAAAAAAAAACTTTATTTTTATTTTATATTTATTTTTCTTGAGTCTTTTTTTGGTCTATGTTTTCTTTCAAAACATGACTAATATAGAAATGTTTTGCATGGCTACGCATGTATAACCTATATCAAATTGCTTGCCTTCTCAATGAAGGTGGTGGGGATGAAGGAAGGGAAAGAATTTGGAACTCAAAAGTTTTTAAGAAACGAATGGTAAAAATTGTTTCTATATGTAACTCAAGAAGAATAAAATGCTAAATTCAAAAAAAATTTTAAAAAGAGTTCCTTTTATAATAAAGAACCCATTCCCCCACATTCTGGAAACAAATACTTAGCAAAGCTCACTGGCTCTTTGGTTGGTGAGTCATATGTTGCATAGAGCTCATTTGCTAGACTAGGTAATAAGTTAGAGGAATCCAAGGATGAATCTAAAATTACTCAAGTGGCCTAATTGTTTATAAAGAGTGTTGAAAGGTATTTAGAGTGGAGGGGCAAGGAGGAAAAAAAAACAAAGGAAATAAATAAGTAAAACTACAAAGGTATAAAAAGTTAATGGATGGAACAACAATGAAGAAGGAGAGGAAGGGAGAAGGGAATAAGAGAGATACACATGGTGGTGGTGGGAGTGGCGGAAGCAGATGGTGAGCATTCGCAAACACTCTGAAGTCCTCTGATCTTCAGGAGGATTTTTCTTCTTCCTCATCTTCTCTCCTCCCCAGTGGCATAGTTAGGAAGCCAAAAGGGGGTTCTATATGATCCAGCCCAGTCAAGCTGTGATTCTGAAACATTTATCTGAAACATGTATGCAATGTGTATACCAGCTCACAAATGGAAATGATAATTTTGCAATCTTTCTTATTTTGTTGGGTTTTTTTTGTTTTTTGGCAGGGCAAGTGGGGTTAAGTGACTTGCCCAAGGTCACATAGCTAGTACATGTGTCAAGTGTCTGAGGCTGGATTTGAACTCAGGTCCTCCTGACTCCAGGGCCTTGAACTCAGGTCCTCCTGACTCTAGGGCTGGTGCTCTACTCACTGTGCCACGATTTTGCAATCTTTCAAGGGCAACGTGGGAGTTGTTGACTAAACATTTCATTTTCTTCCATGTGAAAAGAATATTCTAGATGCCTTTGGGGTGTGTAGCTGACCCTGGGTTCTGGAAGGCTACACCAGTCCTACCAGACTGAGAAGACTTTGAGTTAAGACCCCGTCATTAACTACATGCCTGTTTTCTGACAATCAGCCTAGCTAAATTCATAGATGGTTATCATCAGAAGCTCTTGCCATAGGAAGTCATGAACACCATCATCGTCATCATCATCACCATCGGTAGCATTTGTATAAGACTTTAAGGTTTGCAAAGGTTTTTTTTTTATAAATATTAACTCATTTTTTCCTTAAACAGCCTGAGAAGGTAGGTGCTATTATTATTCCTAATTTACAGATGAGGAAACTGAGGCAGACAACTTTGACCAGGAAATCATATCTTCCTGACTCCACACCTGATGCTCTATCCACTTCATTCCTAGCTGTTCAACAAGATGCATCATGGGTATGTATGGGCACCAATTTTTTTCTTTGTGGCTCTGTATTCCCATGAATGGCGTAGGCAGATAGCTCATTGATAGTGGTTTCATATTAGCAGCTCCTGAGATTAGAAAATGTCCTAGCTAGCACAAAATGCTCATCGGAAAACACTTGTCAACAATGGCTTCACCCACAAGAGCCCCCCGCTAAGTAGTCTTGGTTGATGTTGCCTTGTGGCTGCCTAACGCAAAGCATCCTGCTGTAAATGATTCCCTTTCATGTCAAATTCAAGTTCATAGAAAACAGAGCTCTTTCTACTTACCAGTCTCTAAAACAAGGAGTGGTGTACAGAGACAGGATTGAGTCTGGCCTAATCATCTGAAATTTTCAAAAAGAAAAACTGATAGTCACCATCGCAACCTGCCAAAACTCCCCATTAATAAGTAACTTTGCATCTGATTTCTTTCATAATCTAGAACAATGTGGACTCATTACTCATTGATCACTCCCGGCCAAATTATACTAAAGAAATTTGCTGTCTCAAGGAAATCCAATTTCTCTCAATGAGCAGTTGCAAGTAGACCATTATTATTGGTTAGCTCAGAAAGGCTAGGCTGGCTGCCGGCATTGATTTCTAAGTGAATTTTGTGTTCTCTGCAGAAGAAGAGACCTGAATCTGTTATTTAAAAAGCCACAGAAAGTATTTATGGGCCTTTTGAACACATACAAAAAATGGTGTGTCGAATTTTTATCTCAATACCAACCTTGACAGTACCCCTTGAAGCCACAAATTTTCCTTTGCACTTTTGGATAACGTTCTCCATTCATCAACTTTTGAAACTAAAACAGGTGTAGAGATGAAATGTCTCTCATTTACATACCTTGTCAGGGAGTCTAAAAATGCTGGCTCCAGCTAAGCTGTTGGGATTTGACTGTAGGCATGCCAAGAGGTTCTCCTTTGGGAATGACCACATTCTTGTGGCAACTCTGTGTCCCCACATGGGATCAGGCAACAGGGGCTCAAGGTAGGCAATAAAATAGGGTTCCTCTGGGGACAGCGTCCTACAGATGCTGCTGGGCTGATTTGCATCTGCAACACCTTACTAGTATTTGTAAATGGCAAGCTATAAATTTCTCTGAAATGGCCTTGGGATAGAAGCAGTCTATTTTAATAAATAAAATGGCTTCCAGATGATACAAAAATATTGAAATTTGACATGGGCACATATCTGGAACTGATTCAAATGTGATAAATATATCCCCAAAGGAAATTACTAGATTTATTAAAAATCTAGGATGGCTGAACAGGGCTAAAATCATCTTCCCTTCTGTCACTGGCTAAAAATCTAGTTACTGCTACTGGGTGACCCAGAAAGTCAACCAAAGAGGACCATCAATAAATAAAAAAGGAGCAGGAACTGATTTATTTTTTTTGCTAACTTACAAGTGGCTCCGAACTATGATGCTACACTGGGCAAGCTTTGAGTCTGTGAAGTGAGTAACTCTACCTCAACAACAAAATGTGATGTGTTGATGACTGTTATATTGCATCTGAAATCCCATTTACTAGTAATAGGAAAGTTCAGTTAGGAATTTTGCCTTATGTCTCTGGATGCCTTGTATTGCTGTGTGTGATATTACCAATTTTCGCTTCAGGAGGATTCACATGTAACAGCTCAGATGTTCACAGAAATTTGCACATTTGATCCAGGGTGAAATTAGACCATTTTCATAGCCAATCAGCTTTTCCTTGGTGGCAGCATGATAAGGTATTTTTTCACGTACGGAAATTTTTTAAAATGTTTTCACGAAAATGTGGAAACCCCAATGAAATGACCCTATAGGATGAGCCGCTCACATTGCAACCCTATAGGACAAGCTGGCTGGCAGAAGAAGCTACTTAGCCCCACCAGCTTCAACCTTATCCCTAAAAATGGAGATAATGCTAAAAATCAATCTCCCATTGGAGTCACAAAACTTCTTTAATAAACACCCAGGAAGCTTTGAAATCTCAACCCAAAGAGGTCCATGGAAGGGCAAAGCGCTGCTAATGGGGATGTTTTGTGTATTTTCACCTAAATGGGATTTTTTTTTTCCGGAGCAGGTCCTGGCAGTTGGAATTTATTCATATAGCCCTGCTGATTTGCAGATCTGGGAGTAAATACTATGCCATTTGCAGTGATTACCACGAGCCCCCTTCAGGAGAAATGATCTACGGCTTCCCGCAGCACATTAAGGTGGCGGATTGAGGTATGGGCCTGGCTTAGCTATTCTGTACACACTTAGCTAGGTTGCAATTTATTTTCAGGCAAGGCCATCAGGTGCTTCCAAAGGAGAGGAGGAAAGAAAGAGGAGCATTTGCTAAGAAATTCTCCTCTATGGACAGAAGCCAAAAACTAATTCGTCAGTGTTTTGCCTTAGGGTCCTATTGCCTTTTTTTTTTAAAGGGGTTGAAAGTGGGAGCTACTCTTATGTTGGAGGAAAAAAAATAAATGAAGTTCTTTTACTTCAGGTTTGTAATTGGGATGGAAAAGCTGGCAATGTCCCTACCCCCTCCCCCTTTGAAAGTTTTTCCTCGATATACTTCATTTTGCTCATTTTTCCATATTTGAGGTCAGGAGTGCTTCTCAATCTGAACTCTCTGATTCATCTTCAGCCATGGCCCTTTTTCACAGCTCTTGGGAGGATGCTGAAATGTCTTCCTTGGGTGATAATAGAACTTCTGCTACAAGGAGAAGCCTATAGGGTAAATGTTTAGCAGTGCATTTTCTGAGAGCAGAGGGAGTATGCAGGACACATTTTAAAGTTTAATCTGCATTCATATTTCCTCAGACTTTCAGTCATAGATACTTAAGTACCTGGGAGGTTCCAGGCATTTTGTTAAGCAGTGGGGATACAAAAAGAGGCAAAGGCATTCCCTCCGCTCAGGGAGCTCACAATCTAACTGGAAAGACACAAACAAACTGTATTCAGAATTAATAGAAAATAATTGAGAGGGAAGTCATTACAATTAAGAGGGGCTAGGGGATGGATTTCCTTAAGTCTAGCCAATCAATAAAACAAAAATCAAGCCTGATCAGTAACATCCACACACTGAAAATTTAACAACTAGCTCCCACCAGCCTTATGATCTAGTTCCAGCATATATCTGAGCAGACTATGACTCAGGTGGGGTGGGAGAAACAGCAATGAAAGGAAAGATGGGTTTATATGGCATTCACCGACCAGAAACACCTTCATTTCCACTCCGTTAAATCTGGATCCTCAAGAAAACTAGGCAGTGAAGTCTTGGAGAAGCAGTTGGCTATTTAGGGCCTAACTAGGTTGGAAAGGATTTTAGAATTCTCCCTTCTTCTTTACAGATAAGCATGTTAAAGGACACCATTCCAAGTTACCCAGGTGGTAAGAAGCATGGGGAGGAAATGGATATGTGTTAGGAAAATAGACTTTGACAACAGAATTGACTATTGACATGTTAGCTATACTCCATTCTGACTACAAGTCATGAGTTTTATGTACTCACTAAGCTTGCCAAAAATACACATTTTTCCACTGAGTAGGATGAATTAACTTTGGGTATTAACTAGTGGCTGCCATTTTTTCCTGGAAAAAAAATAGCCTTAATATAGTAATTTTACTGGCATTACTTAGTCTAGTTTTATTGAATTTCCAGGGAAAGATCTGAGGCATCAAATGTAGCTCTATGTAAAATGTGTAAGGCCTAACACAGGCTGTATGAAATTATGGTCAGTTTGGAATCGTTATCTCATAGCAGGTATGTCGATGCGTACACGTCAAGTACTCTTACGAAACCAAGCCCAGAGCATGGCAATTCAGAGATGAAGTGATGGAACAGAAACCTACCTTAGATGGTGGCCTCTCTATGGCAGACGCAACAATATCCGTGGCATGAGGCCCCTTCAGTTTTCTGACACGGACATAGCTTGCTCGCATAGCCACCCGTCGCTTTATATCTGCAAAGAGCATTTTCAAAAACACATCATCACATTTACGGAGAGTCACTTGTTGGACCTCGGCATGATGAGAAACTCAGAGGTTGGTTTGCTCAGTCCCTGGCTGTCTCATCACATATGCCTTCCCTTCTTTTTTAACATCTCAGGTATGTGTTACTGTTAAATCCAGAAACACTGCAGTGAGGGGGAAGGAGAACTCGAGGCAGATTGCCAGGTGATTCTAGGCTGGGCAGAAATGAAACTCAAAAAAATTGCAGAGGTCTAGGAAAGGTTCTAGATAGAAAAAAGAGACCTATCCTAACAGCTGATGGGGAGCGTTCTCATCTAGATCATAGCGTAGACAAATGGCATTCATTCCTTCACTGTTGTTTATGACTTGCTTTGATTTTGATGTGTCTAAGAATTTGGGGGGTGAAAGTTATTCAAACACTCTATGGTTGTTTTTGCAAAATCTGATCCATTTTCAGGCAATATGAGTGACTTTTCCATTATTCATTTCTACATCCCTCAACTTCCCCACACCGTACTATGGTGCCTAAAAAAAGAAAGGTTATGTCGGAGTACAGAAATTTCCCCCACTGCAGTCTAGCCAGTATGTCATAGGAAAGTCATGTGTGGAATGAAAGCCTTCCCTGGCAGTTAAATGCCCCCCCCAATGCCCATAAATGTAGTGCGCATTGGAGCCAAAACCAGGCATAGCATACTCTAAGTGCCTCAGACTGTCTCCAAATGTACCTTTTGAAACATGCCAATTATTTTTTAAAGAAATAAAATAAATAGAAAAAAACCAACTCATGCATCATAACCTTCTGAAGTAAAATCAAATGAGTGTCTTTGACATCAGATAGATTTCCCTAGTGCGTTTGTCACTCTCTGGGAGGAAATCCATTCATTCCTCCAGGCCACAAAGTCACCATGTCAGGACCCACATTGTACCACATCTCACTAAGAATTTATTCTGTGCCCTCATGTGAATCTAGAGAATTAACAAACATTGAGGGTAGATACTCCCAGGAAGCAACTTCCAAAGGGAGGGAAGTCTCAATTTTCAGTAATGATAATTCACAGTGATATCACTGTGGATCCAAAATGAAGCTGCCTGCCAGTATCACCTTTCTCTGGGGCTGTGTGTCTACCAAGTGGATAAATGATAATGAAGACAATATTTGCATTCCTTATTTTATGTAATTCCCTGCATGTCCACTGCTGGGAAGGCAGTCTATATCTCTCTCTGACCTGGATATCCTCTTATTTTGGTGACTTCCTACATCAGCCAGATAATAAGAGCAGAGATATCATATGAGCATGGCTCACAACCTTGGGGTGTGGAGGCCCTAGAGTCAGGTTACTCTGGAACATCCCATGCCTCTCTTCTCTAATCACCTTCTGTGTTTTCTAGGTCTCTGACTAAACTGTGTCCTGAATGATGGTACTCCATGAATACTTACGAATTAAGATGTAAGTAGAGAATCATTGCAGCCACATGGTGAACAGCAATGAGTAGCTGGTTAACGATAGGAGAGGGCAGAGGATGAGGTGGTATCTTGGGCTCCGAGTTCCATAAGGGTCAGAAGAGGGAGCCTCCCTGACCTAACTTTACCCACTCTATATCACAAATTCTTCAGCTCTGTTCTCCAACTAAAGCCTTTAGTAGCTCTTGCACTCCTGCGGCTTATCATCATCGTCGTCATCAATTACCATAGTTTTGAAAATTTCCACTATGTATATGCTTAATACAAATTGATGATTAAAGTGTTTTAAAGGAAAATGTCTAGAGTTTTTAGTGTTAAAGAGGGGCTATCATTATATCCAGACAGTTAATTTTTCTCATAATGATATACAATCAACCCAAATTCCTAGTACAGTAGAAAGGAACACTGGTACTGAAGTCAGAGACCTCTGACCATTACTCCCTGTGTGACCTAGGAACAAACCACTTCACCTTTGTGGGGTGCAACTTTCTCATCTGTAGAATAAGGGGGTTTGAATAGGTGGCCTCTGAAGCACTTTCCTAATCTAAATTTTGTTTACATTTTTTCCAATTGATTTTTTTTTCTTTTTTAAAGTGATGCCAGTTTGCCTGAAAATTTCCTGAAGATGATGTCGTCAAGTTGGATTTTCTTTGTGTTTTTTTGCTACTGTATCATGAATGACAAAAAGCAGTTTTAAATTCATAGGGGAATGAATGAATAACTAGCATATCTATGATGATTTAACACTTTACAAAGCACTTTCTTTACAACTCCATGAAGTCTATGGTATAAATATTATTATTGCTGTTTTACAGATGAGAAAACTGAAGCTCAGAGAAATTAAATAACTTGCCCACCATTTGAAGAGTTAGTTGGAATCAGAGCCCAGGACTCAAACACAGCATTCCTGGCTTGAAATCTAATGCTCTTTTCATAGTAACAGACTTTCTTACACTAGAAGTGCACAAGATGGGTCAGTAAGAGGGGAAAAAACATTTTCAGGTTATGTTGCTTATGAAAGAAGTAAGATATTTTTCATATCTTATTTTAGCGTCATCACTAAAAGCAGTGAGGGCCTCGCACTATGGGGAAAAAATGCTGGCTCTGGAGTCGGAGGCCCGGGTTCTAAACCTAGCTCAGCTATGTGCTGCCTCTGAGATCTTGGGCTAGCCATTTAAACTCTTTGGGCCCTGCTTTTTGAGGGGACCAAACTACATGATTACTAAGGTCCCTTCATGGTCCTAAGCTAGAAATAGACTTAGCACCCCAAAAAAGAAGCTTAAAAGTTGTTCCACTTTTGGTTAATAAAATAGTCAATATTAAATCATCAGAGGTACAGTGTACAATGAGGCCTCACTAAAATATTGTCTTTTATGGGATTAGTTTATCAAATAGACCTTTTGATATTTCTTTAATGAAATCTGGCTTGAAGTCCACAAGTAACCTGCCTTATCCAGAATCCTTCGCTATAACAAATCATACAAGAGTGAGATTCCAGGTTGCAGTGAAATTTAATTGACTAGAATGTGTGATTATGTGGGAGGGGAAGCAAAACATTTGAAATGTTCACTATCAAGGGATTTTAAAAGTCAGGAGGCTTTTTGTTTTCTGTAGGGTAAGAAAAAATGAGCTTTTACCAAGAGGTGACAGAAACCTGATCCTTTTAAGACCATGGAGTACCTTTATGGCTTACAAAATGGTTTCCAGCTGAAACGCAAATGACCATATCTCTCTCGATTTCATTCCAAGATGTCAAAGGCTTTCCATCCAGGGTGTACATGGTCTTGGCTGGGCACGTCATCCTGAGGCGCAGGGAACACGCATCCAGAAGCTGAAGTGAAATGGGAATGACAGGACTTAGGAGAAATCATAATCGTTAGAAGAAAAACAACTGAGATTGTGATTAAGATTTTCAGAACAAAAAAACCCAGATATGTTCTCATCTGAACCACAGACCAGAGATGGAGGTGTGGGGCTATTTGCTTGTCATGTTCCATGTTAGAATGTGTGGTCCCTGAGGGTAGGGATTGTGTTTCTGACTACCTTTGTACCCCTAGCATTTGGCACATTAACACAGAGGAAGTGCTTACTAAACCCTTGTTAAATGAATAACTGATTGATATGTGAGCCAAGTTTCAGGAAAACTTGGGCCAGCCCATCATCTCAAGGGATGCTTGGTACTATACATTTAACTGCACAAAAAATAAGGAGACCCTGGCTATCAGAGGAAAAATGATAGGTACCTTAAGTGGTTATGATTTGGGACAGATAATCAAGGGTGAACTAGCCATGCAACCTTGGCATGTATCCTTGATGATGATAAAGACAACAGGAGAGAGGATAGGAAGGAAGCAAGCTTGATCAGTCAATGCAGAAGCATGTAGTCTCTCAGAAGACTCCAGGGTAAGTATCGCAATATGTATTGGTCTGGCACACAGCAGGTGCTTAATCAATGTTTCTCGATCATTGAATGAGTCAGCATGGTTTGGTGCAAAGGTTCTTAAACTTTTTAGTTTCAGGATTCCTTTACATTCTTAAAAATTACTGACCACCTCCTCCACCCCCAAGAGCTTTTGTTATCTGGGTTCTGTCTCTTGATATTTACTGTATTAGAAATTAAAATATCATATTATTATTATGAAAAGAGCTTTGACTGTGAATATCCCCTGAAGTGATCTGAGGGACCCGTGGGGATGCCCAGACCACAGTGGTTTGAGAACCACTGGTGCAGGGCATAAAGAGGTGGCCTTGAAGTCAGGAAGATCTGGATTCAAGCTCTGGCTCTGACTCATACAGATAGTGTGACCCTGAGTAAATCACAGTACCTCTTGGCACCACAGGCAAGTGTCTGTATGACTCCAGGGTTCAACGTGGGTGCCAATCTGCCCTGGGAGATGGAGTTTCCTTACCTGGAAATGTCAAAGGGGCTTATTTTAAGATATTTAAATTAATTACTAAGATTGCTCCTTAAAATAAAAAGACGTTTATCAAGGCCTTTTTGTTTTTCGTGCTATGGGCATTTCCAGATTGTCAGTCCCAAGACTGCTGCCATAAATGAGCCCTCTGCTCTAGTAATCAGGAACAACAGTGTGGTGAGGATCAGGCTTTTTTCCTCTTCAAAGAAAAAGATGGCAGCACCATGCAGTGGATAGAACATCAAGCTGCATGTTAGAAGGCCTGGGTGGTAGTCCTCGCTTTGCCACTAATGAGTTATGTGACCTTGGACAGGTCATTTCCCCTTGATTTCCTTACCTATAAAATAAGAGAGTTAGACTAAGTGATATTCAAGATACCTTCCAGCCCATAATGTCCTATAACTAGAAATGCTTTTATAAATCTATTTTTAAAGCATGTAATTATAAATTGAACATCTCATCATTCCATTGCATTATTGTTTTTAATTCTAAGTGGAAATTCTGCTGAATGCATTCCATTTTCCCTTGAATTATTAGATGAAGTCCAACCAGTTATAAGAGTATTGCAGAGATGATCATTTTAAAGCCATTTTCAGCAATAATCTTTATTCCAAAAGATGCAAGCCATATACAGTTGATGTGTTAAATATATCATTAGCTCTCCCTTTTACAGATGTGCCCCCACTTTAGGGAAGAAGTGAGTAGTAATTGGAGGCTTCGACTGTCTGTAGAATGGCGAGCTTTCTTTCTATTAAAAGTAGAGCAGCTGATAAATTCTTGATTTGACTCAATTATTCTTCAAAAGTAGAGGAAGTCAAGAGGTGAACTGCTATTTTTGACCTGATTATAACGACAGAATCAAAGAATCTCAGCGTTGTAAGGGACCTCAGAAGCCATCTGGTCTAACATTTAACTGCACAAGAAATACGGAGACCCTGGGTATCAGAGGGAAAATGACAGGTACCTTATGAGGTTATGATTTGGGACAGATAATCAAGGGTGAACTAGCCATGCAACCTTGGCATGTATCCTTGATGATGATAAAGACAACAGCAGAGAGGATAGGAAGGAAGCAAGCATTTATTAAGCAGCTACTATGCACCAGGCACTGTGCTAAGTGCCAAGCAAAGAAAATCTCTGCCTTCAAGGAACTTATATTCTAGTAGGTAAAGATAACACATAAGGAGCTTTTATGGAAGGTGGGAGTGAAGGAATGCCCAGTGAGGAGGCAGGGTTCAGAAACCCAGAAAAGTCAGAGACAGGCTGAAGGAGGATGCAGGCAGACTGGCCTGAGTCCTTCCACAAAATGCAGGATCCATAGGAACTCACCACTGGGAGAAGGGGAGCAGGGCTCACAGCGAAATAAATATTTCTGGGAGAACAGGCCACAAGGGTGGTAGGCTCCTCCAGGGCACTGAGGGAATTTCCAGGATGAGCCAGCAGTACAAACTGCATGGTTTAGAAGTCCAGAAAGTCAGGAACAGGGCCAGGTGAATCACAAAGAGAAGAGACTGGACCAGCCTATGATTTTCTTGGTATAGGAAGCTTCCTAGAGAAGAAATACCCTCTACCAATGCAAGTCAGCACCTTTTCTGAACCTTAGTCTAAGACAGCTGTCTAGTTTTTACCAAGGGTCCCACAACTAGTATATGTTGGAAACCAGGCTTTCCTGACTTCAAAGTCAGATTTCTGTCTACTCCTCTTCACTACCTTAACTAAGAATAATAATTAACAATAATAAATCTTGATATTTTGATTCAATTACAAAAAGCAGCTATTTTATCCATCTGTGAAATAGTCTGTAGAACGCTGAACGTTAAGGAATAACAGCATGATAGAGACTTGTCCTGGGACTGTTTCTATCTGAATTCCATCGAGGTGGCATGAAAATAATAAAAATAATGGCAAACATATATATGGTGCTCTAAGGTTTGCAAAGTGTTTGACATATATCATCTCATCTGATCCTCACAACAGTTCATCTATGAGGTAAGGTGCTATTATTATTATTCCCATCTTGCAGATGAGGAAACTGAGGCTGAAACCTAAAAAGTGTCTGAGACAGGATTCGAGCTCAGTCTTCCAAGGCTATTTCCATTTTGCCCTGGGGGGCACATTTCAAAGTTCAGAGACAGGATATGTAGGCTCTCATTAATTAATTACTAATTATAATTAATTTATTGTATAATATGTAATTTATTATTAATTTAATTAATTAAATAATTAATGATTAATCAAAAATACGATTCCACTAAGGAAGATACCTCAAGAGATGTGAAAAACTTAAGAATAAATTCTGATTTAGAAGGAAAGGGCCAGCTATAGAAAAGGATTGATGTGAATAGAAAGGGAACTCAGTGACCAATTTAGACTTTTAAAAAACAGAAAAATGAAGGCTAAAGTGAGTAAATTGAGGATGACTATAAAAGAATACTCATTGTGCTAACAATGTCAGAAAGTGCCAAAGCCTGGAATGAGCTGAGGCTAGAAGAGAATAAAAAAAAGAAGAAAAGACTTTAAAAAAATTAAGGCTCTATTGGACGCAAGAGGATGAGGGGGAAGGAGAGATGACATGCTGATGAGACGGGTTGTTCAAATAGCAAGAAAACTGATGGGCAGCCTGTGCCCTCCATTGTTACCCACACGACGATATGATAGAAGGGGATCTGGGACTGCTTTGCCCTCTCCCCTCCTCCCACTCCTTCCCATGGAAGACCGCTGGAGGTCATCGACAGAAGGTGGAGAAGGTACAGAGAGGTTGTTATCTGCACCCTTGAAGGGAGTACCCACATCGACAAGATCACAGATCCATTGAAGTCTCATCAAAGTGGGTAGAGAGAGATGCTACAGATGTAGGAGGAGATCAGTCCTTTAGGACCAGACAAAGCTTGGCCAGACGGCAGAGTACACTGGTTCTGGAATCTGAGGACCTGGCTTCAAATCACAGCTGTGACTTAACTACACTCGTGACCTTAGGCACGCTGCCTAACTTGTCTGTACTTCAGATGCAGCAGCTATAAAATGAGGGAGACAGAGGGCGGGGAGGTAGACGGTATGACCTCTATGATCTCCTCCAACTCTAAAGTCTATGATGCTAAGTCAGAGAAAAGCTTTGGGCTTGAAGATTTAGCTACTAAACCCAAAGGAGAATGCTGTTCTGGTGTACCGGGAAGAGGTGGGACCAACTGGAGAGAAGAATCATTTTGGCAAAGGCAAAGGCAGGTGGATAGAAAAAGGTGGGTAGAAAGTTGCTAGATTGGCTGGACTTTTCACATTTATGAGAAAAATAAAGAGCAAACTGGAGAGGCACCCAAATTTTGGATAGCCCTCGCTTGATTTGCTACATGAATTACACCGAGAAAAACATTGAAATATGGGTTCTACTGTATTTCTCATTCATCTAGTAAAAGGACAATTCATTCATTCAACAAATATTAGGATTTACTATGGACGATGAATTATTTTAGGAAGACACAAAAGGGAATAAATAAGAATCTGTCCTTGCCATAGAAGTTTTTGTTACCTAATAGGCAGAAATAAGGATTTGGATATGCATAAATATAAGACTCACTGGAATATGCTTTGTTGTCGTTGTTGTTTGGGACTTGTGATTTCACTTATGCAGGGACTCCCACAATTACAGAAACAACATTTGAGTGATGGAAGGCAGCTCAACTGCCATTTAGTCCAACAGCTCAACAAAAGGAATTTCTATCATAATAGATCCCCCACGTGGCGATCCAACTTCTGCTTGAAGACCTCCAAAGACAGGGAACTCACCACCACTCCAGGTAGCCCAATATACTCTGGGGCAGCCCTAATTGTTGAGATGTTTTTCCTGACATTGAGTCTATATTTGGCTTTGTAGGGCTTCCACAAATTCTTCTTTGTTCTACCCTCTGGGACCAAAAAGAACAAATCTGATCTTTTCTCAGTACTATGGTCCTTCAAATACTTGAAGGTGGCCATAATGTATCCTGGTCTTCTCTTTTATAAGGTAAACATGCCTACTTCCTTCAACTGATTTTTGTATGACATAAACTCAAGGTCCATTCTGTTTGCCTTCCTTGAGATACTCTACAACTTATTAATGTCATTCTTCAACTATGATGCCCAGGATTGACCCCCATGCTCTAGATGAGGTCTAAGGGGGGATGGGCAGAGTGCAGTGGGATTCTCATCCGATTCTTGGAAGCTGGCCTTCTGTTAATGTAGCCCAAGATCACTTTTTTTTTAAAATCTTGCTAACTCATTTTGAGCTTTCAATCTACTACAAATTCCAAATCTTTTTCAGAGGAAAAAAATCTGCCAACTATTCATGCCTCCCCCATCTTGTATTTGTGAAATTTATTTTTGTTTTGCTCCCAAGTATAAGACTCTGTTCCTATTGAATTTCACAATGTTAATTATTTCATAGGGAATTTTCCAGTGAGAAAGCTCCCTCCACCAAAGCACATGGGCAACTCCAAAGTATAGGCTCAGAGAATTTTCTGGGGCACTGAGAGGTTAAGTGATGATTCCCAGAGTCACACTGCTTATATATGTCAAAGGCAGGATATGAACCTGTAACTTCTTGACTCGGAGGCTGGCTCTCTGTCCACTACAAGATTCTGTTTCTCATATGTTTTTAAGAGGATTATAAAACGCTGTGATTTCACATGAACCAGAAATCACTTCTTTCTGTGGATGGGTAGGATCAAGGAAAATGTCATTGAGGAGATTTGAGCTAAGACCTAAAGGAATTTCACGAATCAGAGGTGGACAGAGGGAAGGCATTCTTGGCAAATACTGTGGACAAGGCAGAGAAATGGGAAAGCTATGATAGATGAACATGTTCAGGAGATGAGGAGTCATCTAGTTTGGCTAAAACATAAGGGGAAAGTAAAGTGAGCCAAAGCTGGAAAGATTGGTTGAAGCCAGGATGCAGAGGGCGTGGAATGTCAGTCTAAGGAATTTTATCTTAATTCAGCAGGTGAAGAGAAAACAAATGAAGGGTTTTTGATGGTAGTGGTGGTGGTGATGGTGAATGTGATGGTTTATTCTGAGGAAGGGCTGATATGAATTACTGAACATCTATATTACTTTAGTGAAATCAGAGCCCTTCATTTTTCCAACTCCCTATTTATTCGAGTCCGTTTTCTGTATAAATTCTCTACCTTTATAGAAAAAAAATCTGAATTACTCATCAAGCCAGCCTGAGTGAAACAGAGAAGTGCCTCATGCAGAGACAGAAGGTGGCACAAGGAAGACAAACATTTGCCCTCAAGCACTATGGAAATGGCCACTAATGAGCCCAAGAACCCCATAAATAATAACTTCCCCTATGCCACTGGCCCTTGGTCCAATCTGACTCAAATTTCATCAATTAGGGGACAACCTCAATGGAGATGTGGTCATCGCAGCTGCATCTGCTGGGGCCCCATTCTATATATCTTCAACAGCCATGGCTATAGGGTAATCTATGTGTAATATGCAATATAATATATTATTGTTATGACATGCATACACATACATACACACACACACATGCACATATATTGTCAATCTGGGAAAGAAAGTTCTTGCCACCAGAGTTCTCACCACCAAATGGATATAGTTTTATCAATTGTAATGACAGTAAAGATGTATTTATACATCAGCCTTATCTTCCTCTACACTCCAGCTTAATTGGGTTACTTGCTGCCCAGACCACAGGGCTTTACCATCTGTCCTGCCGCTGAACGTGCTTCTATGTGTTAACTTTCACTGCAACTCATCTATACACAGGGCTGATCATGGTGTTGATTTCACCTTACCCATAACTGTTCTATCTCCAACATATTGAATTATGACTTTTTTCTTTCCAGCCACAGCCTCCTATCTTTCCATCTCTCCCTTTGCCTCACTTTTACCAAGCCTATTTTTATCCTCTCCGTGACTACCAGGCACTCTACAATTTCCTGTTCTTCTAGTGCACTATGCCTGCTGTAAGCTCATTTTGCTTCCCTTCATAATTCTGATACTATAGTTAAGCAGGATCAACCTTACACTTCACTCCACTCTCCATTGCCCCCTTACCGATCAACACCCTTTGACAACTTCACAGCCCAGTGACTTATTCCACCATATGACTTCTTCATTCCTGCCAAAAAGCTGCTGAATACCACTGGCTGAGTTCATATGATTGGGCCAACTAGGTTCACTACGAATGTGTATGATCTAATTTTGTCTGGACCTCACTGCTATGTGACAATCCTTCTGTCTTCCCAAGATTAATTCGATTGCACTCCCCTCAATAGCTATTCCAAACTTTCTCTTCCCTCCTCAAGCCTCACACTCTGTCCTTCACTCTATCTTAACAGAGGAACTTACTTTCTATTTTGACAAGAAGATAGAGGTCTTCTGTTGTGACTCCATCTTCTTCCCCATGCTATACCACAAAACCCCTGGATATCATCTCTCAATCTTTCTTTGAAGCCTGTTGATTTAGACTTTGACAAAAAGATGGCTCCTCTTCTTGTGATTTCTGTGATCTCTTCCCATCTCCCTTAGGAATATGGCCCATTGATTAACTTTCCCTCATCTTTGCTATGTTCAAAGTCTCCCTATGCACTGACTACTCCCATGTGTTAGGTCTTTCCTATCTTTTTGTAAGGAGGGTAAAGTCTCACCTCAATTAATGTAATCACAGAAGGTCCAGACACCTTTAATAAATCAGCAGGGTAAAATTAATTTTTAATTAATTTTAATTAAATTAAATTAAAATTAATTAATTAATTAAAGGCATTTTTCCTACAACCTAAGAGTCCTTAATCTGAAGAGATTATGTAGCTCTGTGACCTTTGGATGAAGGCAAATGCCACACAGGAAGCATCTCGTGATTACCTGAAAGAATTAGATATACTTCTCTACCTACATATAAACAGAGTGGCCAGTCTAGCTCTGAGTCAGTCCAGCAGTAAATCTTCAAGAATTTGTCTTAAATCTTCAAGAAGTGAGTCAAGGGATGGACCCTTTAATTAGAAAAAAAAAAGAAAAAAGTCAAAGTGGGAGGGGAAGACCCTCAGGGTTAAGGTTTGAGGAAGAAAGAAAGGAAGGAAGGAAGGAAGGAAGGAAGGAAGGAAGGAAGGAAGGAAGGAAGGAAGGAAGGAAGGAAGAAAGGAAGGAATGAATCTAGTCATCTCAGTCATGAAGGACTACAAGTTCAGAAATTAAAGATTCGGGATTCAAAATTGGAACCAAGCCCCTGAGACAGAATTACTAAGAGGGAGGAAGAATAAAAAAATTATTTGTTTCTCTTCCTCTCCGTGGACTATGTCATCTGAAATACTGGAGCAGTAGCAGACAGTAAATGCATCAGGCTAAAATCAACTGTCTCCTTCCTCAGGCTCCTGTCTGTTAGCATCGGTTTGCCCTTGGGTGTCATTTTGTTCCCACCCAGAAGCACAAGACAGACTCAACTGAGAACAGAGTGACACACCAAGGACAAAGGGATGGTGAAAGATGGTCATCTAAGGAAGAAGGCAGCTTCAAGGACCATTGCCAGCTAGGAACTCAAGAAAGAACTACGCCTCTGCCACACACATATCCTACATATGTCTCTATTCTCTTAGTCTGCACTCATTCTTGCCAAGGACCTATATATATTTGTCGGAGAGTATGCTCCAGGCTTTTGGTAGAAATATTTTATACCAAATGCTATCATATTATCTCAGTAAATGCTTTTTCTTAACAATCTACCGGATGATTATTAATGGTAGACACATAGGTGGGGGCTCATGAATGATAAAAGTTGAAACCCAGTCTAGAACTGAGGGAGCAGTATTATCCCTTTGTAGAATATATGCTCCTTGAGGGTAGACAGTGTTTTGTTCTTGTTTTTGTATCTTAAGGATCTAGACAGATGTAGTGCAATAATGTATAGATGGTAGGCTTGGAGTCAAGAAGACCTAGATTCAAGCCCTACCTCTGACATGCACTAGTTATGTGATCATAGGCAAATTCCTTAATCCCTCAGATCTCCTCCGAAATTTTCTAGGGCTACAAGTTGGAGATAGATCATTCTACATTCGTAGGAGGAAAATTCCACAATGTTTTCTCAACAGTGATGAAATCACAAATCTGGAAAATGTTCTCAAAGTATCTCCAAGTATCTTCCAAAGTATCTCCAAGGCCTACCACAATGTGAAGTAAGCACTTAATAAACGCTTACTTAATGGACTAATGAATGAAGTATAACCCATCACAATGAATTTCATTCAGTTCCCTAAAAGGGCCCTAAAGTAGATATCTCAGAGACAAAACTAAAGAGATTAGAGATGATATTTAAAAAAAAAATTCAAAGGAGTAAATGAAACCTGAATAAGTTTTTTACATTAGTCAGTAATTATCTGTATTACACACCCTGGTCTACACACATACTTATCTTCCTAAATAACACTTTTATTATGTCTTTCCACTGTTGAAATACCACCAGTGATCACCTCAGTCTAGTGATCAGGCCCTTTCCAATATGTCCCCAGCTATCTTTCTAGATTCTCCTCTGTCTGGTCGCATGAATGCACATCCCACCACAGCCATACTGCTCTTTTCTCTTATAAACATTCCTTATAAAGACATGTCATTGTGACTCTATTACCCATGTTGCTTCTCTGGTCATAGATGGTCTGTCTACATAAATCCTATCTATCCTTCAAGGGCCAACTCAGGTCTCACCCCTGCATTGTTTTCCCTCGTTCCCGCAACTGCAAGTGATCTCTTCGTCCTAAGGAATCCTGTATTGAGCACCGGCTAGAACGGTTGGTTGCTCGTTTGGCTTTCACTAATAACCATTTTTCCTATTCAGTTGTTTCAGTTGTGTTCAACCCCTTATGATCCAGTTTGGGGTTTTCTTGGCAGAGATTGTGGAGTGGTTTGTCATTTCCTTCTCCAGATCATTTTACAGATGAGGAAACTGAGGCAAGCAGGTTTAAATGACTTGCCCAGCATCACACAGTCCATAAGCATCTAAGGCCAAATTTGAACTCTGGTTTTCCTTACTCCAGGCACAGCACTCTATCCACTGAGCCACATAGCTGTTCTTTAATAATTATAACTGAGGTTAATTTATTGCTTTTCACATACAGCTGGTTAGTGTCTGAGGCAAGATTTGAACTCAGGCCTTCTCGACTCTGTCCAATACTCTTATCCACTACACTGCCTAGCTGTCTTTTTATATGTATTTCTCTGTTCTCCTAACTCTAGAATATGTTCTTTGAGCCCCCTGGAGGGTCTTCACCAAAGTAATGCCAATAATAGTTACAGCTGACAGTTATAACAAGATATCAGAATTGAAAGGTACTTCACAGGTCATTTAGTCCAACCCATTCTTGACTCCGTTTTCCCTCTATGAGACACATGGCAAGCGGTCATCCTGCCTTTGCTTGAAAACCTCCCACCTCTGACCTCCCACTTCCCAAAGCAACCCAGTTTGTTTTGGGACAGCTCTGAGTGTTTGGATCTTGTTACATCAGAAAATGGATTTTCTGTAACTTCCACTCACTGTCCCTAGTTCTGCCCTCCAAAGACTTTATTAACACAAAATACGTTTAAATACTTGAAGGCAACTGCCGTATCTCTGCCATGTTTCTTTTATCTCTGCCAAACATTTCAAGTCACTTCACCTAATCCTTTTGCAGTATGGTACAGGAGCCTCGACACACTCTGACACCCTCACTGTGCAGATGAGGAACAGAACCCTGGATGGGGGAAAATTGATTGCTTGGGGTCACATGAGTAGGACATAATGAGTAGGCAGAGATTGAAATCCAGGTCCTCTGACTCCAAAGCCAGTCCAATGCACTCTACTGCACATCCAGAGTCTTTAGATTTCTCACCATCTTAACCAACCTCATATGGAAGACCCTCTAGTTTGGTAATATGGCACCCAGAAGTGAACATGGTCCTTTCAGTGTGATCTCATCAGAATACAGCAAGACCATCACTTCCCTCATCCTGGGGAAATTATTGTTCTCACTGTAGCTGAGTGCTAGCTTTTATGGCTGCCATATTGCACTGCTGACTCATTTGAATTTGCAGTCCACTAAATGCTTGAATTTTTTTAACATGTACTATTGTCTCACTATGCCTCCACTATCCAGTGAAAAGGGTCTTTTGGACCCAAGAATAGAATTTTATATACAATGTTACAGTTTACAAAGTATATTAACAATCAATCAACTTAACATTTATTAAGTACCTACTATGTACCAGCCACCACACAAAACACTACGGATACAAAAGTGAAATGGTCCCTTCCCTCAAGAACTTTACATTCTAATGGGGGAGATAACAGCCACATTTCTAAGTGTATACATACATGCAAACTCACACACATACACACAGAGGCAGCTAGGTGGCTCAGTGCATAAAGTGCCAGGCCTGGAGTCAGGAGGACTTAAGTTCAAATCTGGCCTCAGACATTTACTAACTATGTGACCCTGGGCAAGTTACTTCACCCTGTTTGCCTCAGTTTCCTCATCTGTAAAATGAGTTGGAGAAGGAAATGGCAGACTACTCCAATATCTTTGCCAAGAAGTCAGACACAACTGAAAACAACTAAACAACAACAAATATGTATGTTACATAGTATATTATTATATATACTATATGTAGCATTATCATTCTAGACATTATTCTATATGGTATATATAATATTACTATGTAGCAAATTATATATTATTACATATATTATATAATATATTATTATATGTAGCGTATTTATTATTATACATGCTATATGGTACTATATGTATATAGTACCATACACACTATTATATAGTATATATATACTATATAGTATTATACACGCTATATGTATAGTGTAGTATATTGCTCCACATAGAGTATGTAGATGGGCACATGCATCCTCGTTTCTTTTTGGTACCTAGTATTATTCCTCATTTGTGTCTCATCAGGAAGAACTTAATGAATCAAGGCAGCGTGTGACTGTTCCCTGAGTTCCAGAACTCTACTTGGCACCAGATGGCCTCTCCCAGAATTTTACCTCTGCAATGGATCTGCCCCAGGCATAAACACCATCTTCACATTCGTGACCGCTGAGGTAAGCGAAGACTCTTTTCGTGTTGGGCTGAACATACAGGCTGGTTTGTTTCTTCGACACCGTAGAGCTGCATTTGGTCTGCTGGCTTTGGACCTCGGAAAGGTGTGCCTAGTGAGAGAAGAGCATCAGGGACCAGCACGTTAATGACCTTGGCTTGGAGAACATTGAGGATTCTGTGAAGAGTCAAGAAAGGAGTTAGGGATGGTAAGAAACGAATGAAGAAGTCAATTGACATGTGTTTACTTTATCATCGACAATAGAGGGACCAAATCTAATAGATGAAATAACCTGGGGCAAAAAATAACTTATCGAGTAATAGTACTAATGATAATCAGAGCTAGCATTTTGTAACTCTTCGAAGTCTTCAAAGCCCTTCATAAATATTATCCTATTTGATCCCCACAACTACCTTAGGAGGTAGGTACTATTATCACTCCCATTTTATGGATAAGAAACTGAGACAGACAGAGGTTAAGTGACTTGTCTAGGATTACCCAGCTAATAACTGTCTGAGGCAGTATTGAAATATAGCTCTTCCCAACTCTAGACTCAGCACATTATTCAGTATGTGTAGCTGCATAAATACATGTGTACATACATATGAGAAAAAAAAAGAGAGAGAAAGAGAGAAAGAGAGAGAGAGACTACTATCGCCCAGTTCTAGGCCATTTCTTGCCATTAATTCATACAGAAGTGCCCATTCATTACAGTAAGAAGGTCACAGAAGGCATGAAGGAGAGATGGTTTTCTAAACATTATGTGCTCAACCCTTTGAATAGATGACTTACTTTTTTATTAATTTTTAGTTTTTGAAATTCACTTTCATTAAATTTTAAGTTCTAAATTTCCCCCCCTCCATCCCCAAGATGGCGTACAATCTGGTGTAGGCTCTACATATACATTCATATTAATAGATAATTTCTATGTGGTTTCTGCATACGTTTGTGCACAGTTTTATGTGAACATATATGTGTAAGTTCATGTGTGTTTTAAACAGAATCACAGATTTATTTTTGTTATCTGAAAAGCCTCTTATGGGGTTACGCGATTCAGGGTCTGAGTCCTCACTTGTTTAATCTCAGACACTAGTTACACATACGCACACCTTTCTCGATTGCTCACAGACTGAGCTCCAGTTCTTCTTTAAGCTCACAGTGATTCAATAAGGGGCACTCATCTTCTGGCCAGTACTTCACCCTGTTTGGTCTTGCGAGAAATCCTATTTCTGATAGGTCCCATTTCCCAAGATCCTTGACTTGTACTTCTGTGTACATTTCTTAACTTTGAGAAATCTTCCTACATAGGGACAGCACACTCAGATGGAAACTTCTTCAAAGCATGGGGGATGGGGAGAAATGTGGCATTTTTTCCCAGGTCCCTGTCACCAATCATCTCACTAGAGCTGACCTTTCTCTTCCCTCCTCTTTTATGAACAGCAATCCTGACTGATTAACCATATGGATTGAAACTACTTTCTGAATTTCACACTTCTGAATGTCTCCATTGCAATTAGTTTTTCACTCTTTGCTCTTTTCACATATTGAGACAGACCCTTAGGAGTGATGAGCAATGAAGCCATAAGACTCATCTTTCAGGTACTCAGCGTAATTGCCTATGTACACATCCACTGGGTCTTTTTCTCATCTTCGCTAAGGTCATAATCCATGGTCCCCATTCAAACAAAACACACTTCAAATGGAGTTGTCCATCCATTTGGGTACCCTTCAAATGCCAACTTTACAACTACTCTTAACTGGCCAGACATGGAAGATAGAGCGAAGATGCATTTTTCTCAATTCGACCTTCTTTTAGGTGTTGGTAGAGAAGCAGGAGCCATGGTTGAGTTCTGACATACCTTAGCACTTACTATGTGCTTCAGTAACTCCTTCTCCTCCAGGGTGGGCTCCATCCAGTTACCTTTGATTACTGTGTGCCTAGCAGGGCTATTGGTGTAAACCACTTTTCCAGGTTTACCCTCAAAGACTCGTCGCCCTAGAAGGAGAATTCAGAAATTCTAAGTTTTCAAGCAAGTACAGGCTTTTCAGTTTTACATGGATCAGACTTTTTATTTGTGCTCTGCTTATACTAGCCCCCTCCCCCTGAATAGTAACTGCTAACATTTCTAGAGGGTGTTAAGGTTTGGAAAGTGAGTTATGAATATGGCTTCATCTGATCCTCATCATGGACATACAAAAGCTGAAATCAAGGAAGGCTCTGTGCTCCTTGGAGGCAGTGGCTTTTGGACTGGGCTAGAATTGAACTGGGTAGAATTGTCTTTGCTATTTGGATGTGAGTTTTTCAAGAGCAGGGACTGTATTAGATCAGATAGGGCATTTATTAAGCACTTACTGTGTGTTCCTTTTCTTTATCTATCTCCAGTATTGACCACAGTGCTTTGCATATAATAAGTGCTTAATAAGTGATTTTTCATTCATTCATTTGTTCACTCATTCAAAGATGAGGTTGGGATAGGAGAGAAGGATCTCTGACATACTGGGTTCCTTCCCCATCAACAAGTTGGTTATTGTTGCTTTCTTGTACAACATACCATGACAGGATGTAAAGAGGAGGGCCCCTAGAAGGCCAAAGGGGTGGAGGCAGGAAAAGTACAGTATTTGTGCAAGCCATGGCAGCTGACCCAGTTTAGGGGGAGTGTATATCACAAGAAGGGGAGATAAAACTAGAAAGTTTGTGGAGAGTCGTGAAGATGAGGTTGCAACTCAGGCCTTTCAGTTAGCCACAAATAGACCTCTGCTGCTGCCTAGCCTGAGCAATAACACAGTGCTTTTCTCAACCCTAATACACATGGCCCAGTTCCACTGCGATTTACTCAGGGAGAAGTCACTGGTGACCTATATTGTCACCATCACCTCCATTAGACTGGGAACATATGTTTTGTTCTTCTATGATAATAAGCCTTTCCCCACAATTAACTTCGTGGCCTGGGGATTAAGCATTTCTAAAATAATATTAACTCAAGAGATAGGAGTCTTTTGCTTCCATAGAATCACACCCTGGGAACATGATAAGCTCCTGACACCATTCTGTGCCCTTTGTTCTCAAAGAAGCTGGGAAGATAGAATGCCCTGTCATATTGGATGCTAAGAAATAGTTTATCAAGGATTTAAGACATGGAAATTTCTGGATTTAAAAAAATGGGCCACATACAACAAAGGAGATCTAAGAAGAGATAAATAAAATATTACACGTGCATATTAAAATGTCTTCTTTCTCCATTTTACAAATATCCACAGGAGTTTGCTTTGTTCCTTTAAAAAGGTATTCGATCAAAGAAATAAGCTTTCTGAGAGTTTTGTGTAAATCCTAAGGCGAAGTTTATTCTCAGTCGTCTGGGGCTACTGCTGTTAATGAAATAGACCTGATGTATAAAGTTTCTTAGAGATAGACAAAAATAATAATAATAAAAATAATAATAATCGCAGTAACTTCCATTAATATAGTGTTTGCACGGCATTTTACACATTCTTTCAAGTGAGGCAGCTAGGCAGTACAGGGATAAAGCCTTGGACTTGGAGTCAGGAAGCCTTGAGTTTGAATACAGCCTTAGACTCTTACTAGCTATGTGACCCTGGGCAAGTCACTTAGGCCCTCTGTACCTCAGTTTCTTTTTCTGTAAAATGAGGATAATAATAGCACCTACTTTCCAGAGTTGTTGGGATAAAATGAGCTGACATTTATAAGGCGCTCTGCAAACCTTAAAGTACCATATCTAGGCTAGTTATTAGATGATGATGATGATGATAATGATGATGATGATGATGATGATGATGATGATGATGACGATGCCTGACAACACCCCTGGGAAGCAGGTAGTACAGGGATTATTGATCTCTTTTTACAGACGAACAAATTGAAACTAGGAGAGGCTAAGTGATGTATACATGGTCACAAATCTAGTGTCAGAGACTGGATTTGAACCCAAGTCGGCCTGACTCCAAATAAATTCCTTCATCCACTTTCCCAGGGGTTTGTAACCACATTTTAGCAAGAACCCCTTTGGCCTACAGTGCCTTTCTCAGAATAATGTTTGTTGACAACTTTCATAATTAAAGGAAATGCAAAACTTCAGTTAGAGGTTAGTGAAAATAAAGATGCAATTTCCCACCCATTCAAATTCATGGACCCCTTTGAAATGCATCCATGAAACTCCAGGTTAAGAATCTTTGAACTGGGCTATAATTTGTTTGTTCGTTTGTTTGTTTAGGTACAACCTAGTGATTTCTTTCACTAGCATAGACAGTTCCTAATATAGTAACTTCCTCCATCAAAGCAGATGAACAACTCCTCTGTAACATATGGTCCTGGAGAGTTTCTTGGGGCACTAAGAGACTAAGTGACTTACCCAGGGTCACACAAAAAGGGTACTTCAGAGGCAGGATTTGAACCTAGGTCACCCTGATTCCACTGCTGGCTTTTCATGACTCTCAAAACTTGAGAATTTTACCAACAATATTTTGGGGTAGAGGGTAGTGAGCAGAGTGGTTAGGGAGACTCTCCTGTGTTCCCACTGAGGTGAGATTAGCCTGCTGATTTAAAATAAGGAGGGATTGTAAAGGAGCTAATGCAATAAGTTTGGGAATTCTGCTCTGGGTTGGAGCTATCCTGATGTGTGAGTGAATGAGGAAGTGCATGTTGACCTAACCCATTCTCACGAGACAGCCCCAGAGTATGCATCACTATCTATCTGTCCATCCATGCCAGCTTCTACCACAGAATGGCCAACGACACACACACTCACACACACACACACACAATTCGTTCTGAGGGAACAGCAATAAAACAGCACTCCCGTTGCTTCTGGAGAGGGTGTAAAATCACCCAAGGACATCTCCACTGTGTCATCCCCATAACCCCTTCACAAAAATTCTTTCCTTTGACCACTACTTCTCTACATGTGAACCCTCTCTCTATGAGAATATTATCTATGTGAGGGCAAGAATGGCCTACCTTTTGTATTCATGTCACCAGCTGCTGCCTGGCATGTTGTAGGGACTTAATACTATTTCCTCCCCTTCATTCATGCCTCCTTCTTCTCAAGGACATTTCTTTGATTTCCTAAGGGTATGGCCACTACAATATGCAAGGGTTCTCACATACTGCATGAAGCATTTAAAGCCATACATTATTATATAACTCAAGTCATTAAAACCCATCAGGAACTCAAGTGATACCACCTGAGAGGAACAGTGTAAGGTATTAGAAAGAACAAGCCCTGAGGGCACTAGACTCAATGGTTTCTGGCATCCCTTCTGGCTCATAAATCCGTAACATCTATGATCTATGATGACTTTTTAGGAAAATAAGATCTCCAGCAAGCATGCATATATAACTGATAGATCTAGGAAGAAAAATATAATTGATTCAATTGGCCAGTGAGCTATAGAAGCAATGCTATTGGTAAACAGCTGTGGGGGAGAAGGTAGTGATAAATATTATATATATATATATATATACATATATATACATATCCATGTATATGTATATATGTTTCATACTAAACATGTTCTTTTATCCAACTAATCATAAATGAGCACTTATTAATTTATAGCAGGCAAATTGAAACTAGCATCTTTTCAACATAATGCCATTTTATTTACAATACTCTTTAGCCACTTATATAGTACACCACTCTAAAGACAAATAATGACAAGAAGAGTGGGTTATTTAAGTGATTGCAGGCCACATACTGAATACATACACCCAGGAACCCTTAAGCATCATCTGTTCTTGCCAACTTGTCCTTTGGAAATTGTTGTATTAGGGCTCACACTCAGCTATCGGAATTTCACAGGTAGAAGACAGACAGGGGGCTCACCCCTGCTATAGACTGCACAAAGAGGCTCCATTGTGGGGAACAGTTTTCCCAAAAATTTGTAAGTTCTGACCATCAGACTGCCAATAGGGAAGGCTACTAAAATTGTTCCAATTGTTATGGTACACATTAATTCTATTTTTCTTATGGAGCCATTTCTCATGCTCATACATATGTGTTTTGTTGCCTTGATTCGATCTACGTCCTACTTTGTTGAAGGTGCTATATTATGTGCTAGGGATACAGACAAAATGAAAAAATTTGTTGCTCTCAATCAATCAGTAAGTATTTTTAAGTACCTACTATGTGCCAGGCACTGTGCTAAGCTCCCAACTAGCTTATATTTTACACAGAGAAAACAACAGTTATATGGGTCAGTACAAGGTAATTTGGGGTGGGAAAAGTGCTACTGATTTGGGAGTCAATAAAGAATTCTTATAAATTGTTATAAAATAAATAAAAATTTTTAAAAGTAGTTAATGTGAACAAAAGAATTCATCACTCCACAGTCAACTAGGTGATGAGCCTCTCTAAGGTTAGTCAGATTCTTAGGTTCTATATTTCCAACCCTGGCATGTATGACCTGCTGAACCTTGAAGAAAGATAGGACTTCTAAGGGATAGTGGTCAGAAAGGTGCAGGATAACCTGTGCAAATGCATGGAGGGGGGAAATGTAATCCTTTGTTCAGGTAGTAGGTCAGTTTGGCCTAAATAACTAAGAAGAAGATCACTGGTAGTATGGTTGATTTTTAAATGCTATTAAGCATGCCCATTCCCATACCAACTACAATATCAGCATATAAAATAGTAAACACCAATTTTCTGGTGGCATTTTGCTCATTCCGTTTCATTCACCTTCACTTTCACCCAACAATCAATCCCCTTTCTTATATCCATCTCTCATTTTATTA
The DNA here is from genome assembly GCA_028646595.1 of Phalanger gymnotis. Taxonomy (NCBI): domain Eukaryota; kingdom Metazoa; phylum Chordata; class Mammalia; order Diprotodontia; family Phalangeridae; genus Phalanger; species Phalanger gymnotis. Next base: position 432,935,105 of record CM053623.1, read on the forward strand.
CACACTGAACTGGGAGTCAGGAAATGTAGATCTTTGTCCCAAGCTCTTATCCATCAAGTGTGAACTAACTATTTGCATATGTATGAATAGGTGTTTGCATGTACTTATAAATTCTAATTATAGTAGCTACCCTTTTGTATATATGTATATATATATATGTATGTGTGCATATGTATACATATATACATACATATGTATGTATATGTATAAAGAGACATAAATATTCATGTATTTTCATATTACATATAAATATATCTGTATGTCAGAGTTTACATTTTGTATGAAATGGTATAAGAGCAAATCTAGGATATTAAAGGGCAAAGAGAATAAGAAGGGACAAGAGTATTTAGGGAATGGCCAGCCACTCTAGTGTCTTTGCCAAGAAAACCTCAGAAAGAGGTCACAAAGAATCAGACGTGACTGAAAAACAGCTGGACAACAATAACAACTGTATATACAGGGATATGTGAGTGGATCAGGGAGTGAGTATGAAGGGTTTTCTTGGGATATGGGAAGGTATAAAGTGTGAACATGCATTGTATTTTTTCCAGTACAGTGGTTTATAGATTTATCAAAATAGATCAATGTGGGCATACTAGAGTGGAATTTGGAGAACGTTTAAAGTTTAGGGTATAGTCTGGTAGAAAGTTCACCAAAGTCATAATAAGGAGGATTGTAAACAGAACATCTAGTTTTAAAACCTTGGCGATCTTGGGCAAATCACTTACTTAGCCTGTATGGACCAAATCGTGGCAATGAGAAATATCTTTCTATGGTCCTTTCTGTTTCCAAATTTTCTGACAATAACACTTAGAGGGATAGAACTTCTTTCGCTTTCAGAAAATCTCCCTAGGGATATCTAAGTACACCTACCAACTCTAGCATCAGCCTCTAAGACAACGAAATTTAAGCTCAGGGATTAATTTTAGGAAGGCCCCATGTCTCAAACTGCACTCCCTCCACTAAAATGGCATATAAGGTATAGGCAAGAGATTCCATGGTCCCACTTCAAGGAATGTGATAATATTAATTAAGGTGGGGCATGGAATACCACTGTCCCTCCACCTGAAGTAACTAATAAAGGACTGGACCTATGATTTCACCAAAAGGAAATTCCAGAGGAGGTAATTCTATTACTGCAGGTCATCCCATTTTCTGCAATTTATAGAGAGATGTCTAGAACGCTGAGAGGATATGGCTTGTCCAGGATCACAGAGCCAATATGGGTCAGTCAGGACTTGAACCCAGGTCTTCCTACCTTCAAAGGTAACTCTCTACCCACTATACTATGCTGCTTCTCAAAGAAAATAACAGCTACATTAAAGTCAATGGATATGTATGATGGTAGAATGGGCCAAAGGTCGGCCTCCCAGTTAGAAAGAAGAAGGTTCATGTCTGGCCTCTGACACAGAAAGACTGTGTAACCCTGAACAAATCATGTCATCTCCCAAGCCGCCTAGCAACTCTGAGACTGTCAAGGTACCAAGCAGGTGATGATTTGCCCTGAGAGAAGGAGGTCACTCCAAAGGAGTTCTTTACTGACGTTACAGGGCCCAATCCCTAACTGGGGAAACTCCTACATGAGAACCCAGAGACACAATCATGAAAAAATGTCATATGCTTTGTCCTCAATGAGCAGAGGGATGAGTCACACATAGAAATAGCTTTACTTTAGAATATCATAAATACAAAGGAAAGGTCAAAGAGCTGAATAAATTTCAATCAAGAAGGAATCCCTTTTTGGGGATTCAGTGTGCTCAGGGGAGAGAACTCTGGCTATGGAATCGGAGGGTGAAGAAAATGGTCAGTAATGATTTTCAGGTTTGAAAGCTCATTGGCCAGGGAAGACACAATCATAGAACTTGAGTGAGAAGGAATCTCTGAGGTCATTTAATCCATCCACCTCATTTTACGGATTAGGAAATGGAACCAGGGAGTTCAAGCGATCTACCCAAAGTCTTATAGATAGTAGCATCAGAGGCAGTATTTGGACCCAGGTTCTTTGGCTCTGGAACCAACGCTTTCTTCACCACAACTTGATAGCAATTTGGTGTAGCCATTGACAGATGTAAGAAAGTCAAGAAGAGGGGCAAATTTCAGGGGGCAAGGGGAAGAAAAGTGGGAGAGAGAAGAGGAAGACACTGAGTTTAGTTTGGGACAGGTTGAGCTTGTAACGTGGGCAAGGTGTCTGATAGGTGACTATTAAAATAAAACCAATATTCAAGAAATGTGGCATTAGCTGTGAGATTTGTGTTGCTTTTATAGTTGTATTTTGTCCACAATTCATTAACTAAATACCTATCTAGAGTAAAACATCAATCCGTAAATTGAGGTCATATTCTGAATGAAATGGAACATACTCTGGTTTTTTTTTTCATACCAACCTTTTAACTGCCTCATTTTGTGTTTCATGAATTCCAGATCAGTCAAAATTCTGTCTTTCTTTAGCCAATTCTTTCTCTCAAGTTTTTCTGATCTTTCCAAAGCTGTAATCATAGAAACCCAGGGTCTTTATCCTGAATTCTCTTATCAACAGCAATTTATCACACAAGCCGATAATTTGTAATGCCCCTGGAAGTCCATGAGATAGATCCAATTAGAGACAAGTAATTAAAAGGTGAGGGTCATCAAAAGAAACACCTTTGAAAGATGACAGAGCTTAAGGCATGTCCATGTGGAATCAAAGAGGGGAAAATAGAACCGCAGCTTTATTATAAAGATTTAGCATATGCGAGGGTCATCTTTCATCTCCCGCTCCCCAAATCTGTTTGGTGGTGATGGAAGCTTGGTTTGGAATCATTTGTTTTTTAAACACCCACCTACTGCCTAAAGGGGGTAATTCTTAAAAATGAAGATGTGCAGACAGGTCTTCCTTGTGGTGAATTAAACTCATTTGTTATTTTGTAATGTATACCATTATTTGCAGTATTGTACATCAAGAATCTCTTTATCACCTAAATTAGACATTTTCCCAGGCAAAACATTCTATCCCTGTAAGGGAAAAAAAAGGTATATCTGGGATATGAAGCCATCCATCCTCTTGCACATATGAATTGATAGACCCAACTACTCATCCTTTGCATAAATGTGGCACTAGTTTGACATGGACACACATTTAATTCATTTTCCATAAAGTAAACGGGGAATTGGTTCCCTTTTTTCCCTCTCTCTTACCATCCAGAGGTATAAATGGTTCCCCACATGAAACCCAGACTTCTATAGGATTTTTAAGAATGAGGGTGAGCAAAGAAGAGTTGAAATAATGCAAATGGGATGACTTCGTGGTTTGTGGAGATGGCTTGACTTCCCCTTGGTTTGATTTTTTATCTGAGAAAGATAACAATAAGTTTATTTCAATTAAAAATTATGAGAAATTTTCTTAATTTTATCCTTTTATCTTTTCTTTTAAAATCAAGAGACACCATGATTAGAGTTAAGCTTCTTCAAAGAAAGTTTATACCAAGAAAAAAACACTAGAAACTTCACATTGTACAACATGGTACAATGAAGAATCTCATTGTAAATATTATTTACATAAAAACTCTGAAAACCTGCCAGGGAGCAAGCAGACAAGACCTAGCCCTCAGTGAGGACATGCTACTTTCATTCAGTGATTACATGCCAACAGGGCAAGATCTTTTGAGGTAGCTTTCTATGACCCATCCATAGCCTTAATGGTCAATGTCACTTCAGATATAATTGGTTTTATTCAATGACTGAATGGAAAAGTGTATTTATTGCTTCATTCATGATCCATTTTCATTAATAGTGCCTACTTTCTAGAACATTTATATTCTGGTCCAACAGAAAAGTATCATCTATATTTTTATTTATTCGTGTATTCATATATTCATTCATTCATTCATCTGCTTGTTTATTTATTCATTCATCATCCATTTAGGAGGCAATAAGCAGCCACAGAAGATTTTTGAATCAAGGCATGACACGACCAGATCTAGGCATAACAAATATTAGTCTTGTAGCAATATGAAAGATGAACTGAAAAGAGTAGACAAAGATTCAAGGACTGTAGAGGCTATTAAAATAATCCATGGGAGTGGTAATGAGATTCAATATTAGGGAGGTAACAGTGCAAATAGAGAAGAGGGTGGGGAAGAGATTTGAGAAATATTTCAGAGTGTATGTGTGTGTGAGACTGACCATACATGGAACTGGTAAGCCAATGGACAAGCATTTAATAAGCACCTACTATATACCAGGCAGCTTGGACAGACTTTAGGAGATAGTAGAGGATAGCAGAGACTGGCATGCTATGGTCCATGGGGTCATGGTCAGACTCAACTGAATGGATGAACAACGACAACAAATATGCCAGGCTTTGTGCTAAGCTCAGGAGATACAAAGAAAGGCAAAAGGCAGTCCTAGTTCTTGAGGAGCTCATAGTCCAATAGCAGAGACAACATGCAAACTGTGTCTACAGATACAATAAATTGGAGGCTCTCAACAGAGGGAAGGCACTGGCATTACCAGAAAAATCTTGTTGAAATGAACTTATTCACTGTGTGACTTGCAGCAAGTCACCTCCCCTCTAGGGATCTCAGCTCCCTCCATCTTTAGCTAAAGGAAGAGATGATTTCCAAGATCCCTTCTAGCTCTTAAATCCAATGACAATTGCCATGAAACCTAGAATTAAAGAACATTAAAGAAGAAAGAGATTTCTGGGTCCTCAAGTCCAATTCCATCATTTTTGACTTGAGGAGTTCTGAGGCCCAGAGGGGCTAATGAAGGCACCCTGTTCAGATTAAACAGTAAATAAGTTGCAGAGCCCAGGGCTAGAATGCAAATCTTCTGACTCATGTTCCAAAGCTACTTCAGCTCTGCCCATGTTGGACTTACCTTCTGTACTCTGAATCATCATTTCTTTGTTCTCTTCTGGGGATGTATATTTTTTTTCTTCAGAGTCTTTGTGTTTCAAGAATTCATTTACAGACCACAAAATTAAATCATTTAGGTTAAGAATGGTGGTACCATCATACGTGTAGAGTCTAGAAGCTGCTCTGGTCAGACCAAGCTGTGCTGTACATCCTGAAAGGAGCTAGAAAATACCCACTGTAAGAATCTAGGCAGTGGGGTAGGGGGTTGGGGATGGTGACTAAACTGTGATGAAGGTCACTCTTCAGTTTGACACACAAACTCATTGAATGCTCAGGAACTCTACTCCAAATTGTCACTTAATACTTAGTAGCATATGTGTATATATGTATACGAATATGTGTGTATGGGTATATGTATATTTACATATGGACATGTGTGTATATATCTATGTATATATGTGTATATGTAACACAACACAAACATATGCTAACTAAATGCACACATGTGTAAGTACACAAGCATATGGCACATATATAAACATGTGTATACATATATGCAAATACACACATATATAGACTATATACGTTAATATATACACAATATACATATGTATATGTGTGTGTCTGCCTACATATAATCTATAGGTTCCACTGATATTTGTCTAATCCTCCTGTGACAATTCTTCCATCCGTTTCAGTAATCGGTCTCTACATACACATGAGACATTTGAGTACATTTTCTAATCCAGGTATTTCCTTGAAGCGAGTCCTAGAAAATAGCATTCAATGCTGTTTTTCTAATATAGCTTAGCATTCCTGTAGTACTTACTTCCTATGTACAAACTGCTTTGAAATGAATGATTAGTTAACCTTCATGACCAAGCTGTTGGGAAATGGATGATAAATGTCATTACCTCCATTTTATAATGGAGAAAGGGGGCAGGAAGGTTAAATTGTTTGCCTGAGGCCACAAAACCAGGCAGTGATGGAGCCTAGATGAGGCCCCGTGAGCCTCTGGCTCCTCGGTTCTTGTTAGTTCACTGAGCACCAATGTCTTACCAATAAACATTATTTATGTTCAACTACAAAGAGAATTCCTTTACTGTCTCCTCTATTTTTTTTTAAGCAAGGAAGAACCTAAAGTAAATTCTTGCCTTGTTTTCTTATGCTTAGCTCTGGTAGTATCCTCTGTGTCTAAATATGAGACTATGGATCATGCCTCCCCAACCTCATTGAGAGAGCCCAGTGAGATCATACATTTAAAGTACATTATCAGCCCAAAGGCCTGCCTAACCCCAAAGCCTCCCAATTCACCTTCCCCAGGATGTATGCTTGGAGCCACTTCTCCATCAGTGTGCTGGGGCAACTTCGGGACTCATTCTCATCTTCATCTTTTGGTCACAAAATCCCTGTGAATTCTGAAATCACTGCCATCAATGTGTGGAGAACACATTCTCTATAGAAAGCTAACTGGCCTCTGGTGTGATCCAAATTAAAACACACTTGGGAAAGTGTGAAGTGCTCCAGGGGATTAATTATTACTGAGCCCAGAGGTGTTAAGTCTTAGTTTAAGACCCATGGGAGAAAACAAAGGATCAGCCATTATCTTCCAACAAAAATGCCTATAAAACCAATCTAATAATGTGCTAATTACAGGTGAACTGTTTTTTTTTTCATTAGTAATGTCATCAAAAACATAGGTTCGAGTTTTACTGACATATCTACACACATATATGGATGGACAATTAAATATTGGGTCCCAATTTTGACTGGATTATTTAGCTCAAAAGAGTTAGTTCTCCCTTCCAGAAAAGCACCCCCCCCCCGCCCCGATGGGTACAGATGTACAGATGTGCCTTGTAGTATGGTGAAGGGATGGGTAGAAATGAATACTAAAACCTGACCTGAGAATTGTACTTTATACTTTATATAATTCTTCACATAGAAGAGATTTTACTAGGAAAGTACCATAATTATTGGTCCGTTGGTCTATTTTTATTTGAAACAATCTCCACATGAAAATACACAGTGTGAGTTATAAATATCACCAAAGAGAAATCTAACAGGAAAAGGAATGGATGAGTCATGTAGTGAGATTGAGGGACAACAAGTTTTATTTATTTATGTCTAAATAGTAGGTACCCATTGGTACTGACATAATGTCAGAAGAGCTAGAAGAAATCCCTTCCTCCTAACAACATTGGGTGGCTCCCTTGCGCTGTGTATAAAGGAAGACATGGAAGAGAATTACTCAGGATGATCGGCAGATATGGACGGATTGTAACTGCATTGATGGAGGAAGTAACTACATTAACAAGATCCCAGATTGATCCAAGTACTTTAACATAGTTTCTGCTCCCTGTGGATGGAAATTAACTGACAGTCCTTTTAAGTGCACAAAACCATTTAGAAAACAAATGACCAGATTCTTCTACAGAGCATCTCTAGAATGCCCAACCTAATATTCCTCATGGATTAAGTCTCCACCTATTCTTTAAAGCCTAATTCAAATATCATTTCTTCTCCTTGATATCCTCATTTCAGTAACAAGTCCCACCCACCCCAAACCTAAACAGGAACTGTTTAAAACCTCTTGAATTAATTTACTGTTGTGTATTGTAGAAAGATGTAACTATATCTTACACCCCTAGACTATAAGCTCTTTGAAGGCTAGTGACCACACTTTCTCTAAATTGCACATTTTCCCTTAGTGCCAAGAATAGTAGGCACTAAATAATGTTGAATCAATTCATTAGAGGTTCCCGTCTATTATCTGTTAGGTCTAGCATTGGAATATCCAAAAGTCAGTTGAATCATAGAGACTTAGGACTTGAAGGAGCTGCTGAGATCATATAATCCAATTCTCAAGTTTTGGATTTGAGGAAATGAGGTAAATAGTACCTCAGGTAGTAATTGGCATAACTGGGATTTGAATCTATATTCTCTGACTACAAACCTAGGATCCTTTCTAATGTATAAAGCTACCATTACTGAGCCATTTTTAGTTAATCTTTTAAATATATATATATATATATACACATATGTGTGTGTGTTGTATCTCTAAGCATATATATGTATATATGTAAAACAACTATTTATCTCTCCAATATCTCTGTTTGGCTTTATAACAACCACATAAAAGTTGATGCTTTAAGATAATCCCTGTTTTACAGATAAGAAAACTGAGGCTTAGGGAAGTTCAGTAATTTGTCCAAGGCCACAGAGTTGACAAATGTCAGAGGCAGTATCTGAACCCATGTCTTCCAGGCTCCAAGTCCCATAATCCATCCCTTATAAGAATAGTGTCAAACTCAAATAGAAATGGGGCCCACTAATTAACACATAAATATCCTCGTAGGCTGTCTATTGGCTTAGTTTTAAAATGTAATGTGATTTCTATTTTACTGTATTTTTGTGTATCTTGTTAAATATTTCCCAGTTTTGACACCTCTGCCCTATAGTACATCACCCCCACCCCCTATACTTTAAGCCTGGCAAAAGAAAACAAAACAAAACAAAAGCGACCTCTGTTTTTTCATTTTCTTATAATTCTTTAGTCAAGGAAATGTTTTACATATAGGTAGGAAAGAAAATGACAATTAACATTATTTGCAAGCTCTAGAGTCGTTCAGAGACTTTATCATCCAAGGCCTCTACCTCTCAAGAAAAAAAAATCAACATCAGAAAGTCTGAGGAACCTAGCATCTAAACTGTAAAGCCACTTACCACAGGGAAAGATTGAGCGACAATTAATTTGCCATTGGCAGATCTTGTTCCGTTTTTATATGCAATTACTTTTACCGGTGTCTGGCGCAAGGTTGCCAAAATATTATGTGATAAAGTTTGTATGGAGCTTCCTCGATGAAAAGTTAATCGAAGTTCTTCAGGATGCCTTAGACTATTTTCATCTCCACAAGAGGATAAATCACCCTGTAAAACACCAGAGAGCACACTGATGACATTTTTATAGCCATAAATTTCCTGAGATGAAATATTTGTTTTGGCATTGTGACCAAATTCTGTTTCCACATGGTAAATATATATATATGGCATTCATTAGAATATTGCCACGAATTATAGTCAGCGCCAAGGGCACTTTGGACGGCGCTGCATTGTTTGTATCTGGGTTCCAAAGGCAAATTCACCAACTACAAACTACCATTGCTGCAATGACAAAGCCACAGCCCTTTGCAGCTGGAAGGGTCCTCAGAGATGAATCAACCAGATCTCTCGTTTTACAGACGAAGAAACTCCATTTCAGGGAGATGATGAATATAAATGTCTGAGTTCAAAATTCTTGAGCTTGTCCTGGTCTTCCAAATTCCAAATTGTGATAGTGCTGGGTTTCAAGGGGCCATAGGAGTAAACTACTAAAAGCACAAGTTCCATGGGGATTGGAATCATGTCTTATCTCCTCCAGGTGTTAGCATGATGCTCTGTATACAACAGATGCTTGCTAAATGTTTATTGAATTGAATGATTTTTAAAAGGCCACATACTTGAATGTTGCCAGGACTTTCTCCTTCTTTTAAAATATATTTAAAAGGGTATCATCTACTAAAACCAATCATCTAAAAATGTATGGGAAAATTTGTATTGAGACCATCTCAAAGAGATCTTAATGAGAGAGTAATGAAAAGAGAAGTTGTCTTTTCTTGTCCCCGCATGTTTTTGAAAAAAAAACACTTTGCAATAATGTTTTAAAATGTTTACTTTGTTGTTTATTCATTTTCAGTCATGTCTAATTCCTTATGACCCTATTTGAGGTTTTCTTGGCAGAGATACTGGACTGGTTTGCCATTTCCCTCTCCAGATCATTTTACAGATGAGGAAACCAAGGCAAATGGGGTTAAGTGACTTGTCCAAGGTCACGCAGCTACTAAATGTTTGAGACTGGATTTGAACTCAGGTCTTCCTGACTCTAGGCTGAGAGCTCTATCCCCTGTTGTCACCTAGTTGCCCCAAAAGTGTTTACTAGTAGATGGAGAACAGAGATGTAGGTATACCTGTAAGAATGCAGGCTAAATGTCCCAACTCTCATCCCTGCTCCTCCAGTCTTGCAGTGAAACTCCAAGAAAATTATTGTGGACAATGTCAGCTAGAGGAGCATGATGGAAGTTGAAAGGTATTTTCCCACCCCAGACCAAATAGCAAACAAGACTAGGGGAATGGCTGCTGGGACAAAATGAAAAATTTCAAAAAGATAGTCTCGTAATTGAAGACTTCTTCTGGCTTCCTGGGTGTGATTCACAAAAGAGCTAAAATCTCCCTGAACTATGGGCCTCCGTCCTTAACTTAATCAGGGATTGTGAACCTGGGAAAGACTGGAAGAAAATGGTTTGCTCGACCAAGTGTGGAAGAGGCATGGATTTGGGGAGAAATACATTGAGTTCTATTCTGCACATGTTGAGTTGGAGATGCCTCTGGGACATACACTTCAAAATGTTCATGAGGACCTTGGTGATGCAGGACTGTGGATCAGAAGAGAGACTAGGGCACCTCTTAGGAAATTAGTTATCTAATGTGTGTTCCTGATTCATGTTGTTTCTGCTTCTATTGGATAGAAAATTAGGAGAAAGAGTGTCCCTATGTATGTGGGAAAAGAGGGCTTTCCCGTTTATTTTAAAAGTGGGATATTTCCCTTTTATTTTATCTTAAGACCTTGTTTATGCATTTTCATTAAACACCATTTGCTTTGAATTAATGCATCCTCTGCTCTGGTTTAATAAAAAGGAAAAAAAAACATTACTAGGGGACTCGTGAGCTGTCACTTTGATTAGATGCTAATCCAAAGCATGTCTTAGATCTCAGTTTAGTTTTCAGGGGCCCATGTTTGAGGGAAGCACAGGCTACATGCACACAGTATGTTTACTATAACAGTTTGTCAGCCTGAACACAAGATGATCATTCCATTAGAATCACAGAGACACAGACTTTTAGAGTAAGCTGTTTTATGGAGGATGTTTTCTCCTTATTTATAAAATGGAGAAACCGTGCTTCAGAAAAGAAAGGCAAATGAGTCACCCAAGGTCATAACTGAAGGCAGAACCAGAAGAACTTCTATCTCCTGATTCTCATCCCAACGCTCTTTCTACTAAGCCACGGCACATGAGTAATATTTTGTTTCCTCTCTGACCTCCAATGGCCTGGCCACTTAAGAGTAATACCTGTTGGGTTTATCATCCTCTTGCCTATCTTCTCTGTCTCTGGCTCTGGTTGGTCCTGGTCTTTTCTATCTCTCTTGCCTTCCATGGCTACTAAAGGTGAAGAGGTGCCACCAGCAGCAATGACCAGGGAAGAGTAAAGGCAAAGGGTAGAGTGATGGTATGAGAGCTTGAGAACAACAATGGGTTTTCTTAGCCTCTAAAAGCCTGTTTGCATGAGCTTGGAATGACCTTCCTTCTCATCTTCACCTCCTGGTTTCCCAGGCTTCCTTCTAGATTTGGCTCAAATTCCACCTTCTTCCAGAAGCTTTTCCCAGTCTTCTTCCTCTTCCCACCCTCCTCCCCTGCCCCATGACTTCTGGTGCCTTCCCTCTGGCATGACTTCCCACTTATCCTACACATACCTTGGACGTACATAATTGTTGAATTGGTCATAAGAATGAGAGTCCTTTCAAGCAAAGAACCCTGGTTTTTGCCCTTCTTCATATCCCCAGTCGTAGCACAGTATAAGATACATAGTAAGAATCTGATGAACATCGTTTGACTGATAGACAAGTAAATTGTGGGATGTTTTATGCGCAGAGCAAAATATTTTTGTAGCTATTGTTCGCTAACGTTCACCGTGTTTTGTTCCAGGGATCTCTCCCTTAGCAATAGTGGTGAAACAATGACCAATTTCACTACAAGGCTTATCTTTTACAAAATTAATATATAATATTTTATTTTTCCCCAATTGCATGTTATAACAATTTTTAACATTTGTTTTCCTTTTAAAGTTTTGAACTCCAAATTCTATCTCTTTCCTCCCTCTTCCGTGAGACAGTAAGCAATCAAATATAGGTTATCCATGTGCAATCGTGTAAAACAATCCTTTACAAAATTACGAGTTAATTGGGATGGTGAAATCATCCCAGTTTAAACTGAGATCCCACGTTGGTCTGTCTGGCAGTGATTTGCTCTCCAGACATTACACGTAAATTGAGATGTGAGTAACTGAACTAAGGCATACCAGCAATAGCAAAGCAAATGTCCTTAAGTGTATTTGCATCAATGAAGAATTGTTAGCGTTCTTAGTGCCTACATAAAGTTACAGAAGGCCCGTTACTATTTTAACTTTGCAAACTATTGGGCCTCTCTATGTGCTCTAGGTTTCAGACAAACTGCCAACTGGTTAGCTCCTCAGCCTCATTCCATCTCCCACTGCCCAGTAGCCTGGAATGTACTTGCTCCTCATTCTTGTCTCTCAGAAATGTTATGTTATTTAAGGATCAGCCGTGTGGTAATTCTTTCTCATTCCCTGGTCCCTCCCTGTTGTTAGCCCTCTCTCTTCTCAAAATACCTCATTTTTAAAAATGTGTAAACATGCATCCCCTCAGAAGAAGATAAGCTTGATTTCTGTCCCCATATTCCCCAGCCCCTAGCAAAATTTTGCACACAGTAGGTGGTTTACAAAAGTTTGTTGAATTAAGTTTGCAGTTTCATGTGCAATCACCTTTTTTATTCTACTATATTATGGAAATGCTTGTGGCATTCCATAAATTAAAAATAACATTTAAAAAAGAACCAATTAAGTTGAACAGAGAGCAGAACAGTAGGCGAGGGGCAGAGAGCAGCAAAAGTGTCAGAGACATCAAGGTAAAATTCAGGCTATTATTAGAAAATGTATTTTAATCTAAGTTGGAAAATGATGAATTAATTTAGATAAAGTGGTTAGTGAACAGGATCATTCAAATACGGGATAAATGGAAGGAGTAGAGAAGAAAGAGATGGGAGCTCCAAGTAGGCAGGGGCAGTTTTATTTCTGTTCTTGTACAGGGTGTCCTAAAAGCCTTAGTACAGATTTTACCTTTAATTAGCTCAATACCACACTAAGACTTTTGGGACATCCTGTATTTCCTTCCCCCCCCACCCCCACCCCCAGCACATAGGCAGCATTTATTGGATTATAATAGAATGAGTTTTGTCAGAGAGGCTGAAAAAATGCGAACATTTAGAGAAAACCACAGCCTTTACACCTTTGGGCCCGTTGCTAACGTTCACAGCGTTAGCAGACCTCAGTGCTCTACATACCTGATTTGCAATGACGACCTTGGCGTTTCTTAAGCAGCGCTGCTTTTGTTCCTTGGAACCAAAGGCACAGAGGAACTTGTGGCCCGGAAGCAATTTTTTCAAATTTTTCTGGCCAACCATGGACCGGGCGCAGGCCAAGCAGAGCGTGATCTTCTTGTTGCTGCCAGGGGCGCAGAAGTAGTAGCCCTAGGAAGGAGAGCAGGGATCTGATTCTCCTAAGGTGGCATCAGCCAAATGCTCCCCACGAGGATCTGGAGCGCAACCCAGCCCCTCAGAAATGGTTCCATCTTTTTTTTTTTCAGTCAATGTGGTCTTTAAATCCCCTGTGGATTTCCTTGTTTACATAGATAACCTAGGACAGGTCGATTTCTCCATATCACTGATTTTTCCAAGGCTGGCACAAAACACTCGGTGTTAATCCATGTATAAAGAAAGAAGGGCACAATGACACTAGCAGCTTGGTGGCACAGTGGAGCCAGGAAGACCTGAGTTCAAATCCGGCCTCAGATACTCTCTAGCTGTGTGACCCTAGGCAAATTATTTTTCTTATCCTTAGTTTTATCATTGGTAAAAATGAGAAGAATAGCACCTACCTCCCTGTCCTGCCTCTGACATTTACTAGCTGTGTGACCCTAGGCAAGTCACTTAACCCCTATTTGCCTCCATTTACTCATCTGTAAAATGGGGATAATAGCAGCTATCCACCCCTGACTATTGTGAAGATCAAATGAAATAATACTTGTAAAGCATTTAGTAACCTCTCTTCTCCTCTCCTTCCCTGCCCTTTCCTTTCCTTCCCTTCCTTCCCTCTCTTTCTTCCCTCCCTTCCTTCCTTCCTTCCCTCCTTCCTTCCATATATACATACATACTATTGCATAGTCAGGAGCACTTCTCATAGCTTATCAGTGACTCTAGGCACCTCTCTAAGACTGATTGATAACATGAGGTTACTGAATTTTTGAATATATATATATAATATATATTTAATAACTGTATTTTACTATAATTTGTTCCCTTTGTAATTATATTATTTTGTTTTATGTATTGAAAAACAGTGTCCTGAGAAGGGGTTCATAGTATTCACTAGACTTCTAAAGGGGCCCATGACCTTCCCTCCCCTCCCCATAAGGTTAAGAACTCCTGATCTAGGACTCTATGAGCTACAGAAGAGATAGAGATCTACACTGGTGGAGAGAATTTTCATGCCAGGAGTTCCCTGGAGGGAGGAATCACAAGTCTAGACAAAAACAAAATAAAACACAGAAAAAGCGCAGGGTTTATTTTTTGACAAACATCAACTACATTCTCTATGAATCTATGGAATCAGGAAGACTAGAATTCTAAGCCTGCTTCAGACACTTCACTAGCTGGGCGACCCTGGACAAGTCACTTAACCTCTGTCTGCTCGTTTCCTTATTTGTAAAAGAGAGAAAAAACTAGCACCTACCAAACAAGGTTGTTGTGAGGATCAAATGAGTAACATTTGTAAAGTGCTTTAAAAACCTGGATGTGCTTTATAAATGCTGTTATTAGATAGATATCTATGCGTATTGATAATAGTCATTGTCCATCTAAATAGCATTACACATTAATGGAAATCACAGCATATATTGATGCTAACGATAGCATTATAATATATATAGTATAGATATAGTTCTATCTATGCATAGACATATAAATAGAACTATATACATGCATAAGTATAAATGTATATCTATAACCTATATGTGTATATATATACACATGTATATATATATATATATTATATTATGTAGATAGACATATATAATTATAACTATATCTATACATGCATAAGTATAAATGCATATATATAATCCATATGTGTATATATACACATGTATATATTATATTATGTAGATAGACATATATAATTATAACTATGTCTATACATGCATAAGTATAAATGCATATATATAATCCATATGTGTATATATACACATGTATATATATTTTATATTATCTAGACAGATATTTATACATAGAGCTATATCTATCAGGCATGTAGGTGGTGTAGTGAATAGAGTGCTGGGCCTAGAAGCAGGAAGAATCATATTCAGGAGTTCAAATCTAGCCTTAGACACTTAGTAGCTGTGTGACCCTGGACAAGTCACCTCACCCTGTTTGCCTCAGTTTCCTCATCTGTAAAATGAGCTGGAAAAAGACATGGCAAACCACTCCAGTATCTTTGCCAAGAAAACCCCAAATGAGGTCATGAAGAGTCAGACATGATTAAAAATGACTAAAAAACAACAAAATATCAATACAATATATAACTACATCAATATATCTGCTTAATATACATATATAACTATATCCATGTATATGTGTATACATGTATGTATATATATATATATATATGTTGTTTATTATTCAGTCATTTCAGTCATGTCCAACTCTTCATGACTCCATTTGAGGTTTTCTTGGCAAAGATCTTGAAGTAGTTTGCCATTTCCTCCTTTGGCTCATTTTACAGATGAGGCAACTGAGGCAAACAGGGTAAAGTGACTTGCCCAAGGTCACACAACTAGTAAATATCTGAGGAGAGATTTTGAACTCATGAAGATGAGACTTCCTGACTCCAGGCCCAGCATTCTGTCCACTGAGTCAACAAGTCATTCTTATGTGTCTATATACATAAACATAATTATATCAATAAATTTGTACAATATACATATAGATATAACTACATCTATATGTATGAAAATAACTATGTCAATATATCTATGTGACACATGATCTGTATATATAGCTATATGTCTAGATAGCTATATATCTGCATAATATACAGAAGGCTTATATGTATGTGTCTGTGTATATATTTGGGTTATAGATACACATATACGTATCAGTGTGTACATATAGATACCACAAAATCCTTGGCACTGTCAGTTGCTTCAACCTTAGAAAGAGTTCTATTTTTTCAACTGAAATGGCTTTAAGGAAGATGGGTCCCCCCTATTTTGCCTATTCTGCTGTTCTCCGAGGACCAAGAAGCCTTTCTATTGGACTTATAGCTCACCCGCCTAGAATGAAAGCTCCTTGAGAGCCCGAATTGCTTAGCCATTACATCTGTATTTCCAGGGTTGAGCCAAGTGCTCTGCATTGGGAAACCTTCACAAATACCTTTGCTTTCATTTAGGTTTCTCAGTCTCAGCCAACCACTCCCCAGACAACATCCTACTCAGGTCATTGGATCATTTTCCAGGAGAAAAAAAAGAAGTGTCTTGGCCTGGTGGCCATCTGCCTTTTTTAGAAAGATACCCACTTACTACTTGGTCGATTTCCTGTTCCTTTGCCACAGTCGATGTACAAACACCATCATAGTTTGCAGTCGTGATTTCTATGTCCAACTTTGTGCTATAAAAGGCCTTTAGCACGTTATTGTTTTTCAAATAAAGCCACTTTTGATTGGAAGCCCCGTTACAGTATGGTTTATATCTCTGTCAAAACAAATAGCAGAACAAATGGAGTCAAGTAGGAATGTTGGTCATTTACTAAGTGCTGATTATGTGCCAGGCACATAGCCTTGTACTTATGCAGTGCTAAGTGCTGGGGACACAGGGAAGGGTAAAAAGACAACTCTGCCCCCAAGGAGCTTACAGTCTAATGCAGCAGACATTATGAAAACAATTATGTACAAGGGAGTTGTAGTCAGGAGTATTGGAGAGAATCAACAGAGGGAGGGCATGAAAATTAAGGGAGCATGTGAGTCCCTGAAATATTTCTGGCTCTTTTAAAAGATTAAGAAAGAAGATCGGCAACGTGGTGTGGTAGAAAGACTGCCTGCTCTGGGCCTGCGAAGATTGGGATTCTTGCCCTGACTCTGCAACTGACTAGCTGAGTGACCTCTGACAAGTCATATCCCCCTTCGAAATCCTGGTTTTATCATTGGTAAAATGATGGGGTTGGAGGAGGTTGCCTCTGACTTGCCTTATTGCTCTATATCTTGTAAACTTTTCTGACCACTGTAAGAATTATAACTCCTCTCAGAAGCTACATTTCTTTCTTTTTACTAAAATAAAAATCATCTATTTATCTATATAATATATACACATGCATATAGGTATGTATATATGTATAAATGTGGGTTATAGATGTGCATATGAGTATATGTGTGAAATGGGGCAGCTAGGTGGTACAGTGGACAGAGTACCAGGGCTGTAGTCAAGAAGTCCTGAGTTCAAACATGGCCTCAGAAACTTATTCGTTGTGTGACCCTGGGCAAGTCACTTCACCTTGTTTGCCTCAGTTTCCCTATCTGTAAAATAAGCTGGAGAAGGAAATAGCAAACCACTCCAGTATCTCTGCCAAGAAAACCCCCAATGGGGCCAGGAAGAGTCTGAGACGACTCAACAACAACTACATGTGAATGTATACATATACATACCCCAAAGTCCTTAGCACTGTCAATTGGTTCAACCTTAGAAATAGTTCCATTTTTTCAGCTGAAATGACCTTTACCCGGAAAACTCAAAGTTTTGGTATATTACTAGTATAATAATGCTGCTATATTCCATATAGTATAATAATGCTACTATATATGAAAATGCTACCATAATAATTCCATTGAAGTCTTCTCTTTGGACCACCTCTTCCTTCTCTGTGAGCACCTATATGGACTATTTGTGCCCGATTTGTGGAAGAGCCTTCCGAGCTTGTGTTGGTCTGATCAGCCAGGGTCAGACAAACTGACCTTCACCCCAACACAGCGATGTCATGTTGGTCCTCTTTGAGAATGAAGGACAATCATGTGGGCATTAAATAAGAACCATGTCATTATTGCTAATCTTGTAGACATTTTATTTAAAAACAGGCCAAGAAAGGGAATAGTTTTCAACCAATGGTGCTAATGAATACCATAGCAAATCAAAGATCTTCACACAGGTATGAAAAAAAACAATGAATGACATCTATTGTGCCAAGGTAAGGACTGGCAATAAATAGGACACAGAGCCTTCTGATCTGATTTAAAGGGAAAGGCCAATGTGGCATCTCTAGAACCCCCAGAAAATGTAAGGGCTGTATATTAGCAGAAGATGGATGGGTGACCTGGTATCAGCTCAACATCCACCACATTAATTATTTTACAAGCATTTGAATATACTCTCATAAGCTGATTACTTAAAGAAATAAACACTAAAACTCAGTAAAGAAAAAAAAAGTCCAACAGATAATTTAAATTACTTTGGGATCAAATTCATTTCTAATAAAACTAGGGCTTTCAGGAAAAATATCTGTACAGATATAATTCGATGAAATAGAATGGGGTGTTTAGTGTGTGAACTAGGTTTTCTTTCACTACTCCATGCTAGAAAGGCATCTGATAAAAAGGAATGTAACATTATATACACAGTGTCACCCAGAATAAATATGTAGCCCATATTTATCATCTGGACACGAGTTGGTTAACCTTTACTCTCTCTCCAGACTACTACATCCTAATTTTGGAGGCAGGGCATTGTAAGTCAAGTTGCATCATTGGTATAAAAAACGTACAGAATAAATTAGATGTCAGGCAGAGACATAATACATTTATTGAACATGACTTATGGTAATTTTTGTTCTTGTATACAAAGCAAGAGGAGAGTTAAGGTCCTCTGAAATGTTCTCTCTCTCTCTCTCTGTCTCTCTCTGTCTCTCTCTCTCTCTCTCTCTCATCCACACCCAACAAGCATACTCATCTAGTGGTTTTTTTGTGGTGGGGGTGGGGTGAGGTTAGTACTTAAATATGAGAGGTAAATTATAATAATAACTAACATGTATGAATTTTAAAGTTTGCCAAGTCCTCTTCATATATTGTTTGAGCTTCATAATCATGGTGAGGAAGGTACTTATCTCTAGACCCATTTTTACAGATAAGAAACCTGAAGTTTAGTTGCTGTAAGTGACTTAGCTAAGGTCGCATAGATGGCTCACTCTACTCACTACACCAGAGGTGTCAAACTCTAATCCCTCTCCCTGAACTTCCCAGGGCAGCCCGAACCAGATTAAAATGTATTTGGGAAATTCTTGACAAAACAAATTAAAACACAGCATTTGTTGTTCAGTTGTGTCCGACTCTTTGTGACCCTTTTGGGGGTTTTCTTGGCAAAGATACTGGAGTGGTTTGTTCTTTGCTTCTCCAGCTCATTTTACGGATGAGAAAACAGAGGGAAACAGAGTTAAGTGACTTGCCCAGGGTCACACAGCTAGTAAGTGATTAAGACTGGATTTGAACTCAGGTCTTCCTGACTCCAAGCCAGTGCTCTATACACTGCACCACCAAGGTGCCCACAATACAACATAGATAATGTCAATTTGTTGTTTTCTAAGTCAATATACAGAAGCAGGGATCCATTTCTCTTTGAGTTTAACATTCCGGCACTATACCCCATTGTCTCTTTGTAAAAATTCCACAAACTGATCCAATGTAGGTAAGGAACACAGACTTCTCCAGAAAATGTTCTTGTAACTTTCCTGTTTTTACCCTTTTGTGTTTTATTGGAAACGTGGTGCATAAATACTATCGATAGACTTCTACAGCCTTCACAAGCCAAGTTCCAAATCAAAGCAGAACGTATTTTCAAGAGTTTTAGGCCTTTATTTCAAGCCAACCCTATCAACATCTGAATTTGGCAAGCATTTTCTTCCACAATTTCATAAAAATGCATTAACAGGAGGCATGATGGACTGAGGGATCATCTTGCAGGCAAACAGATCTGGATTCCAGCGCCACCTTTGATACATCCTAGGTCTGTGACCAGGAGCAGGTCATGGAGACATTTGATGTTCCAGGCCATTCTCTAAGACAATAAAATTCTCCAAGCTGCTGTCATGCAAATTAAGCTATTTTATTCTTAAAAGATACTGAGACCATCCGTCGATTGGTTCGGGAGACGATTGGTTCGGGAGACGTAAGACTCAGGCCGTGGACATCACTTCCTGGTCACCTGAGTACAAAACAGCTACAAGGACACTCTAGACAACAGCTTGGCTGCTGGAAAACAATAGCCAGCCCAAGCAGAGGAACTTTGATTAGCAGAACCACCTCGATGTGTTCTTACTATCTAGACTTGTTCAATACTCTTGTTAAAGTTAAGGAAATTTTTTGTGAACTGCTGAATGGTCTGCAAGTGGGGGCTCTGAGTCAGGCCCAGTCCAGGACAGCTGATGACCCTCATCCATGGAGAGGGTTTCCATAATGGAAGTTGTCTGCACTGGAGACATCACAGGTCTGGACCAAAAATTCCATCAAAGAAACACTTTTGGTTTGATACAGGGTATGGTATCTCAAGTGTCTTTGTGCAGATATAAGCTCTAACAGCTTAAAACTTGACATTGAGAAGGAAAGTCCCCTTTGTTCCTCTTGAGCCCAAATAAAGCTTACCTGAACAATAACAGGGTACCTTGTGGCCTCTGCAACATCCTCTGTTGAACCTGTGGGCAGGGCAACAGCAAGTACCAGGCCTGGATTTCTCATTAGGTGAAATGTCCTGGGGAAGAAAAAGCCCTTTCATCTGCAAAGTGCCATGGGCAGGTTGGACATTGCTCTTTACCCATTACGATTTTTTTTGGGGGGGGGAAAGTTTGAATACCAATTTTCCCTCCCTCTTCTCAACCCCAGATCTCTATAATGTATGTAGCATACATACACTATGTTTGTAGTTTGAGGCAAATGGTAAAACCCATTAATTTCAAAATATAATAAATTCTTGGATAAAGTTCTCAATTTTTCTTTTGAGAAATCCCTTAAAAAACACAACAAAAGAAAACATTAAATGTCACTTGTCTCTAGTTGGAGTCCAAATTGTGGATTTCCATCAACCATTTTTTAGCTATAAAAAGGCAAAGAATGGAGTTTGTTCCACCTTCTATATTTGGATAGGTATCAGCTAGATTCCTAATAGAATGTGCATTTTCCCCCATGTTTCCATCAGTCGTGCTAATGTGGGCTTTTGCTGCATTATGTTTGTGTGTTTATATTTTTGTTTTCTTTCTGATTTTAGAGTAAACGTATCATCCTCCAGGAATCTGCAAGTCAGTCATGTCTGAGGCAAGAGAATGTGGCTACTCACTGGGTCAGTCTAAGCTTTTTTTTTGTCAAATTCATTTCAGGACGTAGCAGTAAAAATGAAATGGGGGCTTTGGAAGAAACAAACACCAAGTTGAAAGAACTGATTCTGAGCAACGTGGTTGAAAAGAAAGGAATAATGGTACAATTAAAATTCATTGGATGGCCTGAAAGAAGTAGTGTTCCCATTAGCTAGCATCATTATTATTGCGGTATAATTCCTAACTACTGGAAAGCTGAGCAACTGGTGGATCCCTTGAGATTGGGATTTCTGAACTTCGGCTGACCAGGAGTCCACACTAAGTACGGCACCAATATGGCAAGCTTCCCAGGAACAAAGACACCTACCTGGCCTAGGTCAGAAATGGGACATAAGGGCTGCCATACTTCCAGCCTGGGCAAGATAGGGAGGCACAGTCTTGATGACGATGATGATGGTCAGCATTACAAGGCACTTTACATATGTTAACTCATTTAATCGTGACTTGTTAAAGGGCCAGCAAAATTCTGAAATAGGTGAATTCATCTTGATAATTCTCCCACCTGCCTTTCAGCGTTCCATCCCACCCTCAACACTTCCCTGGGAGTCCATCTTTGCTTCACCCTTTCTAAGATCTCCTGGACTATCTGTACATGAAGAATGTATCTGAGGACTAGAAAATCTTAAAGAAAGGTCAACTGAAAAATGTGACCAGTTTAGCCTTGAACAGAGAAGACTTGGAGAGAATGGAATCATGGTCTTCAAAACCATAATTTTATTTAAGGTCTATTTTTATCATGGGGAATTCCACTAAAGCCTCACTTAGATACTTTATCATGGTTTGGAAGAAACACTGGGTTCTTGATAGCCAATGGCGTACAAGTTCTGGGAAGTCCTGTCCAGCTGGAAAGACTGAATACAGACATAGTAAAAACTATATGACTTTTGTCCAAGAACTAGTTTAGGAGGTGGGTTTGGAGAAGCTAGTCACCAGAATTAACACTACCAGGTGATCTTTGTTTCCAGCTAAAGCAACTCATGAAGACCCATGAACTAAGGCATGGAGAAATTGTGACCTGAGTTGTTCAACTAAGTACCCAGACAGATGACATCAGGCATTTAAAAAAAAGATCATGTGATAGGGGGAATGGGTATGTTTTAGGGGCCTCCAGAGAGAAGAAATCTGGTAAAAAGTAAATTTCACAGGGTGACTGGTATTGTTTTAACCTACAGAAAAATTTTCTCAAAATTCAAGTTGTCCAAGAATGGACTGGGCTGCCTCCTGAGAGAAGGCTTCACTGGAGGTATTTCAGCAAAGTGAGGATAGTCAATTGTTGGGGATATTTAAACAGCATTTATGGCTTCAGAAAAAGGTTAGACTAGTGGATCTCTGTGGTAATTTATAGTAATAATAGTCATATTTACACAGCACTGAAAGCTGGAGTCAGGGATACCTGAAATCCAAACCCTGTGTTAGACGCTTAGGAGCTGTGGGACCCTTGGCAAGTCATTGAGGCTCTCTCAGCCTCAGTTTCCTCATCTGTGAAATGGGGTCAATGAAAGCACCTACCTCACCAAGAATGCTATAAGGATCCAGTGAGATAATGTACATAAAGTACTCTACAAACCTCCCACGGCTATCTATGTGCTACCAATTGTGATTACATGTTAACCCACTTAATGTTCACAAAAAGCCCATGCAGCATGATGCAATCCTTCTAGATGACAAAAAAAAACTCTGCAAAAAGAAAAAAAAAAACAGGCTAAAAGATTTTCCCAAGGTCACACAGAGGTCTGAAGTCAGGTATTCTTGACTCCAGGGTCCAGGGTCTGTATTCCCCATACCACCCACCCTGTGACTTTGAGATTCTGGAGCCTTCATTTCGGGCATCCTCTCTTTGGGGCAGGGAGACTTTTCCTACTCTGCAACAACTCCAAGTAGGCAGGTGCCCACCCTCCCTATTTATAAGGCTGACCCTGGTTATGTGGTGGCCTCCCTTAATACTTCTCTATTTGGGGATGAGTTTCAGGGACGGGGAGACTGTGAATCATTAAACTATGATTTTCTAGGTGTTTGTGGCATCCTAGAGAGTAAAATGGGCCACTAAGCAGAACAGTAGATAGCCTGGAGTCTGAGTTCAAATGTAACCTCGGACATTTACTACCTGTGTGACCTTGGGCAAGTTACTTAACCCTGTTTGCTTCAATTTCCTTATCATAAAATGAGCCAGAGAAGGAAATAGCAAACAACTGTTGTATCTTTGCCAAGAAAACCTCAAACGGGGTCACAAAGAGTCAGACACAACTGAAAAAAATGACTAGACAAGGGAAAAGAGTAAAATGCCAAGATGGATCCACACCTAAGCATCCTCTCATCTAAATACACAGGTAGATCAATGCCAATGTTCCATAGCAAAGTTTCTATGGAACCTCGGAAGGGAAAAGAAAGGGAACGATCATTGCTTAAGTGCCTACTGTGTGCAGGGCATTGTGCACCTTACACATATTGCCTCATTTGAGAAAATCTGGAGGTGGAGTGGGGAGAAGCTAGCACATGTGTACAGGTAGTTATTGGAAGCTATTTCTCGTTAATATTGACGTTGATTTCCCTGGCTTCTCTTCATCAGCCTTAGCAATGCTCCCTTTCTGGAATTAAAAGAGGACTGAGAAGAGAGACTCTTCCCCCACCCCACTTCCAAGGGAGAATTCAGAGCTAGAAGGAACCTTAGAAACCACTCACTTTGATGGCCCCCTCACTCCATTTTACAGATGACGAAATTGACACTTGGGTGAAGCGACTTGCTCCAGATGACACAGATAATAAGTGGAAGACCCTGCATCCAAACCCAAGCCCTCAGACCCTAAGTCCAATACCCCTGGGCCAGGCAAGGGGGAGAACCCTATCCCCAAAATTAGAAATGGACACCCGGGCGCCTACACAGTTAATACTCATTCTTCCCAAGTCAGTGAATGATCACGAGTTTGCAAATTCTATGGAATAATCTGAGTAAAACGTGGCAAACATGAAAAATTATAGGTTTTTCCAAATCTTCGGTTGATCTGTAAAAGGCATATTTTAAAATGATAGTCCAATCTCTTCTTGGACTATATGGCCAAATAATAATATACCTAATGCACCCAATAGGTCAGAATGCACATATCTTATCGGAATCAAGGTACAGGTAGGTTACCAGGTATGTACTGAACATTTATTTACGCTCTTCCTCCACCTCTTGAACACACACCCCTCCCCCCACACAGGAAGAAAACCAAACCAAATGAATAAGATAAAATCCCAAGCCCTTGGAGGTCTGCCAACAAAACCTCCCATTCATCCTTGAATATTTTCACCAAAAATAAAATGGTTCCTACCTGGTCTCTTCCTTGTGTAGCCACTTCTGATACTTATCGTAAGAATTCTTCCTCATCAAAATAACCCCAGAACCTGAACGCAAGTTAAGACGCTGGACCCCCAAGACAAGGTTTGGAATAGAAGAGTTGAAAATACGCCCATCTTTGAATTCAAACTGCTGATGGCAGGCCTTCTGCAGTACCCAGGGCTTCAGGCAATTGCTAAGATAGAGAAAAGATAGAGTCCATTAGCAGCAGAAAAATACCCTGTGAACCTGATGTCCTGGTGATTGTAAACTCTTTAGGAGAGAAAGGGCCCTGCTGTGAGTCACGGTAACAGGGCCTGGTCCAAAATAGGCATAATGAAAGCCACGGCTCTGCTGGTCAGTAAGTGTCCAGCAAGCATAAATGCGAATTCTGAATATCACTTCTAACTGATGAAAATATATTCTGGGGGCCTCTGGTTTTAAGAGGACAGAGATGAGAAAATCAAAGAAATGAAGTCATTTGGTAGATAAGGGAAAAGTGACCTGGGGAAGGGAGCTAAGACAGGGCAAAGAGGAAAGGGGAGAAAAGAAGAGATAGGGGTACGTGCTCTGCAGAAACAATGCTGCCTTCCTTTCCACACTAGATTCACTTTGACCGGCCCGAAAGAATGGGTTTTCTCATTCCCCCAAAACACCTACTCCACTATAGAATCAAAGAAAGGTAATTCAATGGTATCTCAGATTTATAAGAGGTCTGCACTTGGGGGCCTCAGAGTATTAAACAAACTTATTAAACCTTGAAATGTTTTAGCAAGATAAGTGCCATATCTTCTAGTCTCTGTCTTCCAAATGCAAAATTGCCACAATATTAAATGATTTATTAGGGATAAGAAGATGGCACACAATAATTTATGTTCTTAGCCTTGCATCTAATAATAACAAAAAACAAGACAGAGAGAAGGAAAGAGAATGGATTCCTTAAAGAGCTTGCCGGGTACACATCCACTAAAAACCATGCCTCTTTCCCCAAAACATGTGTCAACATAATCAAGTAAGCTCCCAATTTCAGTTTTTGTGCACGAGGGCCTTTTTCTAAAGGGTGGAGGGAGGGAAAAACCAGGATTCAAATTTGATCTCCTTTACTTATCATAGATTTTAAAGTTATAAGTGAACTTAAAGCTGCCTCATTTTACAGATAAGGATCTGTGGCTAAATGTCCAGTGGGGAACCTATGGCCTTGAGGCCCTCTAGGTCCTTGGGTGTGGCCTTCTGACTGAGTCCAAGTTTTACAGAACAAATCCTTTTATTAAGGGGATTTGTTCTATGAAGTTTCAATTTAGTCAAAGGGCTGCACTTTAGGACCTAGAGGGCCACATATTGCCTCGAGGCTACAGGTTTCCCACCCCTGGATTAGGCCCAAGGTCCCACAGGTTGAAAGCAGTAGATTCAGGATTGAAACTCAATTCATCTACCTCTAAATTCACATCTCTTTCTACTCTAGAACCCTAACCTCTGATACTTAATCACCCATGTAACTTTAGGTAAGTGATGGTGGCCTATGATCTTTATCTCTCTGGGAAGGCTGCAATTTCCTCTCCTACAAAATTAGAGTGGGTCGTTCTGGCTGACTTCTCAGGTCCTCGCTAGCTCCAACTGTTTTCACCTCATATTTATTCCTCCTCCAGCACTTAGTACAGAGCAATCAGTATAGTAAGGACTTAATAATAAGATCATTGCATTGAATCACTGATACTTTGAAATATATTTGCCCATGGGACAGTCATGAAGCCAACTCCTCTCTCACAGATTTCCTTGCCTGACCTGTACCTTAATTTCTTGTATGATTCAACACTTTTGAAGAATCTTTCTTCCTCCCGTGTATCCTCAGAGTTGGGGGGAGCCAGCTGCCAGGCGACCCTGTGGTGTTTTCGACGTGGAACAAGGTCCCTTTCATGTGAATCTCTAATAAAAGTTAAAACATGAAAAAGAATGCCAGAATTAAGACAGATGTTCATGGAGATTTCTCTGCGGTATAATTTCATTACTTATTATACTCCTTTATTGAACTGAAAAGTCTAGAAATCAAAAGAAGAAACACAAAAATTAGTCCAAAAAAGACTTGTCTTTTTTTTTTTTTTTTGACTGAGAATTCGCATTTTGGGAGAACAAGAAATGAAACCCCAGGCAATTGGTTTCCATCATGGAATAGAAGATGATAAACAGAGTCACTGAATCACATAATAAGGAACATTAATCTTTGGAATATTGAATGCTTTCAGTAAGATTAAGCCATGCACTATCTCTCAGAGGCCATACACAATCCAGCTGTTATTTAGCTCCTGAAAGTCTCAACCTGCTAGGTCTTGACGTCATCATCATCTCTCCACGGACCATAAGCAAACTGAGTAGCATTACACATAATGTTATAGGACTTAGAGGTACGAGAGACTTTAGGAATCATCCAACTCCAGGGGTTCTTAAATTTTTTTGTGTTATGGATCCCTTGGGCAGTCTAGGAAATCCCATGAACCCTTGCTCAGAACCCTAATTTTAAATAATAGAAAGAAATGTTTTATTTCAGTTAGAGGTTAATATAATTTTTCCCCACCCTTCCTCCCCCAATCTACCCATAGACCCCAGGTTAAAAAGTCCTCATCTAATTTAACCTCCTCACTTTACCAAGATGGAAACCGAGGCTCACAGAGGAAGTAAATAGGTTTCCAAGTTTTCTGACTTCAAATCCAGTGCCTTTTCTGTTAGGCCATGTTCCTTGGTGAGATTTGAAATCTATTAGCTCCTTATAATCATCCTCACATTCCTGGAGAATACTCCACTTTGGCAACAGGAAGAAAGTGGGGAAACTTCTTTTGTTTGATTTTTCCCCCTGGCACTGATGCTCATACATCAAATCATCTAAGCATACAACATATAAAGCCTCGGAGAGGAGAAGTCTTCTGTTTGAAATGTCAAGGGAGAGGAAAACCAGTACCCTGGCTGCTGACTGATTTGAGGAAAACAAACCTAGCCCAAGAGCGGAGGTAAAAGACAGCTGATCAATTTATATCCTGCTCAGGAGTGAAAGCCGTCAAGGCAAAGGTTCTGCCTTCAAGGGGATAATAATCTAGAATCAGAGACATGGAGAATGAAGGCAAGATAGGGGATAGGTCAGTCAGCCAGCTTCAGATACTTATTAGTTGTGTGACCCTAACCAAGTCATTTCATCCTGTTTGCCTCAGTTTCCTGATCTGTAAAATGAGCTTGAGAAGGAATGGCAAACCACTTCAGTATCTTTGCCAAGAAAACCCCAAATGGGGTCACAGAGAGTCAGACATGACTGAGACAATTTAACCACCACAACATAAAAGCCAAAAACATTCCTTTCTCTCAGTGATCTCACAACCTAACGAGGGAGACAAAATGCAAACCATGCATATATAAATATAGTGTAATGAAAGGGAATCTCACAGGGAAGGCTCTAATAGTGATGGGGGAAAGGGGACTGAAAAGTAACGATTATATCTAAATAACCCAAAGCCCATAGACAAGTTTTCTGGGAGAAGTTATGAGTAGTTGGAAAATACTATGGAGCCACGTAACAGAAAGCCAGATTTAGAGTCAGACAAGTGGAATCTGAATAAGTAAAATGGGCAGCTTTGGGACGGCAAGAAAACAAGCATTTATTAAGCACCTACTGCATGCCAGGCACTGCTCTAAGAGGTAGAGATGCAATCAATGAAAGGTAAAAGATAGTCGCTGCTCTCTAGGAGCTCACATTCCAATAAGAGAGACAATGTGCAATGTGAATTCCCTCCCTCATTGGAGGTCCTTGAGTGGAAGAAGGATGTTTACTCGTTGGGTATAATTGTAGAGGGGATCCTTTGGGGAGTGGGGCACGGATCCACTTAGAGCCTCCCATCCTTTGAAATCCCAGCTCTTCGTCCTACAACCTGAATGGCCCTGGGGAAATCACTGGACTTCTTTGGGGCTCAGGATATCTTCAGCAGGATGAGGAAGAGATGACCTCTATGCTTCCTCTTTGAACTGAGATCCTATGAATGCCTACAAGTGTCTTTGATCATTATTTCAGAATCAAGTGATACCAGATTACTCATTTAGGCCCACACTGGTGGTGGCCTGCATCAGTATAGCTGACTTAACCCATTCCCAATGTAAGACACAGAACATGGGACAATTACTTCTTTACTGACTGATTGCTGTTGTAAGCTTCATCAGAATCTGGTCCCTTTTGCCTTAAAGAAAGCAATAGTGACACCTAATGGAGTCTAAAGAAAGAGCAGCCTTGCTTCCCCCACCCCAGGCCTGGCACATTTCTATGACCACATTGTACATTGCAGGGAGTACATTGTGTTTTCGTAACTAGGAAAATAGAAACCAGGCATTTTTATTCTTAATTCAATTTGTTAAGCAAGGGCCCAACAAGCTTCTCCTGGAGAGCCTGGAGGTTTAATTTGTGGCTAATAAAGCACTGTGCTAGTCTGGTGCCTGATGGACAGTAAAGACAAAAAGCCTAGGAGTGAGTCAACTGTGGGCTGTGCTTTGAAACCCATCTTGACTCTGATCTAGGTCACTAATGAAGTGATAAAAGTTCAATCTTCAAGCTATAGTTCTGATGAAATGAGGATGGAGAGTGTGTACTTAGCACAGTGCCTGGGGGGGCTTAATAAATAATAATATTATTTATAATGCTATAATTTATAAAAATAAATAGTAGGTGATTTACTAGTAGATCTGTTTGACTAAGAATACTGGTCCCACAGTACTTTTCCCAGCTGCACGTTATACCTATTTCTATTGGCCACAGAACCCCAGGGCTCAAAGGTTGCTGAGAAATGTCTTCTGGTCTTAATTTCTGCCCTCACCAGTGATCACATTCCAATCAGTTCATTTTTCTATGGTGTCAAAAAGTCTCTAGGTAAGAATTTCTAAATCCTGAGAAAGTCTTACATTAGCTTCCTGTTGAACAAATTCAATTTCAAGAAACTTTTAAATGCTTACTATATGCAGAACATTGGACCCGGTTTTGGTAGAGCTACAAAAAGAGGTAAGTTTTCTCAAGGAGATTAAAATCTAGTAGGGAGAAATGTTATACACATAAATAGCTATAAACCAAAACAACAACAACAAAAACCATGAAAAGCACTGAGATTGGTGCAATGTATACACAAGTTCTAATGAGAGACAAAAGAGAGACCAATTGGAGACAAAAACAGAAAGCATTTAAATGGTGAGCAAGAATTCATTCCAAGGGGATTTCCTGCCCTGCGCCTTTCGTTCCTCTCTCTTTTGCTGCCAGATGGTCACCATCATGGGTCGCATGCACGCTCCCGGGAAGGGCCTGTCCCAGTCTGCTCTGCCGTACCGCCGCAGCGCGCCCACGTGGCTGAAGCTCACCTCGGACGACGTGAAGCAGCAGATCTACAAGCTGGCCAAGAAGGGCCTGACGCCCTCCGGGATCGGCGTGATCCTAAGGGATTCTCATGGCGTGGCACAAGTACGCTTTGTAACTGGCAACAAAATTTTGAGAATTCTAAAGTCCAAGGGACTTGCCCCTGATCTCCCTGAAGACCTTTATCACTTGATCAAGAAAGCTGCTGCTGTTCGAAAGCATCTTGAGAGAAACAGAAAGGATAAGGATTCTAAATTCCGTTTGATTCTGAACAAGAGCCGAATTCATCGCCTGGCTCAGTACTACAAGACCAAGAGAGTGCTCCCACCCAATTGGAAATATGAATCATCTACAGCCTCTGCTCTGGTTGCATAAATTCTGGTTTGTGTACTAAAATAATAAAGTCATGTCTAACTGAAAAACAAACAAACAAAAAAAAAAGAATTCATTCCAAGAGGTAAGATGGAGCAGTCCAGTCTGCAGGAATGGTGAATAAAGAGATATAAATCGGAAACTGTAGGTGTGTGAGTTAACATTTATAAAGAACTTTGCAAACCTTACAGCTCTATATAAATGGTAGAAATAGTTGCTATCATTATTATTGTTATTATGTTAGATGAAAAGTAAAAAAGGACTGGAGTGGAAGATGGAGCATGCTGTGTGAGGAACAGCCAAAGGCCATTGTTGCTAGATTTGAGAGGAATTGGAGTAAAGTATGAAAAGACGGCAGGAAAGTAAGAAACAACTGGAAAAGCAGGAATAGGCCAGGTTGTGAAGGGCTTCAAAAAACCAAGAGAAGATTTTATATTGACTGTGAAATTAATAGAAAGCCACTTGAGTTTGCTGTGTTGAAATGGTGGGGGAAAGATGGTGAGACCCACATTTTAAGAAGAGCACATTGGCAGGTAGAGGTAGATGGAATGGGGAAAGACTTAAGGCAGGCATACTAATTATCAGTAACTGTAGTAGTCCAGGAGAAAGGTGATGTGGCTCCCACCAAGATGGTATCTGTATTGTTCAAGGGAAGGGTACATATATGCAAGATGCTGTGAAGGTAGAAATGATAAGACTCAGGAACAGTTGGAATTTTGGGATGAGTGTGAGTGAGGAATCCAAGATGACATTGAAGTTGTGAGTCTGAGTGTCTGGGAGGATAAAGGTGCTCTCAACAGGAAAAGAGACGCTGAGAAGAAGGGAGGATTTGGGGTTAGTCCAGTTAGGCATGATCAAGTCTGGGAAGCAGAAGTACATTAAATAAAGCTGAGAAGTTTGACCAAACCAGGGAAGATCTTGAATTCCAGGCCGAATTGAAATTTATTTGGGAGGACCATATCCATGCATAAGGATGAGAAATCTGACACTGGTGTGGAGGCCAGGTGAGGGAGAGAGAATAGGGAGAGTGGAAGCTGAAATGCTATTAGCGAATTATTGAATGAGTCCAGATAAGTGGCAGCAATGGAAGTGGAAGGAAGACAGTTGGAAGAGATATTTTTAGAGATACAATCAACAGGACTTAGTAATTAGAT